>CM060597.1:27852804-28280304 GCA_030578255.1 Tiaroga cobitis
AGATTAAAAACACAACAATATCAGCTTGCAAACATCAGATATGACCCACTATGCACTGTGCACTTATGTATTTTATAAGGTTATTTTGTCATTCAACATCGGAGTCTGATGCCCCTGTCCCATCTCTACGTAATTAAAGTTGAGACAGTTGAGTGCAAGTGTCAAACATAGTGTGAACTAACTACTCGGACTATTTATATTTAAATGTTTAAAAACGTCATAGAATGGTGCACAAGTACACAAGTTGGGACGCACCTTGACACTTGGTAAGGAGTGCTGAGCAGTTTTCCATGAGTAAGAAGTCAAGTCATCTTCATTTATATAGCGCTTTTAACAATGGATTGTTCTAAAGCAGCTTTACAGAGATAAACATATAATTTAAGGGCACAGAGATTGTTTTGGCTTTATAGCGGTTCTTGAATAATGTTATTTCCAGCTAAAGTTAGTTTTGATTGATTCACCTCCATTGAAATCATCATTTGTTATTAAATTAGGGGCCACTAAGACGACGCCGTTCTCTCTAACAGACTTTAAACGTGAACCTGTGATTAACGCTGACGGCGTTCACATGCGCATTAAGAATTGATTCTATAGTTATGTACTTTTGAAAATATGTACACAGGTTTGCAATTCCATACAACCCATGCCTAAACAAACTACTTGTCTTGCCTATAAATTTAGATACAGAATTTTGTTTTATTTTATCACTTCGGGGTACGCGAGCCGGATTTTCAACAACGCTTTATCTGTAGAGTGGGAAAGGGATCCTCCATAGGGAGAGGATAGTTGACACTTCAGCACTGCATTGTCATCGGGTCCAGGCAAAGCTCCCTCGTCAGATCTGGACACGGCCTGGTTTCGGCAGGCTGCGGGAAAACCTCGGGATAAACAAAGACACTAATATTAGCGTAGATGCCATTCTTCTTATGATGTAACGAGTACAACAAGATTTAAGGGAAGTGTTCCCAGTTCCGGCTGACCTAATCTATGCAGCCTAACATTGAATTATAGAAGTCTATAGTGTATTATGTGTATTCTAGGTCAAAGAGATGTGTTTTTAGTCTAGCTTTGAACTGACAGAGTGTGTCTGCTTCCCTGACAATGGTTTTGGTGGTAAATAGGAAAAGGATCTACCGCCAGCAGTAGATTGTGATATTCTAGGTATTATCAACTGGCCGGAATTTTGAGATCGCAATAGACGTGAAGGACTATAATACGTTAAGAGCTCGCTCAAGTACTGCGGAGCTAAACCATTTAGTGCTTTGTAAGTAATCAACAATATTTTAAAATGTATACGATGTTTAATAGGCAGCCAATGCACTGTTGACAGAACCGGGCTAATATGGTCATACTTCCTGGTTCTGGTAAGAACTCAAGCTGCTGCATTTTGAACTAGCTGTAGTTTATTTATTAAGCGTGCAGGGCAACCACCCAGTAGAGCATTACAATAATCTAGCCTTGAGGTCATGAACGCATGAACTAATTGTTCCGCATTTCCCAATGAGATTATATGGCGTATTTTAGATATATTTTTAAGATGGAAAAATGCAGTTTTACAGATACTAGACACGTGGCTTTCAAAAGAAAGGTTGGTATCAAAGAGCACACCCAGGTTCCTAACCGACGACGAAGACTTAACAGAGCAGCCATCAAGTGTTAGACAGTATTCTAGGTTATTACGTGTGGAAGTTTTTTGTCCAATAATTAGAATCTCTGTTTTTTCAGAATTTAGTTGTAGGAAATTACTAGTCATCCAATTTTTTATATCAGCTATGCATTCTGTTAATTTTGTGAATTGGTAAGTTTCGTTAGGTTTTGAAGAAATATACAGCTGAGTATCATTGGCATAACAGTGAAAGCTAACTCCATGTTTCCTAATGATATCTCCTAAGAATAGGACAGGATCTCGGTTCAATAAGTGACATGTTAACTCACCAAGTCCAACAATAACAAACACTGTTACTAGGGATGTGATTATCGATAAAATACCGATATTACAATTCAACACTAACGAATTGTTCTTTTGTAGGCTTTTATTCACATTTGTAAGCTGCTTTGGATAAAAGTGTCTGCTAAATGAATAAATGTAAATGCAGCATGTTAAGGACAGAGAATTGCAGAGCTGAATCCCCAAAGCAATAAAAGATTGATGAGGTCATTAGAAAGAGAGGGTGAGAGAAAGAGAAAAACCAAGTCATAATTCCATATATCCATCATATAAAATGGACATTCCCTAAAATAACATACCTAGCTCCACAGAGAGTTATTTTCAGTATGTTCTTGGTGGCTAACACCCTGGACAAGCCTAACAGAAACAGACCACCATCAGAGCTCCGTTGCATTCTGTTTTCCCAAAACATTCCAAAGCATTGAAAAAAAGAGAAGAGGAAAGAAAAGAATAATCAGAAGTACTGTGGTTTGTGTCAGCAAGGATGACCAGAACCTAAAACATCTTGTAAGAATAATAGTCGTAAACTAAAAAAAGGGAATGAAAAAGTGTTGGAATGGCTTTTGTTAGAACACTGTAAATTCCATACCCGGTTCTGAGCCACGGTGGTGAGATGCTATTCCCCTCTCTGTCGTCCTGGGGGTCTGACATGCACTTACACATACGAGAGACTGTAGGGAAAAGCAGAATCCAGATTGTACACGGCTATGTGGTTGTGGTCAGTATATGCTTGGACAGGCTAATTCATAATTACTTCACCTCTCTTTCTCCTTCTATCTTTATCTGTTTCTTGCTTTCACACACACACTGGCACGCTCCATACACACACCAGCCTCATGCCAAAGGCAAACTGTGAAACACCAGCACCCGCAAAAACTTTCAGAGCAGGAAAAATCTGCATACCAGATTTAAACAGCTTTAATACTGAGTGAATAAACAAGATGAATGCTACATTTTGTCTTTTTTAATTTCTCTCTCCCCCCCCCCCCCCCCCCCCCCCCCCCCCCCCCCCCGCCAATTTTATTCTCCCTTGCTCTTTCCTTTAGAGACAGAGAGGGGGAAAAATAGGAGGGGAAAGAGCTGAAACAATGGTGAAGCGGTCCAAAACCTCCCTGGCTTAAAACAATACCATCAATCAAAGTAAGCAGAGAGAACAAACACACAAATTTATTAAGAGGAGCTCTCATGCGCTTGAGCGCTTTAACTCCTTACGGTCAGACACACACACACACACACAGGAAGTACCTAATTACTTTATCTGCACATGCAGCAGGGAGAGAGCAGACACATGACTTCTCACAACAGAGGAGATTAACATGAAGAACTGTGTCTAGTGTTCACCCAAGGCTCTATTGATATCAGATCTTAGCCCAGGGCTCATCTTCAACTCAGCTCAAGGCAATGAGTGTCTCCAGCCAAGAGAAAAGAGAGACTTCATGCATATATTAACCTAAATGGGCCTGCAGTGAGTTTAGCCCCGTCTAAATGTGCTCCATGGCTGAGTATATGGCAACTTCATGTGCTTAGAATTTCACAAAATCAGAGTAATAATACTAGACTACAGTGATCAATATGAATAGTTGCAGACATGCTCAGATAATGTCATATCTTTCAGTCTAATATTGAAATCTATTGCAAATTTCTACCTGCCTACAAACATGCAGCTTTTTTAAGTACATCCTGTTGTGACAAAAAAAAACAAAAAAACACTGGTTTTATACATTTTAGAATATTAAAATAAATAATAAGTAAATAATATTAAATAATACTAAAACTAATAATATTAAAATTATTATTTATTTAATTTTAATAAACAGATTTTTGGTTATTTAAGTTTTAAAAGTCAACTTTTGAACATTTTGTAAACATCTGTTCTAGTAAGGTTTCCATAAAAACTGTAAACTTGACAGGGTCCCAACAAGGTAATAAACCAGTAAGAGAAATCCTCAGATCTTCCGATGTCTGTTATTAGCAGTTTACTGATAAGAAGGACAATGCAAGGGCCAGAATCAACTTTGGTCAACACTTCATCACCTTTATCATCAAGTAATCATCACGTTTGAGTCTACTTAAATAAACAAAAACTGGAGAGAAAGAGAGAGAATATACACTCACCTAAAGGATTATTAGGAACACCTGTTTAATTTCTCATTAATGCAATTATCTTATCAACCAATCACATGGCAGTTGCTTCAATGCATTTAGGGGTGTGGTCCTGGTCAAGACAATCTCCTGAACTCCAAACTGAATGTCAGAATGGGAAAGAAAGGTGATTTAAGCAATTTTGAGTGTGGCATGGTTGTTGGTGCCAGACAGGCCGCTCTGAGTATATCACAATCTGCTCAGTTACTGGGATTTTCACGCACAACCATTTCTAGGCTTTACAAAGAATGGTGTGAAAAGGGAAAAACATCCAGTATGCGGCAGTCCTGTGGGCGAAAATGCCTTGTTGATGCTAGAGGTCAGAGGAGAATGGGCCGACTGATTCAAGCTGATTCCACAACACGCACAACCTTGAGGCGGATGTGCTACAACAGCAGAAAACCCCACCGGGTACCACTCATCTCCACTACAAATAGGAAAAAGAGGCTACAATTTGCAAGAGCTCACCAAAATTGGACAGTTGAAGACTGGAAAAATGTTGCCTGGTCTGATGAGTCTCGATTTCTGTTGAGACGTTCAGATGGTAGAGTCAGAATTTGGTGTAAACAGAATGAGAACATGGATCCATAATGCCTTGTTACCACTGTGCAGGCTGGTGGTGGTGGTGTAATGGTGTGGGGGATGTTTTCTTGGCACACTTTAGGCCCCTTAGTGCCAATTGGGCATTGTTTAAATGCCACGGCCTACCTGAGCATTGTTTCTGACCATGTCCATCCCTTTATGGCCACCATGTACCCATCCTCTGATGGCTACTTCCAGCAGGATAATGCACCATGTCACAAAGCTCGAATCATTTCAAATTGGTTTCTTGAATATGACAATGAGTTCACTGTACTAAAATGGCCCCCACAGTTACCAGATCTCAACCCAATAGAGCATCTTTGGGATGTGGTGGAACGGGAGCTTCGTGCCCTGGATGTGCATCCCACAAATCTCCATCAACTGCAAGATGCTATCCTATCAATATGGGCAAACATTTCTAAAGAATGCTTTCAGCACCTTGTTGAATCAATGCCACGTAGAATTAAGGCAGTTCTGAAGGCGAAAGGGGGTCAAACACAGTATTAGTATGGTGTTCCTAATAATCCTTTAGGTGAGTGTATATATATATATATATATATATATATATATATATATATATATATATATATATATATATATATATATATATATATATTTAACTAAATAAAAATGAAATATTAAATTATGAATAATTAGATAATACTAGTCATGTAAACATTCAATTGTTTAAATATATTTATATAAAAATATGTATTTAATAAACATTATTTTTCTTTTTCATTACTTTTTAATTAGTCTTTCAACGGCGACTTAAAAAAAAATGTTCCGACCCTGCAAGGTAAATGCTCTTCTACAAGATCACATGCTAAAGGAATTCATCATACAGCCCACCTGGCTGGTTCTAGAAATTTGATTGTATCAAAATGCAAAAGTATTTTAACATCTGGTATGTTCCACTCACAAACATATACAGTCTTTTCAAAGCAAAACTGCTGAAGTGATTTATCTTGATGATCTTTTCTCAGTATTTCCTTTATTTTTTATGCCAAACAACTGTTAGTGTGTGGGTGGGTGCCAGTGTGTGTGTGTGTGTGTGTATGTATGTGTTTTCAATTAACAACAACAAAAAAATTACTCCAAAATCAGTATCGCCACTGTGAAGACGTAGAGGTTACGGAGGTGAATTGGAAACATCCATGGTTAAGTGTTATAAAGTGCCCACAACATCTTAACTCCAGATATCAGAGCAAGAGCAGAAAATCCCTGACCGCCTTGTTCTGGGATGCAGTCCTTAACAGCATTCAGAATTCCCCTGCTCAAATTGAGCATGGCTTCTCTCTCTCCCCGCTTCCCTCTATCCATGCTGAGTGAAGCATGAGCAGGCATCCCGCTGCCCCCCTGCTGTGTACAGAGCACAGGGAACGGAGTACTCCAAACATCCACAACCCACGTGCTTCAGTTAGGATCCTGTTCAGATTATTAGTCCATAGTCCAAAACCCCTGAAATCCCAGAGGCTAAGTGCACAAAGCTACATGCAACCAGGGGCAGAATGTGGTCAGAAACGGTGCTGGCTAGGTTCGTTAAAAGCGATTATGTGTGAGGGGGCTCTGACACCTCTGTGTGCCTAAGAGGGGACCCTCTGGATGTATAGGATAGGAGGTGGGTTACGGTACAGTTTGATTTCTGAAAGTGAGGAGGCTTACCCACAGAAAAAGAAATGCTCTGTGCCTGCCAGGCACAAAAAAAGCTCAGGCTTAAAGAGCTATATGTCTTTGAAATCTTCTCTTGAAATAAGTCTCAATCCTCACAAATGCGAAATCCGAGCTCTAGCGGCAAACCTTCTGCATCTGAAGGCAACAGTTGGAAACGGCTATGTTGGCGCCATATGTGAAACTGTGTGCAGTTCATGTCAAGATTGACAACTTATCTTTTAATGACAAGTTCTCAAACTATCGTCCAAATTATTCTAAACTCACATCTTAGATTGACCATTTATAAACAGGCTCGATTGAGGTATACAAAACGCCCAATCTGAAATACAACAAGTGATTCTCAGAAATCACTATATGCAATAAAGACTTCACTTTAAAGAGGGTTTCTTGTCTGATCTGGTTGTATAAATCTACATTAAACTGATTTCTCAGGAAAGCATGATAATATGAAACTGTTCTCTGTAAAAGTGAGAGAAAAGACACTGGAAATTACCTAAAGTATTTTGTGTCCACTGATGGTCATAAACGTTATTTTAAAAGTAAAGAAAAGGTTGTGTTTGTGTCTGTGGTTGTGTTTGTGTCATCCGGAGCACATGGCTGTCTTGTTTGTCCGACCATGTGTTTCGGCGTGTAGTGTTTGTGTTCGTTTGCCATGTTCTTCGGCACGTGTGGTTCTGTTGTGTTTGCCTGTCAGTTGTCGTCTTTTTTGATTCTGCTTTGGATTCTACAGTTTTTCTGTTTTGCTTTTCTTTTGTTGTGTCTAGAGCTCCTGCTTGGTTTATCCAGTTAATTACTCTTTCCTTTCTCAACATTTTTTCACGTAGCATAGGTAATAGTTTGTTTTTTCCCCGCTTATTTCATTTCCTTTCCTTTCCATTTTATTTTATTTGATCTCCTGTGACTCGCCTTCAGAACAGTTTTGCCTTGTCTTTTCCTTTTTTTTTCTCTCTGCAGTTTCCCCATCTTCCTTGCTGCTGGACTGTGCTTATCATCCTGCCATCTCCAGCTTCCCAGCTGCTATCTCCTTTCCCCTTCTCCCCGCCTCACCTGCCACCACTGCCCGTTGCTTCCTCGGCCTCATTCGCCATCATCCTAACCTCCCACTTGCTGGTTGGGCGTTAAGGCCCCTATATACTTCAAGCGAAATCAAAGAACGAACTGATGTCAAGTCATTTCGAACAAATCCGGGAGTTCGAAACAGCTTGCCAAAATAAACCTTCTGGAAAAGTTTGCTACGGCTGGTAAACACCTTGTACTACCATTGGTCCGTGGTGATTACGTAATAGGTAGGTGTGTGGTGTGGCTCCGCCTTCTTTCACACTGAATTTTTTTCTGGTTTATTTCTCCTGTTCAGACCGTAGAGTTCAGACATTTGCGAGTGAAAACATGAACACACTGGAGAGCTGCATGCTTTATAGTAGAAAATGAAGTTATACTTCTGATGAAACGAGACACTGTTCATACAAGTTCATGCAAACATATTCACGTTGCTATGATCAGATTGTGTTTTTAAAATGCTTGCCGTTTTCTCAATTTTGTAGAGTGTTTATTTTGTTATTGAGAGGACAGCACATATTTACATATTCATCTAAACTTTGCTCTCAGCAGTGTGGGTGGCATTGGATGTTCGCTAACAGTATATCACTGCTCACGTATTTCAAACTTCATTTTACCATCAGCAAAGAACGAAAAAGTACTTCGCCATGAGTATATTGTGGCCCTTTACCGTTCCATGGACTTTGTATGCTACCTGAGGCCATCACTGACTGTGGACCTTATCCAGTCCAGCCCTTGCTTCTGTTTGTTACCCCTTGAACTCCTGGTTTCCCAATAAACTGTGTATTACCCAAATTGAATCCTCTTCATTCACACAAACAGTGACTTGAATAGACGTCTTAGTGTTTTTAATTTCTGCCCTGTGACTTAAAAAAAGTATTTTTTATGAAAAGCCTTTTTATTAAATGATGTTTATTTACAATTTGTATGATATTATACCATTCAAAAGTTTGGAGTAATATATAATAACTGACCCCAATCTTTTGAATGGTATTGTATCTAGAAAATCATATATAGCCTATTGTCACGGTGTGGTGTGGGTTGAAGAAGACTCAAAGTCCAACGGCTCCAATACAAACAATTTACTTAAAACTCACAGGTACAGGCAGGCAGGCAGGATATCACACACTGAATACAACTACAACTAAAAACCGACTGAACAGAGGGAGACTAAATACAGATACAAATGAACACTAATGAGGTGAGGACAGGTGACACAGATGAAGATGACAATGAACAGGTGGGTAATGAGGGAGTGAGTTCAGGTGTGGAGACACAAGGGATTCTGGGAAGTGTAGTGAAGACGAAGACAGGATGGTGCAGACGATGACTGTGACACCTATATTATTATTTTATTCAGCAAGGATGCATTACATTGATCACAACTGATAGTGAAGACAGATTTCTATTTCAAATTAATGCTTTCTATTCATTTCCCAAAAAAATGTTTCTTGAGCAGTAAATCACCATATTAGAATGATTTCTGAAGGATCATGTGACACTGAAGACTGGAGTATTACCTAATGATGCTGGAAATGCAGCTTTTCTATCACATGAATACATTACATTTTAAAATATAAAAAATAGAAAACAGTTATTTTAAATTGCAAAGATATTTCACAATAAAGCCTTACAGCCTCCAAATTTGAGTACACTCATGATGAACACATGTATTCAAGGTTTCAGGAAAATATGTCACTACATTTCACTTGATGTCACCATATGACATTTTTATTTTCATGAAGAAGAATTGTATTCTTTATTAAATTGAAACTTGAAAATGGTACAAAACCATATGAAACCAATATGTTTTAAACTAGAATAAAGATTTAAAACATGTTCCTTGTCTTTCCTTTTGAACTCTTATACATCATTGACCTTAAAATCTGTGAACACTGAAGGCAGATCACCCTTTCGAACCAAAATGGAAGAGAAAATATGAAGATAGCAGCCACTTTAATCTAGTAAATCTCATAAAGTCACATTAAGCTATACTAAATCTCTTTTGCAAGTGAACTGAAGTCACTCTATTGACCTCATTCAGATGAAATTCTAATTTGTATCTGATTATAACGGGCTGCCCTGAGGGACAACTCTGTTTTCAGTCCAAAACAGCAGAATCCACAATGACCGCAAAAATCTCATCAGATCATTTCACTCAGAAAAGACATGTGGAACTCCTCAGCCATCATCCTCAATCTTATAGACCCCCCAGGTACACTCACACAAAAAAACACACAGATAACACATAGGCAAGAGAGAAAGGGTGGGGAATCCAAACCACATGTCAATTTAGTGCAACTGTGAAGGCTGTGAAAAGACCTATAATTGTACGAGTAACACTGTGGAACCACTCAAATACGCAAATCCTGGGAGGAACAATGATTCATATCATATGTCCGTCCAACACTTGACAACACTTTGAGTTCAGTAATAATAAACTATCATGAAAATCTCAAATTCTTCAGTCAGTCACACATATTGAAGGCAGGAAAACTGCATGGCAGCAATGACTCAATAAACTGTAATGCCATTTTGGCATCAGAAACGCCACTATAGATTAGAACTTTACCTATCAGAAAAAGCAATCAGCCATCAACTACCCTCATATCCAAACAAGTATGTGACTTCGGCAGTCATTTATCTTTTGGCTCCTGCCAGCTAACCCACATATTAAATGCTTTTATAGTTCAAATAATTAACACTATTAAGCCTATTGTTATTAATTTTTTTATGGTCTTTGAAACTCCCCAGACAAAACCTATAATGCAACTGAGATAATTACCACTCAAAACATGCACATGACTGCGACAGAAAGAGAGATTGTGTTAACTTTTATATGAATCAGATCAAATGTTTCAAAGTATTCGAAAAAAGCCAGTGAAAAAAAAAAACCACTCACACACACACACACCAGCAGTACCACAAAAGCCCCAGTGCATATCTTTCTATCAGGCTGCAGACCTGAACAACAGGGCAGGACATGAAAGCAGTTCCACACAGCCATGATACATGTCACAGCCAAGAGAATGCGTTTAAAAAGCCGTCCACTGAAAACCACAAGAGATGCTATCACACCTGCACACACCACTTTACCGTGAAAGGAACAAAAAGTACAGTTACAAAACAAAACAAAAATCACTCTGCATTATACTGTGGCATTCAGCACTATCAGGCATATGCATATCAACAATATCCAACTTTGAAATACACACTGAGATAAATGCGACCATAATTAATTCACTGTTTTACACCATCCTTATGTCTAGTCTAAACAGGATGCAGGTAAACTTAGATTTTATGCACTTATATTAAAATTCTGGCATATACTGATACACATAAGATTATAGCCAATAACAAAACAAAATGCTGTTATATAAATTCTATACAATAAAAAAAGAAATTTAAATATACAAGTGAATTTTGGCATTATAAAATTATAATCAAAAGCATGAAATACAAATTTGATCTGCTAAAGATCGAATGCATTATAGTAAATCTGCTTTGAAGCAATCTGTTTTGTATTAAGCACAATAAGTAAACTTGACCAAAGATTACTTTTAACAGTGTTATTAAATTATGGGTGTTATCATTAATTCACTTTAAATGAGTGCTACAAAATGACCAAAGTAGTCTAAATCAGGATTTCTGAAGTTTGTATGAAGGTAAATGTATGACTTGAAGTCATTTTAAGACCAACTAAAGAACATTTAAGGAATAAATTGCAGGGAACACACTATGTCAGTATGTTCTCTAAATTTAAATGTCTAGGGAGAAACACAACGATTTCATAGCAACACTTCAAAGTTCGAAAATACAACTTCCAACAGATATCCATTACTTTGTAAATCATTTTACAAAAAAGTAGCTTGAATACTGCTCCTGCTCCCAACCACTAAATAACTTTTACTGTACCTTCCGATCACACAGCACAAAAGTGATGTTCTTGCTCAGTATTTTTGTCTTTTTTTCCAATGCAATTCTTAAATCATTATACATTTACTTGCAAACATACATTGAAAAGTGACATAAAATATGAAGTATTGTTATCTGTGAAATTGATCAAAAAGTGAGTTCATGATTAAAACAAGAACAAATATCTGCAATGGGCTCAACAATCAATTTAATTCGAAGGGAGGTTTTCATAACTCATTAACAGATATTTGTTCTTGTTTTAGGTATAAACTCACTTAATTTTGTCCAGTTTTCAAGACACATTTACATTTTGTCAAACAGGACAAGCAATGCATGCAACATTTAATCCAATAACGTTATTAATGTAAGACTTTGATTTAAGGCCTTTTTAAGAAAAAAAATATAAAATGACTAGTATTTACAATAACACAGCTGAAATACCTTCTTTTTTTTTTTTTTAGAAAGAAATTCACTTTTATGCAGCAAGGACACATTACATCAGTAAATTTAAAAATCAGTAAAAAAAAAAATATTTTTTCTTTTTATTTCAGAATCCTGCAAATCAAAGTTTCCACAAAATATTAGGTTCAAGCCCAAATATTTTCAACATTATATTATTATTAATGCTGTTTGTTTTCACTTATTCAATAAATGCAGCCTATACTTCTTTCCCAAAAACGTTGAATGGTAATGTGTATTCAATACTGACTAATACATTGCTGACAATCTGTGCATTTTTAACATAACTCTCAAACATATTTAACATTTTATTCAGTCTCTGCCACCAATCTAAAGTGCATTTGAAGTGCTTCAAAAGAAATGATTGGTGATATTTTGATCTGCTCTTGATAATCACATCACAAGTATTGGAGGCTTCAGAAGACAATCTAATCTGAACCCAGTTCAAAAGATCCCTCAATTTCAGCTGTTGCTGTGGAAAATTACACTGTTCTAACAAGTCTGTATATGCTTAGGGGTATGTGATGGTCTGACGCAGATGAGATGCTATATGAATGGAGAAGAGAGAGCAGAGGCTGGCAAAATATAATAAGCCAAACGCACAGGTGGAAAATAAACAGCCAATTTTCATTTTGTGATATGAGAGAAAGTAAAAGAGAAACAGAGGGAGACAGAAGCAGTGAGACAGGCAAAGATAAGCAGGTACTGAGAGAGGCACAGAGAGTGAAGTGGTGTCTTGATTTAAATAATATGTTGCAGTCATGCACTGCAACTTAAAATGTCTAACGCCCTTCTGAAAAAAGAATGTGTAACCGTTAAAAACACAAATATTTCCCTCACTTGAAAAACAAGCGCACACAAATGCACTAAAACAGTTTATCATTGTCCTGGAATTAAGTAATGCCTGAAATAATAAACTAAATAAGCTGAAAATATCTTATATAAAGTAAAAAGTACTTTAATACATATAAATTCATTGCAACAACAAAAAAAATGTACACCGCTTATCATAATTAAAAAAGGTTTTGTTCTGGCCAATTCAATGTTTTCTTTAAACCCAAACCATTATTAAGTTGATTTTTGGATTCATTCAAGAGCATTTATAGTACTTAAGGGTTTAGGCTAATGAAATGTAAAATATTATTCATAAAAACATATCATCTAAAATAAACACTAAACTGAATTTGTTTTACACTTAAAATTGTTTTGACAGCAATTTCTAATCATGTGACCTGCTAGAACAAGCAAAAATGGATGTAATGATTAAGTAATGACTAAGATAAAGATAATTATTCATAATGGAGATCTCTATAGCAAGGGCCGGATCACAGTCCCACAAGGGCCCTGGCCATCTGCATGCCAAATTACAGAAATCTTTCCTTGTCCTCAAACTGCCAGTTTTATTTATGCACTGTATTGGAAGCCAAATGCTCAATGTGACAAAGCTGTTCTACCCATTGGCTTAGAGCAGATCATAATACATGCACAACCCCAAAAGTGAAGCCCAGACCAGTTTCTATACCATGCAACAAAAATCAGTTGTTCAAAACATCACTTTTATTGGGTCAGATGCCCTCTGTGCCATCCAATGTGTTGCATTGTGTGGTTCAGTTGGGACAGTGCTATTTTAGACTGCTCATAATATAATATAATATAATATAATATAATATAATATAATATAATATAATATAATATAATATAATATAATATAATATAATAATGAACTTGGCACCAAGGGGTCAGTTCACACTATATGCTTCCCATAGCAGTCTGAGAGATCACGTAAACTACTGGCAGTGAGAGATTGATCGAGAGTGAGGTATGGATAAAAAATAAGAGCTGGTGGAGCTCCTGAACAGGGCAAGAAAACAAACCAGGCGTAAATGAGACGTTAAGCAAAACAGCAAATGAGAGCTTGCTGAAAAATGTTACCCAATTAACTTAAGAATGCATCAATCCCTGTTTTTCTGCAATCAATCTTCATCTTGAATATTCTCGCAGCAAAGAGCTAAAGCATTTACTTACTTCACAAAGACCAAGACATAGAGCGGTGTGTGATTTTTCTGTGCGGTTTGACCTCTTCTTGGTTGTCTTAGCAATTGTCAAGTCCAGGTTCCAGCCTTCTAACGACCATCCCTAAGCAAACAAACAGTGATATACTTCATTCTATTGCACTGGGCTCAGGTTTGTGTAGGATATATTTATTATTGGGCCCAAAGTGAAATTGCTGGGCCTGCTGGCAGCTGGTGAAAGCACTGGACAGGGAGTTTTAAATCATATTGATACTGAAGGGATTTGTACTATACCAGAACTATATTGTACCAGAACCTCAAACTCAAATGTAAGTACGCATATCTCACTTGAAGGAGAGAGTCTAGAGTGTGGAGAGACCGAGACAAGTTTCTGGCTTTTGAAGTTTCACTCAAAGGTCCGGTAAACTTTTGTCAGACGACAAATAAGAAAGAGTGTATTATCAAATAACACTGACTTGCATGTACACTTACACATACATATTCATTTGTATTGGATTTATCATATTGTTGGTTTTCACATATTTCTTTAGCAAATGATAAGATACTGAATTTGTTTGGTGGAATACTAAGCTTTTGGCAAATTAGCTCCTATGTTCGCATTTATCCACATGAGAAAACAATGACAACAAAATGCTAAATGGTTAGATATCAATTTGGCTCCAGCTAAAGTAATTGTCCAGTTTTTTTACAGTTTGTTTTTGTGAATGCATTTTCTTTGATTAATAAAAAAACACTTCTTTTCACTTGGCTCTTCTAACTCTTGATATCATCTCAGACATTCTCAAGGTGTTTGACCAGAGTTAAAAACAACACACCCCAGCAAAGGAATTTGCAATAACGAAACAAAGTGAACATGACACACAGCTGCACACAACTACACATTAAGGTCACATCAAGTCAAGTTAGATTTGGTTTTCTTAAACATGTCAAATGTTGGACAGAGAGAAGACAAAATTCAATCATTGGAGAATTCTCTCAGCTATACAGGAAATAAGATGGCAAAGGAAGCATCCAGGTTTTAGCTTGATGCTTTAATGTATTCCATTCAGGGAGGAGAGAAGCCATCTACTCGCCCTATGAACATTTTTCCCACACGTTTCCTGAACAGAGCTTCTGTTGCACAATATGCACAATAGCTTTTTTATCCAGTAATGGGATTTCATAGATTAAATATACAATATATGGCTCTAGATATGACTGGTAAGAGAAAAAATTTAAGCGCTCAGAAAGCACTTATATTCAATGTAAAGCAGGTCCTGCTGCAATAGACTCTAAAGGCCTGTTCACACCGAGAAAGATAACTATTGGCATCTATAAAAGGATGATAATGTTCCGTTTACCATAAAAAACATTGCAGTTATGTCATCTGCTAGTTTAAATGCTCAAGCTCTTTAAAATTGGGTTGATTCTGATTGGCTCTCAATGTTTTTATCGTTCATCAGCCGGAAAAAAAAATTCTGAAAGTGATTCCTACAGTATTGTCGTTATCTTTATAGATATAGAGTAGACTATTCTCTCAGAACTAGATTATTAAATCTTTAGTTATTATTATTGTCATCGTCCTTTGTATTAATTAAATCCTTAAGGCAGGCTAATTTACAATTATTTAATACAGACAGTTACATTAGCAAAATGGCTGATAATCTTTTTTTATCAAAAAATTTTCAAAATCATAACTAAAAACAATGATGTAAAAATTTGCTTTTTATTCTTGAAAAATTCATAATTCATAAAAATTGATAAATATTCTACAATTAACTTGTCGCTCAGACTCCATTATATTTTTCTGGCCGTGCTATTTTGCCATAAAATTGAGAAAAGTCTCGGAAACATCAGCACATTACCAGGACTTTCCCCATTGAAGTTTCATTCAATTCAGAATTCATATTATTAGGCAGATTCAATGGGTGTTGATGATTTGTCTGGCTACAACGTGGCATAATCTAGAATAATGGAAGTGTAGAAACTTCTCTCTGACTTATGATAGAAAGTGAGAGAAAGCAGATCATTCACAGGTGAAGCTGAATGAGGAAAAAGAGCTAGCCACAGAACAGAGCTGGCAGGCAAGTACAAGTGAGACTAAAAATGTTGGCTAAACAACAATGCTTGAACCTGGCTGAGACAGATTCCTTGTGTGCCATCATTCTGTCTGCAACAGAGGTTTGGAAAGGGGCTTGATTTATTGATTCAATCATTCCACAGCTGATAATGTAAAAACATGTCAATTGACAACAATGGAGTGTAACGTGTCTCCACAGGTCAGAGAAAGCCTATCTCTCATTCTCTATGAAAAGTATACTCAAGAGAAATCAGTAAAGACATCAGTAGCACTCTACATGATCTCATTTAAGGATAATTTGATCAATTCAGAGCTGAGGGCTGAGACATTAATCAATGAAAGTGGTAGCCTACTCACAAGTCGTTATCAGTGACACTGATCTTTTAGTGACAATGTATTCAATGTGAACTCTATTAAAAGTGCAAAAACTCACTGTAAATATTTAGCGCTGTGAATGACTGTTGAGTGAAAGTTAACAGTGAAGTTCGAAGACCCTGCATGAGCTGAAGGGATCCTTCTGGAAACGCCTTCTCGTATTCACGTAAAAGACAAATGATGTGGAAGCTATCATTTAACCTATAAACAAAGTTATTTTACTAGTCTTATTCCAGTTAGTTCTGGTTTCCAGTTTAACTCCCATGTGTTTCAAAAATATGTATGTGCATGTTGGACTTAAACGACTTTCGAGCGCCACCTATCGGTGTCGAGCGAATTGCATGTGTCAACTAAAAACTCTTGGGCTGATGCTACACAGAGTAGGCTAACTAAAGAAATCACACAACAGTGAGGGAATTATACTAGACACGAGCGCGACAAACTAAGAAACGGAGAAAGGTGAATTACAAATATACACATAGCTACAAACAATTAAAGCTATAAACATATTAAGTTGCAAAACTGCTCAAAATGAGAAGGCAATGGATGAGACATGTAAGACAATGTTTTAATTCATCATTTTAGCATATATATATATATATATATATATATATATATATATATATATATATATATATATATCATATTAAACATTCGTATAACATTTGCAATATGCCGTTTGTAAAAAAAGAAATAAAAAGAAAAAGTGCTTCCTTTTCCTTGCTGTGTATTTCTGTCCAAGTTCAGTCAGTGATGACGATAAAGACAGCAAAACTCAAAAGGCACTGAAACAGGTCTCTGCTCGAGTGTTGATGTACAAAAAAAGAAAGAAAAAGTTCACATGAAATGCACACACTTACAGAGCAAGACAGGACTTCACTGCAAAACCAGTGAGAAAGCACACGGTGATCGTCCACAGGGAATTATTCTCATGACAGCAACAGACATAGCATAGAGATATGCACCCTTTCACATTTTTATCAATCATATTGCATAAATACAAAGCGTTTACTCTAAAAGCGTATCCTGACAGGCGTTTTACATATCAGTACCCGAATCATGGAAAAATGTTCACAATGCGCTTCAAAAGGTCGCGTTTGGAAGACATAGTGCATACAGTCTGCGTTATGAATGACAGATAGTCTACCACAGTAAAAACAAATGAGTTCCAGTCCTATGCTTTGGCATTTTGTCTATTGCCGTCCATGAAACAAACACACCCCCTGCAAAAAAAGTATTAAATCAACAATATCATACAGTGAATGTTGTGCAGCAGCAGGTGTGGTGGAAAAAACAGCCTGCAATGGCAGGAAAGTTTTTTTGTCGCTTTAGGTTTGTATGTAACCCAAGGGGGCAAGGGGGAAGTAGGAAAGCTGGTAACTTAACATAAAATGTAGGTTGACAGGGTGAAATCATGCCCATTATTAGCTGCACTGTTATATTTCGCGTAGCTAACACATTCTAACAAGACTACACTTACAACAAGCTAGTCCAAATGTATGAAGAGATGAGCTTATAGTTTGTGTTTGTTTGTTTTTGTCTCTTTTTTGTACAAAAGGCACATGTATAGGCCTACCGCAGCTGCCTGGCTCCTATAGAAACACTTTCAGAATGTGTCAGCGTTTATCCAGCAGACGTAAAAATCACGCAAAAGTTACTTAAAAAGTTCAGCCCGCACCGTTAGGCGCAGTTACCCATGGCTTTGACAAACGAGCCGTCTGGGAGCTGCCTGAAGATGCCCCGTAACGTCTCCAGTTCTCGCGTAAGGTGTTCCACCCTCTTGCGCAGTCTTTCGTTATCCGTCGACAACTCGATCACTTTTTGTTGCGTCTCCACATTGCGCATTTTCGCCTTGTCCCGGCTCTTGCGCACGGCTACGTTGTTGCGCTCCCTCCTCATGCGATACTCGACGCTGCTCTTGTCGATCTGTTTCTTGGATTTCCCTCGATCGCCCATCTTCATGGAGCCCCCCGGCAGGTGGCTGTGTTGGTGGTGCGGGCTGGGTACGGGCGTCGGGGGAGGTGTGGGATGACCCGGCTGGAGGTGCATGGTGGTTTGCGCGCAGTGCGCGATCTGGTGCTGAAGGTAGGATAGATGCGGCGCGTGGTGCTGAGAGTGGTGGTATGTGGGTGGCATCGAGTGGCTGAGCTCATCTTCCTCCCGGGGCTCTTGTTTGATGGCCACGGGTCTCATTCGAGCATGGCTGTCGTAGATGGGTTCCAGTTTGGAGGAATCCATGTAGCTGTTCAGACAGCCATACATCTGCGGGGCCCCCGGTGTGCCATTGGCACCGTGGGGGTACTCGTAGTCTCCACTCGCCAGTTTGAGCTTTTCTTGCTTGGAGCTGTTGTGGAATAAATCAGCCAGGAACTCGTCGTTGAAGGCAGAGGGGTCGATGTAGGCGCTGATGTCGATGGAGTTCTCGTTCTCGCAGATCTCGCTCAGGTCTCCAGCGGTGTCTTTGTAAATATAAGGGTTTTGCTGACTCTGTACAAGGCTGGTCATCAGTGGCCGTGGGGCGACCTCGTAGAGGTTTGCTTGCTCCATGGGGTATCTAAAACCTGCCAGACATGGTGAAGAGCTCCGGGAATCCAGCTTGTTCGCAGTACCGGAGAAAGCCGTGCTGGCTCCAAGTTCTCGGGACAGGCGAGCGCGCAGCCTGTCGTGGCTTTGTACTTGGCTGTAAAGTGAATGAAAGCTTTACGGCTGAAACGCCACTCAGGATCTCCTTTAATATGACACTTACACCATCAGCGTGTGAGCTTCACATCTGTCAAATACTTTCTCAGTGCACTTATATACGCTTTGGAGTTTGGAGGGCGGGCGTGCTCTGGGTCCTAATGCTTCACTCCGTGATCTCTGCGCGAGAGCTCAACGCACGCACTGATATCGACCTGGTCCTTCAGAAATGTCAATATTATTGAATTATAGGTAAAATAATATGCGATCGTTTCAGATAATTAATATTAATTCATCAAATTAAATAATGCATCTTTATGGGGTTTTTTACATTGTAGATTTAAATTAATTTAGATTTTGATGCTCAATAGGTCTAGTATTGTAGAAGCCTTTGGAGGCGTGTTGTGAATGGAAATGCAGGGGAAAAAAGATTTTCATAAAGAGAGGTGGAGGTGAGTGCTTGCATGAGACAAATTACAATGGCAAAGCGGTTACGAACAGGACTGTCGCTGCAGCACGCATTTGTTACATGAATGTAATACAAATTACTAAAGTAAAAAATGAAAAGAGAGAGAAAGAAAAAAATGATAAAAGGGTAAATGAAAAAGAACGCACCATGTAGGCCTATATGCCATATGAAATTGTTTTCATAAATTAAAAGTCAAATGAATCGCCTCCACATTAAATCTCACCCAAAAAAATTAAATAAATAAAGCCAACCATCCCATTGAATAATTGATTTTATCTTTGTGTTTATTTGTTGTGTTTATTCTTATATTTTCCGCAGCACGCGTCTCACCTACATGAGCGAGAAAAGCTGGAGAGCACACAGCAACTTGACAATTGTATGCGCTGAAAGTGAGTAGTCTGGGAGCTCCCTCTATTGTTACAGCGAAACATCCAAACACAAGACTATATAGCCTACGTTAACATGACAAGATTTTATCTGACTTAATATGTCAACTTTCATTTGTTGTTGGTGGAGTGTTAATCAGAATAAATTCCAGAAGTCGAAAGTGCAAGAATTGACCAGACTATGTCCAATATATAGGCTAACAGCACAAAATTATAAACTAGAGAATTACCAATAACTTTATTTAGCTTGGCTCTCGCTTCTATGAATACTTCCTTTTAATAATTCTAATTTTCACCAGCTTTATGAAACGAGAGCTATAGTCTACTGTTAACTTGTTTAGTATACAGTAGGCTACTCATAGTTGGGGGCGTGGTGAGGGCGGAGTCGGCGTGGGGGAAAACACAGCGAACATCGTGTGTATTTGAATGACAAAATGTCTTATTGCGAGGCATTGACGCCGGCCGACCGGCAACGATACATTGCAAAATTAACTGCAATAGGTATGATTGCCCTTATTTAATTAAAAACTGGGTCAATGACCCAACCAATGAACCAAATGGCCGGAGGTGTCGTTTCCAGATATATTCTGTTATCTGGTTGAATCTCCAGGTAAGACATTGCGGTAGCTGTAGTGGTAACATTAGCCTTTAACTCAATCATATGTTGCACATAACTCCATAAAACATTTTCACTTACCAATTGTAGCCTACGTATTCTTCACTCCAAACTATTAATACTTTTGTAAAACGGTGATCAGTAGTACGAAGTTGCCGAGGGACTGTGCTGACAGGTTCACGGCTGGCGTCATTACGTAGCGATTGACCTATCAAGCCAAACTTCAGCTGATAACGTTAATGTAAATGAGACATCCCTTATGAAAAACAACCATTGGAATATTGTAGTATTTTAGGATAAAATATCCTATAGTATTTTGGGACAAACTATAGAAGTACTATAGAGGTATTACAGAACATCACAGAAGTATTATAATACAAATCTTATAGGATTACTATGGTCCTTTTTGTAAGGGAAGTAGACAAATCTGGCCCACTGCCTTAACGAGTTTAACACCCACTACTATATCACACAGGGATCTACTCACACGGTAATATAAAAAAATACAAGTCCCTGGGGGCTCACACGGTTCTGTGCGTTTATTATGAAGGAAGTAGAACTTCAATTTATAAAATAAATGTATATTGGCAGTACAGAAAACGACGCAATGAGCGCCAAGGCAATGTTTTCCCCCACGGGCTAAGTAACTTCACATCACGTGACGGGGCGTTCCCGGGGGCGTTCCCAGACAACCGTCTGTGATGTATTCTTGACAGATCTAATGTTTTACCGCATGAAAACTCCCCAAACCGAGAAATGCAGCCTGATTGGTTTAGGGACATGTCAATCAAAGAGTACATTTCGTCGTCTCCCAACCCTCTGATTTGATTGGTTGCGAGAGCAGATTTCCCTACATGGTCACAAGATTTCGCAATACTCCCAAGCGCCGCTTTACCAAACAATAACACCTCAACCTGTGCTTATTTTTCCGTGAACAAAGAGGACATTATTCTTTATTAACTCGAGTGGGTGACTTGTAAGTCTGGAACGTTTCCAAGGTAAGGTTTTGCGGGGATATTGTAAGATAGCGATACAGACTGTCGAATGTATTTTTTATCAATTAACCGATGGCTCGCTAACAGGATCCGTGCCGCTCACTCGATTGCAAAATAGCTTCAACTCCCGGATCTTGAGGCCAGCTAGAGTTTCATAACCGACAATTAAATATGATCGCGATCGACTGCGAATCGTTATTCTTCGTTCACGTAACTTTTTATGTAGAAAGCAGCCTGTATGCTCTCAAGTTCATTGTTAGAGGCCTGACGTCATGGTTAGGAATGTGCCAACTATTAGCCAACCTGCTAACCTGCAGTTGATCCCACTGGCTACGGACGCACGTAACGTTAGCCCTAAAGTGACACTTGTGTCAACATTGTGGGTGTTGTACATGGTTCAACGCTATAGAATACAATACTGATTTACTGGATCTGCTGCCATTTTTTTATGTAAGTTAGGCATAAGTTACTGTTGTTGAAAGCTAGTCAGCGGTATTCCCCTTCATTCCCACAGTTCCGTGTATGATGTAACCAGCCTTTCATGACTCAAAAACACTGTCTGCCTTTCAAATGTTCACTAATAAACTTGAATTTTTTACCGTATCGTCACTACTATGATGTTTGTTTAAAATGTTAACTTGAGCTTGGCATAGTTCTGCATGACTACGGAGTTTCCCTTCTCCCGTGTAAAAAAGGAGCGGGTGGGAGCGCGAGCGATGATGCAACCGCGGGCAACACTTGAGCTCGCGCTCATGAGAGAAAGAAAATTTGCCACATATGCACATTGACATGGCACAGTCGGATTACAACAACATAATGCTAACGGATAAGCGCAAGCGGTTGACCCGACTTTCAGGTGTTGCAGCATTTTGCTGAAATAATGCGTTTTTGCATTTTGCTGAAATAATGCGTTTTGCGTAAAGCATCTGTTCAGGTGGGGATTGTGTGCCAACAAAATATGTAAAAGTGTGATGGAGAATGATGCTGATGTGTGCAGAGTACCTTGTATAAATTCTTTCTCTCCATTCTGTCTGGTTTTCAGGCACACGGCTGCATTTTGTGGCATCCAGCTTCACACAATACCAGCTAACACCAACTCCAGCTCTGCGAAGCCCGACAACAGAGGTCGGAGAGGCTGAGAGAAAGACAGTGGAAGTGGATCCAAATGAACAAGCAGTTGCAACAGAAGATATCCAGCACAGATCAGAACGGTGTCAGTGTTATACAGAATCAGCCTCATAATAGTGCATTTAACCCCGCAGGAGCTGCAGGACTACAGCAGGTACACACATCAACAAGCTGATCTATTCACCCATGCATTTATGATTATAAATGACTCTGCAAAACCAAGATTAAAGCATTGCATTGTCATTTTGCAGTGCTTAAACCATGGTATGATTTAGGGCTGCATGATATATCAATTTCGCAGATGTACATATCACGATATGCATATCACAAGGTCTCGTGATAACTGCATGATTTTCATACTCCAAAAGATTACAATTATAATTTTTTTTTTTTTTTACATTTTTAAAAGATTACAAAAAAGGTCAGGTCTTTTAGGTCGTCGCAGACAGCAAAGAGTAGACTGGACACATGACTGTTTCATATGTGTCACATCATGCTTAATGTTTAAATTAAATTAAATGCAATGAGCGAAGTACTCACGCGCACAGGAAGCAGCCTCTCGGAAACTACGTGATCCCGAAATCAGTTCTCTTCTGTAGCATACGTGGCCAAATACACAAAATCATGTCAAATTGCACATCTTGGTGAGTATTCTTGTAAACATGGTCAGTTATGTCTAAAGTGGACTAAATGGTTGCGAAAGAAAGTGCATGTTTAACAACATATTGGATCCGTGCAACTCTTAAAGGATTAGTTCACCCAAAAATGAAAATTAAGTCATTAATTACTCACCCCCATGCTGTACCAACCCCGTAAGACCTTCGTTCGTCTTCGGAACAGAAATGAAGATATTTTTGATTAAATGTGACAGCTGGGGAATGTGAGTGAATTTTACTTGCTGGGCAAGGGAATGAATCCTGACGTCCCAGAAAGTCAATGAAGAAAATGTTTAAATATTCCATGTCACAACAGTGGCTCAACTATAAGTTTATCAAGCGACGAGAATACTTTTTGTGCGGAAATAAAACAAAAATAACGACTTTATTCGACTTCAAGAGATTTCCACGACGCATGCGCGAGAATTGCGATCTCCTTCAACTACTTCAGTTAAGTTCTCGCGCGTGCGCGTCGTGGAAATCTCTTTAAGTCTCGTTTCAGGCCTACAAGGAAGAAAAGGAATAGTCGAATAAAGTCGTTATTTTTGTTTTATTTCCGCACAAAAAGTATTCTCGTCGCTTGATAAACTTATAGTTGAGCCACTGTTGTGACATGGAATATTTAAACATTTTCTTCATTGACTTTCTGGGACGTCAGGATTCATTCCCTTAGGGAACCTATGGAGGAGTGATCCAGCTGTCACATTTAATCAAAAATATCTTCATTTGTGTTCCGAAGACGAACGAAGGTCTTACGGGGTTGGTACAGCATGGGGGTGAGTAATTAATGACTTAATTTTCATTTTTGGGTGAACTAACCCTTTAAGGCCCCGCTATACTCACGATATACTTTCGTTCTTGGCTTAGGGGTAAAAAGAAGTTCGAATTACGTGACCAGCGATATACTGTTAGCGAACATCCAACAACCACCCACACTGCTGAGAGTGACGGTAAGATGAATATGTAAATATTTTTTAAAGAAAGCATAAGAAAAGCATCTGATCAAACTCAAAGCAATGTGGATATTTGCACAAGCTCTGCATTTCGGCAATCCAGGAAAGTCACGTTTATTTATATAGCACTTAATAGATTGTTTAAAAGCATGCAGCTTTACGGTATTAAACATGAAAAGCAGTTAATTTCATCTTCATTCACATTTTCTACTATAAAGCGACTCTCCACTGTGTTAGCATTTTTACCCGCGAATGTCTGGCCTTGACGGACTCAACAGAAGAAATAAACCAGAGATGAATTTCCATGTGAAAGAAGGCGGACCCTTAGCGCATACCTACCTATTACGTAATCGCCATGGACCAATGGGAGTTCGAAGGTGTTTACCAGCCGGAGCAAACTTTTCCAGAAAGTTTGCTTTTGAAAGCCGTTTCGAACTCCTGAAATGAACACAAACGAACTTCGATTTGGCCTGATTTTGTTCGAAATGAAGTCATATCAGTTCGTTCTTCGATTTCGCTTGAAGTATATCTTGACCTTTAAAGGGACAGCAGCCTAATAAACCTGCTTCTGTCTGTGTGCTTAATATTAATCAAACCACAAGAGACAAAGAGAAAATCACTCACTGCTCTTGACTGAATAACTTCAGTATGTTTAATAAGAATCAGTGTATAGTTAATTCATACAGTGAAGACTAAGCAACGTTTTATTTTTATATTTGATTATTCAATTTCTGTTGTTAAATAAACCTAATGTATGCCTAACTGAAACCCTAAACCCCCCTGGTTTACGCTGACGTTAAAATGACACTTACTTTTTATGTAATTCTACAGTAAAACACTGTGGTTCACTTTGTAAGGATGCTTCCTTCTCACAAAAAGAATGTGAAACATGTATGTTGGTTATATAATTTTCAGTTTTTAAATATAAACTTATAAATTTACTTTACACACTTAAAGCATTGTCGTAACGCATATTGAATATTGCAAGTTACTTGCAAAGTTATTGCATACAGCTTTTTTCTTCAATATCATGCATTCATAATATGTATTCATAAAGTAGGGCCCTTTTAAAATACGTTTTATTTTTTCCCAAATTCCGTTTTATTTTTCCCCAAATTCCGTTTTTTCCGTTTTAATTTTTGCAAATTCCGATTTTTCCATTTAAATTTTTGGGAATTCTGTTTTTTTTTACCCTTTACGGTTATTGTAGTTGTAAAAAGAGTGCTTTTAAATGTTAAATGATTAAAATGTACAGAAATAAAATAGGAATGACCTTAAATTTATTGAGGTAACAGACATTTACTTTTCAGCACAAATACTGCATGATGCACGGAGGGGATGGGGTGTGTGTGTGTGTGTGTGTGTGTGTGAGAGAGAGAGAGAGAGAGAGAGAGAGAGAGAGAGAGACAGAGACAGAGACGCGTGAGTGACGCGTGAGTGACAGAGAGACGGAGGGAGAGCAGGGAAAGGAAATGCAACTGAAAGAATACGCTGCGTGTTTTAAATGGCGTTAAAAAAAAATTATGAAACGCAATATGTTGCGGCCGGTGTTGATTCTGTGGCGCACCTCGTCTATGTATGGGAAACACTTATTTAAAGTCACGTGCGAACTGCTCGGCTCGGTACTAAGGGCTTAGCGTCGAGTTTCTCAACTTTCTCGCCGACGAAAGCAGAGCCGAGAGCCGCTTCGCCATGCTTTCATTGTTTTAAAGCCGTCATTGGAGCTGAAATGACTGGAGGTGGTTGTGTCGCCCAGATTTGCTTCCCCTTGTCTGCATTTTCCCCAGACATACGTTGTCGTTCATTTTCCCCAGACATGCGTTCAAAACAGAATTTCATTCCAAATATGTAAAATTTCGCGAAATTCCGCATTAACACTAGATTCCGTGTTATTTGGCCTATTCCGTGATTCCGTCCGCGATTCCGTGATCGCGGAAATTATAGGGCCCTAATAAAGTGCCTCCACCCATCCAGTTTCTTGTAGTATTAAAGAAAATTGTTTAAGACTTGGAATGTAAATGTCAAAACCACAAATTAGCCATATACTGGATATGCTGTTGCTTATCAATACTATGTGTGACATTATTATAATTCTGACAGGTTCCTCAATTAGTTCCAGTGAGTCCCGGAGGTGGGGGTAAGGCTACACCACCCAGCAAGATGAAAAAGAATAGTATGGATAAAGATAGCGACGAGTACCGCCAACGGAGAGAACGCAACAACCTGGCTGTAAAGAAGAGCCGTATGCGCAGCAAGCAGAAGGCGCAGGACACCCAACAGCGCGTCAATGAGCTGAAGGAGGAGAACGAGAGACTGGAGGCCAAAATCAAATTGCTTAGCAAAGAACTGAGTGTGCTCAAAGACCTGTTTCTAGAGCATGCTCACAATCTCGCAGACAACCCTGCTTCTGGTGGAGGCGCCGGAGACATATGCAACAACAACAACAACAACAACAGCAGTAACAGCAGCCAGTGAGGGCCTGATATTGGTTTGCAGTGTGCTATGCTGTGGGCTGTGTGGAGGCTCTCTAGGCAAATCATTTTACTTAATCGTATTATGCTTTCTTGTTTCTTCCCCTCCTGGTCCTGGAATGTGTACTGTACGCAGTGCTTAACTTGTTAACTTCTGTTTGTACACTCAAGTTCAGTTTCTTTTTCACTCGTATTGTATCTTGTGCAGAATGTTATGACATTATGGCCATAGCAACCGCAGAAAGTCCAAACCACGCTCTGATTTGATGTGCTGGAGATAACTTTTATAACTGCCTTTCAATTGTAAAGCCCCATGTTTCAGTGTCTTGAAACTTTGCAATATCTTAGAGGACTGTGAAAGCTTCTCGGTAGACAATTTTGAAATCCGGTCAAAGCTGGTCACAAAGAGTTGACTGTAAAAAATAGTAAATGTGTTCAATCACTCCACTCAAATGTCTGACGATAGGATTCAATAGACAGGACCACAGTCTGTTAACATTATTCATTATGACTTGGAATTAGGGCTACCAACAATTGATGAAGTAAGGACGTCTCCAAATGCAAAGAGTAGCTGTTTTGTATTCCTGCTTTTTTACCTGTCAGCTTGGATTGATTCAAACTCTTTACTTGTTGACCATGTCTTATTATAGCGAATACACTGTTGTATCTATGGTAACAGACTGTAGACAGACAAAACATATTGCATCAGACTCCAGACAGTGTCTCCATTACCAGTAGTCCTTAAATCCCTACAGTTAGGCCTACAATTCTGACAAGGGTGGAGAAGGAAAGAGAGTAGAATATTAGCACTAGCCTGAATGTTATGATGTTGGTAGCTAAATTAACACAAACTTATTTAATAACAGCAACTTTTGTGTCTGTGTAAATACTGTTGATGATGCAGATAAGACAGGATTTGGAATGACTGGTGCTGAAAGTTTCAAGTCATCAATCACCTGACGTGCCCCAAATTTATTTATATTGAAAAGTTACCTATCCGAAGAAGCTTTTTATCTGAGTACATCAAATATTGGCTATTTTGTTTCCCTGACCAGTCTCAGAGAAATATGTTTGACTGTACATATGCAGCAGGTGTTACTTAAAGTTAATGGAATAGCCATGTGACAGTTGCCCTCATTGATTCTCATAGAGCTGTGTTCTTGGAGTCGCTGTAGATAGACTTTTGTACCTCAGGCTATATGTCATAGCCTCACCAGACAGCCTTTAAGATGTATATTCCCGTTTAAGAGAAGATTAAAAAGGGGAGAATAAGAAAAGACAAGGCAATCTCGTTAAGATGTCTGAAGCATCTTTAATTAATGTACATTTTCAATTTCTATACCTGAAGTTTTAAACATTTAAAAAAAAAAGCATGAAAGGCTATGCATGATTAGAACCATTTAAACAACGAATTAAAAATGATGCTCTATAGAGGAATAGCGAATCGGCGACTGCATACTTTTGTATTGTTGTATCAGGTTGGGCTAAAATAAAGCTATTGTGTAAAACTTCTTAAAAATGATTGGCATATTTTGCTTAAGTATGAGAGTTGCTGGGCAACTTGCTTTTTTACATAATGTATACTGGGTTTTTGTGCATTGTAAATTAAAATTGAATACAAAATACATTCCTTGTGTTTGTACTAACTGTGAGGAGGGGCACAAAACCTGGACATTCATTTACCAAGTCAGCTGAGGTGCCTGCAGTGCAGTGTCCTGCTGCAGTCAATGGAACTGGACATAAATCGTGGTATGCTTTTCAACATCTCTCAATCTGAACTCAATTCAAACTTAAGAGCTACTGCTATTTGAGCAAAACACATTCCATCTTAAGTTCTTATAAAAAAAAATGTATAATCACAAAAATCTAGCATTTAATGTTACATTTACAACATTTAATCGATGTTGTAAATGCCAGACTTAGGAGCAGTTTACACAACTCCGTTTTCAACTAAAAACGTGTTGGCCTTTCATTTACACGAAAATGCTGTTGCCAAACAACATTGGACCCCATTGACTTTCAATGTGCTGACGGGGGGGAAAAATTCTCCTTTCCGTTCCACCGGAAAAAAAAAATACAGGTTTGGAATGACAAGAGGGTTTCATTAAGTAAATTATGAAAGAGTTTTCCTTTTTCAGTGAACTATCCCATTTATGTGCATTAGCAGCCTGTTTGAATGCAGGGGGAACCGAACCTCAGTCATTGCACAGAAAAAAAAACTGCTGACAAAGAGTGGAGGCAAATAAATTAAATAAGACTGAAGATTGATGTTCCGAATGACATATAGAAGGTGTGTCATACTTGGACTCTGGACTGTTATAGGTGCATACCCTGTTCAGTGAGATAAGATGTATGACGTGTATTGGAACACAGGCACGGTGTCCCAATAGAGAGGAAGGACTCAGAACACCAAGTCCTACATACAACTCACGCCTCTGATCTTCTTCCTCTTTTTTATTTTTCCTATAAACTTTTATTTTTTTCTCTCTCTAGAGTATATTTCTCTTCTGTCTACATGACACTAACATAGTGATAGGAAATTTAGGCATTAAGTTATCTTTACAGCCCTGTAATTCCAGCGGAAGTACATATTTTCCATTGTACTGCATGTCTAGGCCTTGAAGCTCACCGTAGAGCCAACAGGTTACTCAATACAATAAAATGGCTTTCAAGATGCTGATGCATTTGCTGTCCCGGTTTAAGCGTACAAGGCCACAGACACTATGTCACTCCAGCTGGCAAATGGCTAGAGACAAGAGATAGTAAAATGCTGATTCAAAAGTGTGGTACATTTACATTGCTGAGGTTACTGTAATAATCTACAGCCCATTTGTTAGTTAATCTATAACCGACTGACAGCATCATCCGACAGATATCAAGTTAAGTGACTACAGGTGAAACTCGAAAAATTAGAATATCGTGCAAAAGTTAATTTATTTCAGTAATTCAACTTAAAAGGTGAAACTAATATATTATATAGACTCATTACATGCAAAGTGAGATATTTCAAGCCTTTATTTGTTATAATTGTGATGATTATGGCTTACAGTTTATGAAAACCCCAAATTCAAAATTAGAATATTGTGAAAAGGTTTTCATTTCTGTAAGCCATAATCATCAAAATTATAACAGATAAAGGCTTGAAATATCTCACTTTGCATGTAATGAGTCTATATAATAGTTTCACGTTTTAAGTTGAATTACTGAAATAAATGAACTTTTGCACGATATTCAAATTTTTCGAGTTTCACCTGTAAATCGTTGGACTGATTCCAATTCGGATATGCTGATAAGTTTGAGAGTAAAGTAGACAACCTCAAGCTCCTCATGCTTGTGTCTACATTTTTGAACTCGAAATGTTATGCTCACACATCACAGACTCACACCCTTATAATTTTAACATCTGCTTTTTTTTTAACACCATTAGATAAATATAGTCTGTTATACAGGGGGCGATAGACATGAATGAATGTGCCACATAAACTATTTTACAGCAATCATCTTTGGGCAGTTTACCTCACTACAAACAGTGAAGTTGTTAGTTTAATCTCTCAGTAGCGTAACATCACTATTTATTTTCCAACACTTTGTCAACAAATAGCCTATGTCTGATACCCTCCGTTTTTTGTAGGCCGTTTAGAATATTCTAAAAGGAATCGCTCTTTAGAGTCGGTTCTTTACACTTTCATAAGTGTAAATTTGGAGGAAATAAGTTCAGAAGTTCAGCAATAGCTAAATATAATGTTGTGTTTAAAAAATAAGAAAGCTGTAAATTTCCATTAGTAAACATTTTCATATTTGTATTCAACTTTTAAGTTTGTCACTGTTTTTTATGTATTTGTCTTATTTTTTGTTTATTCAATGACTGTAGTTGTAGCCTAATTCTTTAAAACCAATAAAAAAATTTTTTAGACACTTCCCTTAGTGGGAATGAATACCCAACACCATTTTGAAGAGTGTTTAACTTTGTCAAGTGAACAAGGGAAGGGAAGTTTATTTGGACAGACCCTCGACCCCTTAATTGTTTTACCTATCTTGAACTCTGCCATGGAAACTTTGTATAAACCTTAATTAAACAATTGAATAATCAATTAAAGAGGAATTTACTTGTATGATATTACGCTGTAGCCACATTGGACCAGCGGTTGGGAAGATGGATGGATGGATGATTCCGCTGCGGGCGCTCTCTTCTAGCGAGACGCAGGAATTCACTCGGAGTGCACTCACTGCACTGTGAGGGTCGTGCCGAGTGAACCCTCTCAGCAGAGTTAACTAGTTATTTAATTTGATGCAAAGCCAAGGTAATACGATACTATAGTGTTATAAATGGATATACATTTTTAACAAATAAAAATATAAAAAAAAACTGCAAGATTTATGATGCTGATGACCGTTAAAACCCATTGCAATATGGCGGACGGTTTACGTTTGGCGGCCTATGATGGCGGCCCATTGAAACGGCAGACAATGAGCATCTTTGTAGGCTATATCCATGGTTGAGTGTACATCGGTTGTACACTCGTTATTGCGGTGCCTTTTGGGATTGAATGAGAGCACTCGATAACGTCCACTATTTCGGACACCGCTTCAAATGGCTTTCCCTTCAAATTGTGCTCTATGTAAGGGTATAGGGGTGATTTCAGACACGGCCAATTAGGGCTGCACTATTAATCGCAATGAAACCGCACCAATTTGGCAAAGGCTGCGATTATTTTATGCGCAGCTTGTCAGTGCAGTGTGGCTGATGGTAGTAAATGCTGCTTCGTTTGAACACCAGAGGGCACTCTCACGCAGACACGCCAAATATAATTTGATAATTTGTTTCATACTAAAAATTTATTTTTCATCCATTTTATTCGGTTAGCTCTGCTGGTTGATGTCGTTGTACAGAAATAATGTTATGACAGTTGGTCAGTGTGGTATTAGTCCCGCCCCTCCTCCACTGTGATTGGATGGCTGTGTAAAAAGTGACAGTGATGAGCGCAGCGTTTTACCCAAGGTTGAACATTTTTCAACTCTCGGCGACCAGTAAAAAACGCCGGGCGCTCAGCGCTTGAGCGTTAAATACACGCTCAGCGCCTCGTTACGCTCATGGCGTTTAAAAAACGCGGCGCTCCCATTGAAAACAATTGGAATTTTACGCCAGCTGCGTGAAAAAACGCTTTGGTGGACACACGGCCTAAACGTGACTAAAAAACTTGTCTATAAGGTGATGATACACAGGGCAACTTTTTGAGCAATTGCTGGGCAATGTTGCCGTCAACAGGTAACCAGATGAGACACAGGGCCCACGACTGATCTAAATGATCCAGATAGAAATGTATTGGCTATTTTCAATGGGAAAGTGCCCAAGCAACAATCGCTCGGCAACATTGCTCAAAAAGTTGCCCTGTGTATCATAAACTTTAGACCTTATGTAGCCCCGCCCCTTTTCTGCGCTGCGCTCGTTGTCTTTTGTCTTCCGGTCTGTATTTTCACAGCGATCTTGCCTATTTATGAATGAACGGCTCGTTTTAAAATCTTCCCGGTCTACTGACATTTGTTAAGACATCTGCTTTAAACATTACAATCCTCATGATAACTTTCGTTAACTTTACATTAAAGTCCCCATGAATTAAAAATTGACCAAACTTACTTTGTCTGCCTAAATTGATCGTTTTGTGGTGAACAATTCATCCATGCAAGTCAATCCACACAAAAAAAATTTTTGGCTTCGTAATCTTGAATCAAAATCTGAAATTTCCCCTCCCCTCTGCATTGGAGGACCTTCCCTGATGACGTAGGTTTGACGGTTTGGGTGTATGCTTAACATCCGTAACCACGCCCCTCCAACTGACAGTAGACAGGCTGACTGAAAACACCTACTTTTCTAGATGCAACCAGGTGCTAGTTGGAAAAAAAGCCACGCCCACTATTTTGCCTCATTTAGTCATAGACATATACACTAGACGTCACCTTGGGGTTCTAAACATGCGTCAAAACCGCCGCCATCTTGGAACAGGGGTCTTGTCATAGGAAGTAGCTAGGTAACGCTGCTATCTCTGCCTTTACTTCTAATTTATTGATGGTGGCGGACTTTTGTGATGTGTATGATGTTTACACGAATGAAATCTGACCTAGGAAGATTGTTTTTAAAAAAAAAAAAAATTTTTTACATTTTTCTGGAATCAATGATAAATACATGTCTGACCGTTGGAACGAACCAAAACAACTAGAAAATCGCATTCATGACGATTTATGGTGATTTTATTTCCGTTAGAGCATTTCCTACATTGACGCTGATGAGGGGTTCCCCTGTTTCAAGATGGCGGCTCTATTGACGCATTCGTTCCAATGAACTGCCATAGCCAGGCGACATCTAGTGTTTACATCTATGTCATTTAGTATTCAGTTTCTCTCGGAAATAGTCACATTACTGGAGAAAAGTCGTTTGCAACTTCCGGTTCACGGGGACTTCAAAAGCTAATTACTCCTGGACACGTTACAGAGCGACCGCAAAAACGGAAGTTCAAAGACAATATTCTAAAGATGGCGGCGCCCTTGTTTCTCAGGGTAGGGTTGCACCAGCCGTTCGAAAGTTGTTTCTTAAATTGTAACGTAAAGTCCACACTAGAGGCTTAGTAACTAGCTAGTTTGTAACTCTGTACTTTATTCCGTTGCACCATTTGTTCGTACGGTAGAACTTAGCTAGTAGGTCGTAAACTCTCCGTAAAGTAATGCGTAGTTGCATAATATGACGTTTAGCCTCGAGGAACCAATAGCAGCCTTCAAATACGTGAGCAGAAGTTGTGTTGAAATGCCGTGAATTTCAGTTTATCCTTCATCTAACTTCTTTTGCCTCACGTTACTAACGGTAAAAATAAGTTTCCATTTAATACGATACTTGATCATGAATAACATAAGTGTTTTTATATATAAATAACATTCAGAAACTGTATTTGAAATGAAATGAACAAGGATCAATAAATAAATATTGATACAAAAAAACAAGAAATTACGTTTATTGATTATGACTGATATTTGACATGCCATGACATGATGGACCGATGCAGGGTGTTACATTTAAACATATCGCAAGGGTTCTGCCAGTAATGGGCACTCGTGCAATGTAGCTGTTTACTCCACTAATAGTCCTCTTGAAGGAGTGATGAAAACGTGAAAAAGTGAGTGAAGTCGGACATTGAGTGCGCCGGAAGGGCTGCCACTTTTGCAGTTTGTGCTCGCTGTTTAAAAATCATTTGAAAATTAGCAAACTGGCAGCTCCAGCAGTAATGAAAATATTTATCTTGAATTCCATCATGGAAACTAGCATACATCTTAATTAAACCATTTTATAATCAATTAAAAAAGGAATTTATACCTGTATAATATTATGCTGTAGCATTGCACCAGCGGTTTGGAAAAAGAATGGATGGATGGATGATTCAGCTACGGGCGCCATCTTCGGATCAAACGCAGGTCATTCGGCGCATAGACTGTGGGTGCTTCTAATTTCTTATTTGTGCATCCTCGTTTCCTTTCCTCACGTTTCAGCTCCACCCCCTGCAGGATGCAAGGAAAGAAAATGAGGACGGAGGAATCGAATGAAAGTTTTTTTATACTTTGGAATATTTGATCACTCGAGCGTCACTCCACTGCGTTATCAGCAGCGCTCAAAGGATCTGCACTTTTGTTGTTGAAGTTTGGTTATTTAAGAAATTAGTAATAAATAATAATAAAGCAAGATACCCTGTTGAAATATGTGAGATGTGTGGTTTATATAAACTAGTAAGTGAGGATAGGAGCAGGCTTCACTCAATGGCCCTCATTTATCAAAAGTACTGTTACGGAATGTAATGAATCATGCAATCGGCAGTCGATTGCTTTTGCCGGCCGTTTCCCTGGCCGCTCTGTTGTGAATACAGTTACTGAGCTGCACTCGCTTGTCTGCCTCTTATTTTATTACAATACAGCTGCATAAACATGGTGTCAGAAGATGCCTAGTGTGTTCGTCCTTAAGTTCACGCTGTAACTGTTGATTCCGATCATTTCTTCGATTATGGACGCGGATAATGCTGAGGCCGCACCTCGCCCGTCAGGCGGCGTACCAGCCCACATCTCTGCTAACATACCTCCGCCGTCACCGATGAACATGAACGGAGACTGGAGCGCTAACTGGGACTTATTCAGAGCAGAGTTCGAGGATTATGCGCTGGTCACGGGTCTGGCTGAAAAGAACAGGGAGGTACAAGCTGCCACGTTGAGAAGTGTGATGGGATCTGAATGCAGACATGTTTACCGGCACAATTTGAATCTCACAGACGCGCAACAGAGAGACATTAAAACCATCCTAGATGCATTGGACACCTACTTCAAGCCTGCCAGGAATGTAATTTATGAGAGGTATGTGTTCGGCTGTTGTAAACAGGAGGAAGGGGAATCCATAGACAATTTTGTAACCAGATTGAGAGAAAAAGCTGCAACTTGTGATTATGGTGGATTGAAGGATGAAATGATTCGCGACAAAATCGTACTGGGCATTACAAATGAAGGGACCAGACGCAGGTTGTTAAGTGAAAAAACATTAACACTGCTCACAGCCATTGAGATGTGTCGCACAGCTGAACAGACTGCTATGCATATGAGAGCGATGGATACCGCGTGCATGCCTCCAGCCGAAACGGTTCACGCTGTTGCTAGGAAACCATTCAAGCCTAACCAGCGGAAGCAGAGTAATTCACCAAGACTCTTAGACACAAACAAGACATGCCGGTACTGTGGTAATGTGCATTCAAGAGGTAGGGATCATTGTCCAGCATACGGCAAAAACTGCAGACTCTGTGGAATTGATAATCACTTTGCTAAAGTGTGCCTCAAAAGCAAAAGCAGATCTACAGAGGGGAAGCTTCACTGCATGGAACATTCCATGGAGGAGCCGATTGGGGACAGTGATGAGGATATTTACACTGTTGAGTCCATTAGCACGGTGCACATGAAAGGAAAGAAATGGTTTGTTTCCCTGCGATTGCATGGCAAGTCAGTGCGTTGTCAGTTAGATTCCGGGGCAACATGCAATGTGATGAGCTACAAGGATAAAGTTAAGGTGGCACCGCACACACCACTACGCTCTAGTAACGCCAAATTACGGCTGTACTCAGGCGAGTCGCTGGACTCCATGGGTGTTTTTGAAACAGAATGTTTGGTCAAAGGAGAGAGATATCAACTGTCATTTGAGATAGTAGAGACAAATCAAAGTCCACCTCTCTCAGGATCTACTTGTGAACAGCTAGGTCTGATGCAGTTTACAATCCCAGATGACGTGCTCAAAATGGAACATGAACGGTGTAAGCCTCTGACTAAGGAACAGTTAATTGACACATACAGTGATGTCTTCAACTTGCCTGTGGAATCTCTGCCTGGTGAGGTCCACTTTGAGCTGGATACAAGTGTTACACCGGTACAGTGTGCCCCCCGGAATGTTCCAATCGCTATGAAAGCAGCCGTCAAAGCCCAACTGGATGCATATCAGGCAGAGGGTCATATTGCAGATATTACAGAGCCAACAGATTGGATCAGCAACATGGTGATCGTAAAAAAAACAGACAAGCTGAGGATTTGCTTGGACCCAAAATTCCTGAACAAAGCCCTGAAACGCTCTCATTATATAATGTCAACTCTGAAGGATGTGCTATACAAATTGCCTAAAGCAAGGATCTTCACCTTGGTTGATGCCAAACATGCATTCTTACAGTGCAAGCTGGACCAAGAGAGCAGCTTCATGACCACATTCTGGACCCCATGGGGCAGGAAACGGTGGCTAAAGCTCCCATTTGGTGTCTCAGTGGCACCTGAGGTGTATCAGCGGAAACAACATGAACTCTTAACAGGTTTAAAGGGGATTGAGCCCATCGCTGATGATATTCTTGTCGTTGGCTGCGATGACACAGACCAGCAAGCTGAAAGTGATCATGATCTCAAGCTTCGGGCCCTGTTGGAGCGTTGCAGAGAGGTCAAGCTACGACTCTGCTTAAAAAAATTGCAATTCAAGGTCCCTGAAGTGAAGTTCCATGGTCATATCCTTTCATTCACAGGCTTGAAGCCCGACCAAGAGAAGGTGAGGGCTATCTTGAACATGCCCAACCCCACAGATGCGAAAGGTGTGCAGCGTCTCATCGGCTTTGCTAATTATTTAGCCAAGTTCATGCCTCACTTGTCAACTGTTTGCGAGCCACTTCGGCGCTTGCTTGACAAAAACACACCTTGGCACTGGCTACCCAAACATGACGATGCAGTTTGCAAGCTTAAATCCATGGCCACATCGATGCCTGTGCTGCGCTATTATGATGTTACTAAGCCCATCACAGTACAAAGTGACTCCAGCCAGAGTGGTCTTGGGTGCTGTCTAATGCAAGAAGGACAGCCTGTCGCCTTCGCTTCAAGAGCCCTCACTCCCACAGAAAAAAATTATGCTCAAATCGAGAAAGAGTGTCTCAGTATCGTTTTCGCTTGCCAAAGATTTCATCAGTACCTGTATGGACGAGAGTTGGTCACAGCAGAGACTGACCACAAACCCTTGATCACTATTTTCAGCAAACCGCTTCTCAGTGCACCCAAGCGACTTCAAAGCATGCTCATGACACTTCAAAACTACAGTCTCAAGATTGTCTACAAGCCGGGGCCTAAAATGTTCATCAGTGACATGTTGAGCAGGGCTACTTCTGACTGTACAGGCAAGGGGTCAATTTACCAGCGGCACGCCATATGCCATCTGCAGAAAGAGCAAGATGATGCACAACTCATCAACCAAGCGGAATACTTGAATGTGACGGACCAGCGGCTGAAGACAATCAGGGTGCATACTGAAAGGGATGATGCACTACAGGCCCTTAAGGCCACTGTCCTTGCAGGCTGGCCTCATGAGAAAGAAAAACAACATACATCATCCGAGAATTCTGGCCTTATCGAGATGAAATCAGTGTGCAGGATGGTATTTTGTACCGTGGACAGAAAGCTATTATCCCCAAGTCACTACGTCCAGAGATGCTCAAGCGTATACATTCAAGCCACATAGGAGGTGACGCATGTTATCGTCAAGCCCGTGACACACTGTATTGGCCTAGTATGCAAGCAGAAATCAAAGACTTTGTGAGTAACTGCTCGACTTGTAATGAATTTGCGCACAACCAACAGAAGGAAACCATGCTATCTCATGACATCCCCGGCAGGCCATGGCAGATTGTCAGCATGGACTTGTTTAGTCACCGGCAAAAGGACTACCTTCTAATTGTGGATCATTTCTCAGATTTTTGGGAGATTGAACTGCTTACTGATCTATCTGCAGAGACGGTCATTAAGCGCTGCAAGGCTCAGTTTGCTCGACATGGTCAGCCAGATAGAGTGATCACAGATAATGGCCCTCAGTTTGGTGCTCTGTTTAAGCGTTTTGCCTCCAGCTGGGAATTTGAGCATGTCACTTCTTCTCCAAGACATCCTAAATCTAATGGAAAGGCTGAGTCAGCCGTCAAGATTGCTAAGAACCTTCTGCGGAAAGCTATGCACGACAGAACTGACCCTTGGAAGGCAATCCTTCACTGGAGAAACACCCCTACCGAATACATGGACAGTAGCCCTGCACAAAGGTTAATGTCGCGGAGACTGAAAACGTCTCTTCCAGTAACAAGCAAGCTTCTGGAGCCAAGTGTTGTCACTGGGGTTGTGGAGCGGCTTCACCACCGAAAGCAGTTGGCAAAATCCTTTTATGATAGATCAGCTTGTGATCTGCCAGAGCTGAACATAGGAGCGAGGATCCGCATGAAGCCCCTTCCAGGGGAAAAACCTGCGTTATGGAGGGTCGGCACCTGCCTTCAGAAAGTGGCACCGCGCTCTTATCTCGTGAATGTGGGTGGATCCCTATATAGACGAAACCGAGTGCACCTAAAAACGGCAGAGTCAACCACCACACAAGCATTGGACAGTACGGAACCCAAATTGCCTCTTATGGTAGAAGGGAGTGTTGCAGAGGCCCTCCCATCTGCTGACTCACCTCCTGCGAAGCCCGTGCTAAAGGCTTCACTTGATCCTGTCAAACCCTCATCATCAGATGGACACACTTACACTAGAGCTGGCCGATTGTCCAAGCCACCTAAGAGACTTGATTTGTAATAATTTAGAAAGGCGGCTGTGGCAGTTTTGGAAAGGAAAAGAACAGTTAATGTAACAAGGACTTTTGAGTCAGATATACTGCAGGTCATTAGTGCCTAATTTGAAGTTCATTGCAGTCACTTTAAATGTTATGTGGCTTAAAGTTTATATAGTATTTTGTTTTATTTACTTATTATTGTAGAAGGGAATTCTTTAGTTCATATTTGTAAAGGGGGATGTTACGGAATGTAATGAATCATGCAATCGGCAGTCGATTGCTTTTGCCGGCCGTTTCCCTGGCCGCTCTGTTGTGAATACAGTTACTGAGCTGCACTCGCTTGTCTGCCTCTTATTTTATAACAATACAGCTGCATAAACAAGTACGTACACCAAATTTCCAGCGTACACCCAAAACCACGGTGACTTTGAGATTTATCAATATGGACTGTTGGCGTACAGCACGCTCAAATCCTACGCCAGCTCAGGGGGTGCTGTACATGTACACTTAATTTCCTGTAAATTTTACAGTAAAATACTGGCAGCAGGGTTGCCAGCCAGTTACTGTATTTTTTACAGTAGCGTTTCTGTAATTTAATTTACAGATTTTTACTGTATTCTCTGATTACAACAAATAACTATTTTTTAATTGTTGTATTTTTTTACAGTAAGTTACGTGAATCTCTCTATTCGCTATATCTAGAGGAACTATGTAAAATGCAGTATATACAACATATTTTCCTGATTTTTGAATATTAATGACTGGCAGCTTAATTTTAAATGTTAATTATTTATCAACTGCATAAGCTTTGAACAATTGTTTTTAAATACATTAAGTGTTGTATAACGCGCAACTTAATTCCTCTATTACTTCACAAAACAAACAAATTATTCAACATCCTAATCTTGAAAAACAGGTCAACATTTATTTAATTTTTTACTTTAAAATATGCATGAAAAAAAAGTCATAAAACAGTGTATTTTGTATTATTTTGATTTCATTTTTATTTGCACACTTTTTTTTTTTAAATGGACATGAAATTAAATATTTTTTTAATTACTTGAAACAAATTAGCCGTCATGGCCCTTCACACAACGAAGAAATACGCCATTTGCCACAATCATTTTATTATGATCATTTTGGTCAACTTGTGGTTTTAAATGTCATTTACATTTAAAACCACAAGTTGACCAAAATGATCATAATAAAATGATTCTGAAAAACAGACAGAAATTAATTTTCGGCACTAACCAGTCAAACATGTCCAAACAACAAGGCCCCAAGTGAGTCCAAAAAACTTATGATCAAAAATGGAGAATAATTCAGCTCCAGATGCTGTTCCATCACAAGATGCAAAGAATGGCTAGATATATTGAAAAGGACAATACATTAGATATATTACAAAACATAATGATACAGTCAGAGACAGACAGAGGGATGACAGAGACAGTTAGAGTCAGATAAAGAACATTAAAAGGTTACAATTAAAGGAAAAATATATATTTGTGTGCGTGTATACTACTTACATTTCAGAAATTCCACTGATAACACACCACTTTGCAGGGAAGAGTGGCAACATGTGGGTTCACTGCAATCTGTTTCTTCTGTACCATTTGCCCTGTCGTTTTAGGTGGCAATTTTCTTCTTTGTTCCCCTCTTACAAAGCACCTAATGGGTCAGGAAACAGACTATATGTAGTTAGGATTGGTTTTAAGTTTTGATGCTTGTAATCATGTTTTTGAAATCTGTTAGAGCAGTGTTTCTCAACTCCAGTCATGAGGACCTCTCAGGAAGACCTCCCCAACCCTAACCCTATGTCCACTAATTAAAACACCTGGGTAGAGTTGCACCAGCCGTTCGTAACTTCTTTCTTAAATTGTAACGTTAAGTCCACACTAGAGGCTTAGTAACTACTAGCTAGTTTGTAACTAACTCTGTACTTTATTCCATTGCACCATTTGTTCGTAAGGTAGAACTTAGCTAAGGTCGTAAACTCTCCGTAAAGTAATGCGCGTAGTCATGACGTTTAGCCTCGATGAACCAATAGCAGCCTTCAAATACGTGAGCAGAAGTTGTGTTGAAATGCCGTGAATTTCAGTTTATCCTTCATTCTAACTTCTTTTGCCTCACGTTACTAACGGTAAAAATAAGTTTCCATTTAATACGATACGATCATGAATAACATAAGTGTTTTTATATATAAATAACATTCAGAAACTGTATTTGAATTAAATTAATCAATAAGGATCAATAAATAAATATTCATGCAAAAAAACAAGAAATTACGTTTATTGATTATTATGACTGATATTTGACATGCACAACATGGACCGATGCACACAGCGGCGCTGTTTAGGACGGGTTCGTGTTAAAGAGCTGCTAACAAAGTAATCTTTTCACATAATGTTCTCTCTCTTAAAATGTAAGCGAGTGTAAATGTCAGCATTATCATATGTCTAAAGAATTGAAGTCTGTCAGGTAAAAGAAGAGCTTATTGATGCAGTTCAGTCTGTCTGTTATTTTATTCCAACCGTTACTCCTGGGGTGTATTCCAGAAAGCTGGGTTAATTTACCATCAGATTAACCCTGAACTCTGGGTTGATTAACCCATAACCTGCTTACTCGGGGTATGTCGGTTCCAAAACACCTGTGTCGAGTTAGTTTAATCAACCTACTGCTAATAACCTCGAGTTAATGCGCGTGCACGGCGAACATATAAAGGCATTTTCGATGGAACACCGAATTCAGGAGTCACCATGGAAACTAAGGGTGAAAAGTTGCGTGCCGAGTTAGAAGCTTTAATGTTGGCTTATGAGGAGTTCAAGCCCATTATAATGAAAAAAAGCAATACAGCTGCATATGCGAGGGAAAGACAATTGGCTTGGCAAAAAATAACTGACAGAGTAAATGCGTACTTTTTTTTTTTCTTCTCATTTTAAATATGCTTGCCTTTCTTTTGTTAATTTGCAAAGTTGAACAATTGTCTTTTTGAGCATGTGGCATGACTCGACGAGCATTTACTTTTCTCTACATCAGTTTCTTAAGAATACAGTGCAATGTATATTGACAAGAAATATTTAGGCCTCTTGTTTTATAAGGTGTAATCCTTCTGGAGCCAAAATAACTCTTTCCCAAGTCAAAATGAAACACAAAAACATTCTCCAAAAAGGTAATATTTTATTTTAACTGTTGTAAGATCAATGTCTTAAGTTACTTTTACAGTATTCTTCCTATAGCTAATAGAAAGAAAGCTGAGGCCCGTCTAACTGGCGGGGGTCCACCTCCACCTCCTCTCACCCCATCTGAGGAGTTGGCTCTCTCACTTAATAAAGGTCGCCCTGTGGTCGATGGTATTCCAGAGGGCACTTCGTCAGACTTAGCTACCTCCCACAACAACTCAAGTGACTTGGTACAATGTAGGTATACCATATTAGTACTTATGATTATTTAGTCATACGTTTGGACAAAACGATCATTAACTCTTGTCATTAGGAAGAAGGCTAAATGCTTCCCAAATGCAGTAATTGTTTCACTTGTGGATTATGCATACATATTCTATTTTACAGCATATGCTGTATACAGTAATCTGTTTTTTTTTTTATTCTTGCATGTTCCTAATGCCTTTATTCAGTGTCTGTCATACTTTAGTAATTTACACATTGAGTAACTTTTTTTTTCTTGCAGTTGCTGATGGACGCATTGTATTATTGGATCCTCCTGAAACCACACTGTCACAATTGTTAGTGGTGCATTTTAAGAACCAGTTGCTTTTAGATCTTTCACTTTGTCTGCCAGACAAAGTAACCTTGCATATTTCCACTCTAGGATGATGATGATGAAGAGACCACATCTGCTGTGACAGAATTAGAAAGTGCTGGGAGACCCACAGAGGTGTGATGCATATACTAGACAATGCATAGCTTTTTAGATAGAGTGAAAAATGTGTAATTTGTCCTGTGACAGAATCTAGCTGGGGATGTACACGCAGATGATGGTCCATCTACCTCTACACAAAATCTTAGCAGTGTAAGAACTTGTCCCTGGTTGTCCTTATTTACATAATACTATGTGGCAGATTTTCTTCTTTAACCATTTTATTTACTTTGCCTTCCTAGTTGTCTGCAAAGGAGCTGTATAAGGTCCATCTATTAAGGCAAATTAAAAAAACTGACATGGAAATGGACCTTATACAGCTTCAGATAGAGGAGAAAAGGCTGGCCATTAAAAAGGACAAACTTGAAATAGAACTACTGGAGCATCGCCTTAAGGTGAGAATCATATGTGAACATGAATCTGTTATTTCTTTTTGTGTGTGTATAAAGCAATAAATACAAATCTGTCATGTCTCTTTTATTTCAGGATATAAAGAAATAGAACAAATTAAATAAAGTGATTTTGACTAATCATGTCTCTAAGCCTTCTGCCATCTCTCTGGTCTGCCAGATTCATTGGGTGTTGTTCTAGGCATCTTCATCAGGAAAGGGGGGATGCCTCTCTCCTCTTATTGTGGCAATGTTGTGAAGTACCACACAAGCAACTGTGATGTCACATGCCCTATTTGGAGTGACCCTGAGCCCACGCAGACACTGAAACCTCGCCTTCAGAATGCCTATTGTCATCTCCACCTTTGCCTGTGTTCTGCTGTGAGACAGGTTGAAGCGTGTCTGTGGTCCGGGCTCAGGATCAGGGTAGGGTGTCATCATAGGGGAGGCAAGGGTATCCTCTGTCCCCCAGCAAGTAACCATAGAAGTGTCTTGTAATGTTTGAGGTGTTTTGTAAATGTAATAAAGACTACAAGCATTTGTCTAACAAAACGTACCCTGTTGAAATTTGTTTCACAGAGATGACTCTCTAAATATTCGGGCGTCATGTACAGGCCATTTTGCCTCAACGTTAGAGATGAGGTGGGTTGCATCACATATTACCTGTGGAGAACAATACGTTTATTAGGCCTATTTGTAACACCAATATCAAGGAGCCAAAATATAGCTACCTGTACGTTGATTCTATGCACAGACTTCCTATTAACATAGTCTCCCTCATTGATAGATGGAGCTTTAATAGGAATGTGGGTGCCATCAATGCACCCAATCACGTTTGGGAACCCTGAAATTAAGATTAATTACAAATTTAAGAAGTCTGTGTAGCCTTTATGTATGTGCAGTCAAAATAAACCTATTAAGAAATGTAATTTAATTGAAGTAGATGACAGAATTTCTGAGAGCAAACCTGCAACCCTGTAGAATTCTTCTTTAATAAAGCGCACAGGTTTATGGCCAGGGAACTGTACAAAAGTGTGTAGAAACCGTTTCAGTGCCATGCATACTGTACGAACGGCTCTACACACTGTTGCCTTTCCCACGTGCTCTGCATCGCCCACATTGTAGAGAAAACTCCCTGTAGTGAAAAAGCGCAGAGCAATACAAAGAATTTGTTCGGCGCTAAGCGCTGACCCGCGGTTTGTCACGTTTGAGATGTGTGGTTTTAGTAGGTTTGTTAAATAAATTAACGACTCCCTAGAAAAACGATAGCGCTCCTGCAAATATTCGTTAGGATAAGAAAATACATCGATACGTGGTCTTATCACCCTCTCACGGCGGAAAAACCCTCGTATAATCTGTGCCTCTACGTCCACAGGATCCTCATCAAAAGGGCACGCCATGCTCGGAAACCTCTCTGAAACAAACTAACCCTGCAACATAACCTGCTCCGGAGCAGGTTATCCTCAGAGAGTCAGTTGCTATGGTTACTTACATAACCCGAAAGTTACCTCCGTTTTTGGAACCGAAAGCAGAGGTTATCCGCTTACTTACTCCTAAACTTACCCGGGTAAGTCACATAACCTGCTTTCTGGAATACACCCCTGATCGGAGCTGCCGTAAATATTTAGTTGGAACGTAGAGTTACGTTTAAACTAAGTTTAATGGTGCAACGTAAAAATATTTAGTAGTACGTAAGTTGTAACGTAGTGCCCATTTACGTCAAAACTAGGCTAAGTTGTAACTTACGCACAGCTGGTGCAACCGGCCCCTGGGCCGGTTCTTCGTACGTCGCTAACTCACTTAGCTGAAATTGATTGTTGGCGATTTGGCATGATCTTGGATTGTTTGGTTCTTCGACGCTCATCCTGGACTTGCTGTCATAGCAACAGGTGCGCCAGCTTGAACCTGCTCGCGAGCAGGTTTATTTCATGTTAACAGGATTAGATCGCGGCTTTATAAGCGGAGCTGATACAGGAAGTCTTTTAGCGCAACGCGATAGTGTACTTTTTGAGAGATATCATTTTTCTCATGACTCGTGAGGATGTCGTTTACATCATTCATTTGTTGGAAACGCACAAATGTTCGACTCGTCAGGCTTTAATAACAATGCAAGCAAGTTAACGTTACTATTGCGATTCTTATCCAGATAGTAATATTATGTCAAATTTTAAATAGGCAGTTGACTGACTAAAATCTCTTAGATGGTGTGTGACTTTGTTCCATATCACAAATATGGCCAGGATCTGTGCATGACTCAAGAATTTTCAGACATTTATGCACATTATTTGAACGTGGTAAGGAAAAATATAAATATCAAGCTCACTGTATACACTTATGCTTATCCTAACAGAACTGAAATTTTCCATTAAACAGGTGATTACAACAGGATCCTGCTTCGGAGACGGGTGTTTTATGACCCCATTACCTGACCCAAACCCCAAACCAATAACAATGCCGCTCTAGCAGGACAAGGGCACACAATGAAGTGAACTTTAGCCAACTAAAGTGTCTGAAAAGTCTGAGGGTTGCACCTGACAGGGCCTGAGACATTGCATTGGCCATATTACACAACAGAAAAAAACAGAAACAGCATCAGAAAAAATATAAAACATTTCATTAATGTTTAATAAAAGACAAGACAAATATGCTTAGTTCCTTGAGTTTTATTTTAATTGTTCTTTGTAAAGAAAAGCCAGTGATTAAGTCATCTTTTTCCTGCAAATAATATATATTGTACTCTGTATGAAATAATATATTAGCACTTACTCTGAAGTTCCTATGAAGCAACTCTATCTCTAGTGCCAGTTTGTTTTTCTTTAAGTTGTCAGTATTTTCAAAATACTCTGTTTTCTAGAGGTAGGGAAAAACCTGTCAAACACATGGCTTATGCATAAAAAATTCAAAGGAAAAGTACAACACTGCCCACCTCTGCATCACTGCTTTGTGCAGACTCTTCTGTAGATGTGGACTCCTGCAACTCATATTGCATTCAGAAATAATAGGTACTCAAGTGTAAATTAAGTAAAGTTATTTATGCACTTAAAGATACCTGAGAGAGTTTCTTCACTGTCCTGTGCATTGGGGGGAAAATGGGCATTACAAAGTGTTGTACTTTCTTCCCTTTTGATGTAATGTAACATTAGAAAAAGTCCACTTCCTGCACATGCTTCAGCCACCACTTGCTTGGGAACACATAAAAGTGTTGGTGTATTGTTTAAAACTGCACAAAAGAGGAAAACACAATTTCATTACAATGAAGTACACTGGGGGGAAATGTGATCAATAACTCATGGCTACATATTTTTTTTTTACATTATCTATGTAGTTTCACAGTCACACATGTAGACTTTCACAAGTCAAAGAAATTCATTACTAGGCTACTCAAGGTTTAACAGCTGATATGACTGGACAGCCATTTGGATTATAGGCCTACTTAATTTAATGCAGCAACAAATTATTTTACAGTGTACTAGGATCATTTAATGTTCATTTACCAGCAGTGAAGGTGTTGCATGCTCCTGCAGCTGTGGGTCTGAGGAAGAGCTGAACTCAGGGATTCCCTCCACAATGGGTCGGTTCACATTCAACCCAAGGGCCAGCTCTTCTGCCTGGGTATAATGTGGGGGTGCAGGATCACCACCTGTTTGTTTTCTTTTCTTTTCTTTTTTTTAATTTTACTTAACAGTCAGACATACAGACCAACATAGTGCAGTCGTGAGCAATCTTGTAAATCCATAATTCCAGAAGTGACATAAAATTGATTTAAGTGTTTGATCTAAGTGTGTATGTGAGCGGGTGCGAGTGTGGGTATGTGTATGTGTATGTGTGTGTATGCGTAAACAAAGTAACCATTTATTATCGATTACCATCGTCACTACCATCACCACCCCACTCCCCACTACCACCATATTGCCAATATTGTGTTGGTCGATTTTTATTTCCATCCTTCCTCCTATGTAACAATTGCCATTGTCAATCCTGTACAAAATAAGAGATAATATAATAAGATAATATAAGATAACCTTCCCCCACATCTCATCAGTCCCTATCTTTTCCTAATTTTATTTTATTTATTTTTATTTTATTTTTATTTTTTGTGTGTGTTATGTGCAATGTCTAAGGTGCATTAAAAGAGGGAGTACAGTGCGAGAGTGTCTCAAATTGGGACAGAGATGCTGTCCCGTTGAAACCACTTCTCGCATGTCTTGCCTGCCTTGGTGTTTGTTAGGTTTTCCATACATATTCCCTTTTTTTTCCCTAATTTTTTTATGTTTGTTTTCTTTTCTTTTTATTTCTCAGCCTTTTTCTTGGTTGCTTTTATAAACAGGCAAACATTTATTAACAGTGCCTTTTTAAAAGAGATTAGTTAGTACAAATTACTATTATGTAGAATATTCTAGTACTTCACTTTTACTTGTTCCTATGTTCTAGTAGTGGGTGGTGACTCTGACATTACAATGAACAAAGTTATTAATTATTTAGAAATTATTAAAATATAAAAATATATACTGTAATAAGTGATAAAAACTACAAACTTAATTTGTCTGCTACTTTTTGCCAGCCCTCTCTCCTGCCTTTTGCACACTTTAAGGTGTTCCCTGGCGTTTTAATTAAGTTTTCAAATTCAGCATATCCTTCAAGCAATAACTCTTGCTCTTCTGTGGAGAAAAAAACTGAGCGCGCTCTTTGGTCACGGTGAGCAGCCAATAGCAGCGTTGCTGATCAATGTTTCTACTATCGATACATGTCCCCTTTTAACCCAGCGCATGAACGCGCAATTATCTCAGATAACTCAATCCAGTTATACTAATCATAGTCTCGCGTAGCCAGACCTTCAGACGTCTGAGGCTGAGACTATACTAATCATAACCGGCAGGAGTGTTCGAAGAACCTAATTAGCCGGATCATGATGAGCACGATGATATTATCTCGGATGTTTTAAGCAACGTACGAAGAACGGGCCCCTGATTTAACTAATTAAGTCAACATATAATGTATCTAAATGCAAGTTCTGATATTGAATACATGTGTAAAATGTACTGAGGTTGTTAAGAATTCAATCATCATTACCTTTAAATGAACTCCAAGGTGCAGGCTGCCTCCTCCTGATTGAATATGTAATATGTAGTGAACAGTAGGCCTATGTCAAGGCCAGACAGGAAGCTGGGCTAAATGCCATCCTCCTCACACACAACTTGGCCTTCCAGTGTCCACTTTTCAAAGTGTCTCCTAAAACAATACCACATGTGACAATAGTTTATTTTTTACTATAGGCTACCATTTTTATTTTTCAGCTTTTTAAATTTAAACTATATTTTAGTATTCAGAGTGCAGGAACTCTTTCTTTTAATTGAAATTAAAAGAAATTTCAATGGGGGGGGGGGGGGAGTTGTATGGAGAGAGTTTCTCTGTCAAGTCTGTCGGTGTCTTTGTCCGCGATTTTTCTCTGCGTGAGAAAATGCAGTGGTCAAATCAGTAGTTAAGAGCCTGAACTTGCTTATAGTAATTCGGAAATTAGTGCACATATGAGTGAAAAAAAATACAGCACAGAAGAATGACTAATTTAGCATGAGATTTCTTTGCTGAGCGTGAGACCGTGAGATTGAGGCAAAATGCGTGAGAGTTGGCAACCCTGAATATATAGGATAGGCTAGCCTATATTCGTACTGAAATGTAAGGGACACCCCAATACATGTGACGTGATACGAAATTAAATAATACTAATTATTTCAAAACACGTGCTGTAAAAAAAATGCATTGTAATAGGTCATTTCGGCTCCACGTCGGAGAAGTGTCTCTTCTTTGCCGTCTTCCGTGTGTCCATGGCGTAAAATGAGGGCGTGGGGGAAGCGGAGACTTGAATAGAGGGTATGCGCATGACGTCACCGTCGGCCGGAGTGAATGCGGTCACGCCCACAATTGGCAAAAACACTGAGCGGCGGCATTTGTTTTCAGCGTGAATGCCGTGAAAATCACACAAAACACATCTAAAACGGGAAAGAGCTTTGCGATTGACTGTACAACTAGATTTGACCAGAAATCTGAGGTACTGTATATTTTTACAGACTGCAAAAAGCTACAGAACAGACTATATTCTGCATAATGGGATGTTTTTAAATAAACACTGACAAAAAACTATACAAGTTTTAGGGCTGGACGATATGATGATATACAGTATAACATTAATGTAAGTGATCACTCGGATTTAGACCTATCTATATTGTATTTATATAAAACGTTTACAGGCAAATTTCCTTCATTTATTTCCCCGGCGTCGAAATCAGGCACATATAAATGTCAGGAAACACGATTCCTGGCTGCATGTCAATATCCATGGATCACTGGATCTTTGATAAGTTGTAAGGAACACTATATCGAGTCCAACTTTTAGTTTAAACTGATAATAGGCTAGTTTGTTTTACTCGCGTTAACGCAGTTTCCCCTATTAACTCCAGTCACGCAGCAGCTCTTCTGCCACTCAGTCCCGCTGAGGGGGGCGTGTTCCGGCGGGGAAGTGACGTTAATGCATTCCCTCTATAGGGGCGTGTTATTCTAATGACGATCGTTTTCAGCCGCGGCATTTATCAAGGGCAGGTATTGCTTACACCTGGATTTCAAAGGTACGCACAGCTTCATAAATCAGGCGGTGAGAGGAGTGTAAGTATAATCTTACGACAAAATATATGCCCGTTTCTACTCAAGAATGATAAATGAGGGCCAATGTATAATGAACTTTAAGAGTGCTGGCCTGGATTAATTGAATCCGAAAAATAGGAGAGAGGCCGCACTAAGCATATGTTCTTTTTATTTAATTTTATTTTCTTTTCTTTTTATTGTATTTTTCGTGGTTTATATAAACTGCAATGGTAAAGAATAAATTAAAATGATTGTGACCTACGTGACCCAAATAGCAAACAGTCATTGAAACTATGTTAAATCAACATTCCATTGTCAACATTAAGTCATTTTAATCAACATCGAACTCTGATGTTGATTCTACATCATTTTGCACCCTGTTTTAATATTGAAACAACATTGAAATCCTGTCCATAGATCAACGGAATTTCAATGGTATTTCAATTATCAGGAATATTGAAACAATGTTGAAATTTCAACTAAACTAAGAATCAACGTGATTTCAATCGTTTTTAAATGTAATGCCATAAATTAAATAGCCTGCTTTATCTACAGCCAGGATGTTAAAAAGTAATGGAACATTTGAAATCTTGTATAAAACACTGAACACACCACACAAACAAATTCTTTTTTATTAGCCTTTTTATTTAATTATTTGTACTCTTTTATTTACACTTCAATGTAGTGACGCCTGAATATTTTGTCGTCCAGTCCCTGCTGCCCGGTCTGGCACATGTGAATTGGGTGACGGCGGCTGTCCCCATCTGCTGAGTAAGAGCACCTAAAACAGAAAATAAAATCACAATACAAAAAATTAGGTTAAACATTTTAAGTTAAACAAGAGATTATATTTATTTGTATTGGTACATTCGTGCCGCGAGATGAAGTATGTAACGTGGGGCTAAGCCCTCCCAAGTCCCCCCTTGACACCAGGCCTGATTGTCAGGCGCTATAACAGTGTGCGCAAAAATAGTGATTTCGCATAAGCACTAGTACATTCATATTTTGGATTTGTATTATGACGAGATGGTCTAATCGGCATTCCCAGTTACAACTCGAGACAGTTCTGCATTGAATAAAGTAAAGTAAGTCATGTCTTCTGTATAATTCTGGCCCGCCGCGGTCAGTTCTGTGGGTAGCACTTTGAGCACTGCTAGCGTTGGTTCCGTCGGTGTTCTCCGGCGGTCAGAAGAAATACAGTGCTGTGTTAATAGATTTCACAACACAAGCAATGGACAGGCTACAGACATGTATTTTGAGCTAAATATCACAAAAATAGACTGGACTCGGAGGTTTTGCTAATTTTATAACCTAGAAGAGAACTACAAAGTAGGCCTAGCCTACTTTTGGCAGATTTTTACACACTGGTAAAACAAAAATCTATTTCAGTGACGGCAGCACTGCGTCGGTTACGTTACACTATAACCATCACGTTAACGATCAGCCTAACAGTATTTGATTTGGTACAATAGAGGGTATGCGCATGACGTCACTGTCGGCCGGAGTGAATGCGGTCACGCCCACAAGTGGCAAAAAGACTGAGCGGCGGCATTTGTTTTCAGCGTGAATGCCGTGAAAAACACACAAAACACATCTAAAACGGGAAAGAGCTTTGCGATTGACTGTACAACTAGATTTGACCAGAAATCTGAGTTACTGTATATTTTTACAGACTGCAAAAAGCTACAGAACAGACTATATTCTGCATAATTGGATGTTTTTAAATAAACACTGACAAAAAACTATACACGTTTTAGGGCTGGACGATATGATGATATACAGTATAACATTAATGTAAGTGATCACTCGGATTTAGACCTATCTATATTGTATTTATATAAAACGTTTACAGGCAAATATTCTTCATTTATTTCCCCGGTGTCGAAATCAGGCACATATAAATGTCAGGAAACACGATTCCTGGCTGCATGTCAATATCCATGGATCACTGGATCTTTGATAAGTTGTAAGGAACACTATATCGAGTCCAACTTTTAGTTTAAACTGATAATAGTTTGTTTTACTCGCGTTTTCGCAGTTTCCCCTATTAACTCCAGCCACGCAGCAGCTCTTCTGCCACTCAGTCCGGCTGAGGGGGGCGTGTTCCGGCAGGGAAGTGACGTTAAAGGGTTAGTTCACCCAAAAATGAAAATTAAGTCATTAATTACTCACCCCCATGCTGTACCAACCCCGTAAGACCTTCGTTCGTCTTCGGAACACAAATTAAGATATTTTTGATTAAATGTGACAGCTGGATCACTCCTCCATAGGCTCCCTAAGGGAATGAAACCTGACGGCCCAGAAAGTCAATGAAGAAAATGTTTAAATATTCCATGTCACAACAGTGGCTCAACTATAAGTTTATCAAGCGACGAGAATACTTTTTGTGCGAAAAAACAAACAAAAATAACAACTTTATTCGACTATTACTTTTCTTCCTTGTTGGCCTGAAACGAGACTTCAAGAGATTTCCACGACGCATGCGCGAGAATTACGATCTCCTTCAACTACTTCAGTTAAGTTCTCGCGCGTGCGCGTCGTGGAAATCTCTTGAAGTCTCGTTTCAGGCCTACAAAAAAAAAAAACCTTGGGAGAACCCAGGCTCAGTCGGGGGCCAGTTCTCCTCTGGCGTTTATGAACTAGAGGCTGAATTTACAGTAACTGTAAGATAAAAATGTATATGAATGCCTGGCTAAATAGATGCGTCTTCAGTCTAGTTTTAAACTTGGAGAGCGAGTCTGAGCAACGAACAATATCAGGAAGGCTATTCCAGAGCTTCGGAGCTAAATGTGAAAATGCTCTGCCTCCTTTGGTGGATCTGGATATCCTAGGAATGACCAGAAGCCTTGAATTTAGTGATCTTAAAGAGCGCGATGGATTGTAGGGCGATAGAAGATCCGTTAAATAGACTGGAGCTAAACCATTTAGAGCTTTATAAGTCAAAAGCAATACCAATGAAGTGATGATAAAATCGGTGTTATATGATCATATTGTCTTGATCTAGTAAGAACTCTAGCGGCTGCATTTTGGACTAACTGTAGCTTGTTTATTGAAGATGCAGGACAACCAGCTAATAAAGTGTAACCAGTGGTTGAGTGAAACAACACAGGATACAAAAATTACTTTTGGGCTTTATTCTGGCTGCTGTCTCTATAAAGGACAGCGGTCGATAGGAGCAAATATTTAGAAACAAAAATAATATAATGAAATAAAGTCTTTCACATTTCTTTGGTGCACTTGTTTGGTATAAAAGATGATTGACACAAACTGAAAGAAATCAAATTGAAATGAAAGACATTGGAATAATGAAATAGGCAAATACAGTAATGAAATACGGTAGAGGCTAATAGTCCAATGAAAAACAGTACATTAGTCTACCATCAAACTTCACAGTTATCTACATACAGTTTTAAAGAAAGAGAAATTAGTACACTGTGTTCACACAGCATTCAATACGTTTAAGTAGCTCTTAACCATATATTCAATGTTAAAATAACTCACGGTTTTCTAACATGCACATCCAATTTAAACATTCACAAACACTGGGCTTACAATAAGAGGAACAATTTAATTAACATTTATAATAACACATACCCAGTCTTTGCACGTGTCCCACGCGTGATCAAACCAGATCCAGCTCACACATACACACACAGGCGTCCTTAAAAGGCGATCTATAAACATTTCCCAATGAGCACACACATATGTAATACGTAAATATAACATTTAAACATTTTGTTCACGGGAATGAAACTGTATATTTACCTCACAAAGCCTTAAATAGGTGTATATGAACAAAACCAGCAGCTCTCACGTGCAATCACTGCTCTCTCTTCGCTGAAAACTAGCGCATGCACACTACACGAGGCAATGCCGTAAAGTGAGCGTCGCAACACAATCTCTTAAAGGAACCACGACCAATTTATGTCTAGTGTCATAATTTGTGATACTCATCCCACTTGGCTACATTCTCCCCTGCTAAATGTCATTGTCCTCGATGACTAATACATGCTCTTCACTTCTTTGACAGCTTCTCTAAAGAACACACTGCCCAAACTTGTTAACACCTGAGAAAAGACTTCGGGGCTAAGTGACACTGCATTGCATACTGATCTCGGCTCATTAAAGGGGTTTGAGTGTAGACCAGCATGGGCCCTTTTTGTTCTCCTAGGCGTTGGTACAGGCCTTCTCAGTACTGGTTCTTCCACTTCTAGAGCAGAGCTAGTGTCAGGGGCAACCTGCTCAAGTACAGAATCTTTTTGTTCAGTGCTAGCTGAAACCAAGCTGGATTGATCTACCAGTGCTTCATCATTTCCTGCGGAACTTCCAATCTGTGTTGTCTCCGGCAAACTGGGGTAAGTGACTTCCTCTAAAACAACAAAATCAGGATCAGGATCAGGATGCACTGCAACCGGCTCATGTTTAGAAACTCCTTTTGGCAGTGGTGTTGTAGGAGGATGGTTCTCCATCACTTCTGGCTCAGGAGCATAAGTGACGCAGGGCCGCAAGTCCGCTCTATGCAATCTCTTTATAGGGCCACCCTCTAGAGGCTCAACAGTGTGCGTGGTACCTTGCACATCTATGACCTTGTAAACGGTAGGACCCCATGAATCCTGTATCTTATTCCTACCCAAAGGTCGGTGGCGCAGATACACCTGCTGACCAACATTGATCTCAGGACAATACACCTTGTCATTCAGAGGGGCTAACCTCTCAGTGGCCTTGTGTTCAGCATATTCTCTTGCCTTTTTATGTGCTTCCTTCAATCTCTCCTGATGAACCACTAACCAGTCTTGTTTTCTGTCCACAGGTTGTTCGTGACCTAGCAGGGTATCGACGGGAAGATGTGGATGGACTCCAAAAAGTAAGTAGTATGGTGAGTATCCTGTGGTTGCATGTGGCGTGACATTGTATGCATAAACCAACTCAGCAAGGTGTTCTGGCCAGCGCCTTTTCTTTTCAGGGGGAAGTGTGCGTAGCAAATCATGGAGCGTTCGATTAAAACGCTCGCACTGAGCATTACCCTGAGGCCGATAGGGTGTAGTGCGGGTTTTCTTCACACCATACATTTTACACAGCTCAGCAATCACTTCGCTTTCAAAATTTCTTCCCTGATCAGAATGCAATCTTTCAGGTACACCATACTTCATGAACCACTCCCTCAACAAGAGTTTAGCGGTAGTTTCAGCTCTCTGATCTCTAGTTGGGAACGCTTGTGTGAATTTTGTGAAGACGTCGGTCACGACTAACACACTTTCCCGACCATCAGAGGAGGGTTCGAGCACAGTAAAATCAACTGCCACTACCTCAAGGGGTCTAGACGCTAGAAAGGGCTTCATCGGAGCGTGTATCCTGGGTTGGGGCATCTTTGTTAAGATGCATCTCTGACACTTTTTGATCCATTGCTCCACATCACTGTACATACCCACCCAGAAGCATCGTGGTCTCAACAGACTAATGGTGCGCTCAATCCCCTGATGTCCCATGTTTTCATGCACACTTTCAAGGACAGGATCTTTTAAACACTCAGGTAAGAGCAACTGTTTACCTTCACCTTGATGTTGATTCTTCACAATACGATAAAGCAAACCATCTTGCTCCTGGATACTTTTCCACTGTTTTATCAGAGATAAGGTGGACTTCGAAAGTCGAGATCTTTCAGCGCGGGAGGGCTTTCTCTTGATTTCCCAGAAGTCTCTGAAAGAACTGATGGTAGGATCATTCTTCTGGAAATCTACCAGCTCCTCTACTTTATAGCCCGGCATAGTATGCGTACTTCCCTGGCTGTCATTTCCTGCAACTTCTCCACAATCCAAGGCACGAATTTGTCTGACCCTGCAACAGCTCTCACCAGCAATCACCAAGTCAGGCTGCAGGACTGTCCCCTTGTTGACTACATTACAAATAGCAACACAGTCGTCATACTCGTCAGGAATGGTAAGCTCCCCTGCTGAAGGGTGTCTAGACAGAGCATCAGCAGCTGTATTGTGTCGGCCAGGGCGATATTTCACTTCAAAGTCAAAAACGGCCAGTTGAGCGACCCACCTTTGCTCAATTGCACCAAGCTTGGCTGTTTTAAGATGGCACAAAGGGTTGTTATCGGTGATGACTACAAATTTGGAGCCCAGCAGATAACCACGAAACTTTTCCGAGATGGCCCATTTAAGGGCCAGCAGCTCCAGTTTCATGCTGCTGTAGTTCCGGTCATTCCTTTCCGCCTTCCGAAGTCTCCTACTAGCGAATGCAATGACCCTCTTACACTCGCCCTGTTGCTGGTATAGTATTGCTCCCAGGCCCTCATTACTCGCATCAGTCTCTAAGACGAACGGAAGAGTAAAATCTGCATACCCCAGCACAGGAGCAGAGGTGAGCTTCTCTTTCAGGAGCTCAAATGCTAACTGGCACTCAGACGACCACAAAGCACTGAAATCCTTCCTCGCACTGCCAAATTGGGAAATACACAGATTCACTAAATCATGAAGGGGCCCAGCAATCCTAGAAAACCCCTCAATGAATTTTCTGTAGTAGCCACAGAACCCTAAAAACGAGCGTAGTTCCTTCACTGTGTTGGGGACTTTCCATTGCCTCACTGCCTCAATTTTCCCTGGATCGGTAGCAACACCTTCTGCTGAGATTCGATGACCCAAAAAGGTTACTTCTCGCTGCAGGAAGTGGCACTTCTCAGGCTTAACTTTAAGACCGGTTTCCTTCAACCTCTTAAAGACTATTTCCAATCTCCGCAAGTGCTCTGGAAAAGTGGCAGAGTACACTAGTATGTCATCCAAATACACTAGCATGATCTGAAAGATTAAGTCACCCATTGTGGTCTGCATCAGGCGCTGAAACGTTGATGGCCCATTACACACCCCAAAAGGCATACGGGAGTACTCAAAGATCCCAAATGGAGTTGTAAATGCAGTCTTATGCCTGTCACGTTCGTGAACAGCAACCTGATGATATCCACTCACCAGGTCAATTGAAGAGAAGAATGTTGCTCCTTGAAGCGCGTCAAAACTCTCATCAATCCTAGGTAAAGGGAACGCATCTCGGCGGGTCTTAGCGTTGAGCTGCCTGTAGTCAACACACAGCCTGAGGCTGCCATCCGTCTTCCTCACTAACACAATTGGGGAGGCATAAGCACTGGTGCTTTCTTGAATCACTCCCTTCTTGAGAAGCTTACTGATGTGTTCTCTGACTTCTCTGTACTGTGTGGGTGGGATACGCCTATAAGGCTGGGTCACTGGGACATCGTCGGCCACATGGATTTCATGTTTCACCTTATTGGTAAAACCAAGGTCTTCATCCTCGAGCGCGAACACATCAGAATACTGCATTAACAAATCACTCAGCGCTGCCTGCTGCTCAATGGTGCCACCAATATGAAGCTTACTGAGGAACTCTTTCGTGCTGTTCTCCAACACCTGACTGTTTTTGGCATTAACCGTGATCTCCTCCATATCAGCTGAAACACGCTGGAACTTAACCTCGTACATCTCATTTAACTTCATACTCTCAACAAGAGTTAAACTCCCAAGCCTGGTTCGGGCCTGTAACCAGATGTCTTCTGAGGAAAGATTTACCACTTGCACAGGAAACAATGATGTCCCTGATGACACCAGAGAAGGAACAACAATGAGTCCACCCGGTAATGGTGTGTTCATAGGCTCCAACAGGTAATCGGATGAACCATCATGAAGCACATCTTTCGCACCTTTGGCCATCACAGTGGCAACTGAAGAAGCAGGTATGTGGACCACTTCTTTTCCAGCTACCCGTACTGCTATTCTCTTCTCTTGGCTATGGGCACTGTGCAACTGTTGAAATGCTTCTCTCCAATTTGATTGCAATTTCCCACCCAGCGTGGTATCAAACTCGGCATGGACCAGTTGCCTGCATCTGCTGATAACGTTCATGCCAATTAGCGCTGGTACTAGAGAGGAGTTCTGTGTGTCTCTGACAACAAGGAAGCCACATTCTGGAAGCACAATACCCATGGTCTTGACTTCCAACTCCAGGTAACCAAGATAAGGTATGTCCAAACCATTAGCTGCGGTCAGCTTCAACCAGCCTGCTGTTGAAAGTATATCTTTATCTTCACCGGATAGGTGTTCCCTGAAGAAACTCTCAGAAATAGTGCTGACTTGGCTCCCTGTATCCAGTAGACAAGCGACACTCACTCCATTGATACTGAGGTTAGCAACAGGACATTTTCCCACAGCACGCTCGAGTAGTCTGTCACGGCTAGTATCCATGTTAGTTGAGCCAATGGACGGCCACCGAACTGCCTGGCTCACAGCAACCGAGGGTGGGCGTTTCCCGGCGGCACAGAGGCAGTGGCATTCTCTGTGACAGCCTGTCTGTTTTTCCTCACACACCTCCTAGCGATGTGCCCAACACCATTGCACCGGAAACATACTGGTTGGCCATCTTCTGTAAACCTTGGTTGCACTTTGGGTCTGGTTTGGTTCATAGGTTCTGACTTGCTGCCCTGTGCTGTGAGTTTCTCAACTGCTCTTGTAAGCTCCCCTATAGCCTTTCCTTGTTCTGCTACAATTTTCAAAACGTCTTCCAGATTAACTGATTTCGTTTCAGGTACATTAACAGCAGCACACTGAGCTTCCGCAGCCTCAGAAACGACATTTCGACTGCTGACCACTTTTGTGACACGAGACTTAGGATCTTCTAAAGACCACATGAGGGCTTCATCACGCACTTCAATAAGTGTAGACTCTGGCTTGTCTCTAACAAGTTTCCGAAGTTCTCTTCTGAGACTTGTGTCTCTAATGCCCTCAATGAATTGGTCGCGAATGGCCAAACTCACATTTACCATTGCATTTGGTGACTGTTTCAGGATTGAGTTCTGAATCTGTGACAACGCATGCGAGTATGCGCGGATATCCTCACCTTCCATTTGTTTCCGACTATAGAAGGTCTGCAATAGCTGAGATATGCTGCGCTTTTCTCGAAAAGCTGCTCTCAGATACTCCAAAAGGTCACATGTTTGGTTTGACTCATTCCCCATTCTTAATCTGACCTCCTCTAAAGCTGCACCTCTTAGGAGTGACAGGACGAAGTCTAACTGATCCTCTGTGGTCTGATTTCTGACCAGTAGGACCCTCTCTACTTCTTCAATAAACTCATCAACATTCCTCCCATCTTTGTTTAGATCACCACTAAATGGTTGTATCTGACGTTCTCTTGGTACATATATATAAGACCTGGATGGCTCTCTGCTCAAATTAGCAATTGCTGCTCTAGTCTCTTCATGTTGGCGGCTAAGTTCTCTAATTTGTCCCTGCATGTCATGCATTCTACTTCCTGCACCCGGTGCATCATCATGCTCATGTGAAACTAAAACATCATCATCTGAATGTGACATTTTTTTTTTTTTTTTTTTTTAAATTGACCAATTATCTCAGCTCCACACAAAAAACGGTTGACAGAGCAAAATAATCTCTTAAAAAGTCTCTTAATCAGTTCGTCACTATTTTGGAAGCAAAAGGATATGTCTTCAACTCTTTGGATAATACTTCTGTATCTCCTTCAGACAGTCCCTTCATAGATGTCTCCGCACACAGCACTCTGTGGATTCCGGTGGAAATAAAGCACTCTTCCTCTCCCTTCCCGCAGTATCGTCACCACCAGGTCACCTCCAGCCGACTTCTGTTCCCTGGACTTTTGCCTGGACCCCGGACGATAGCCTCCACTCCGTGTTCCACAGACACCTATCCTCACCTCTACCGTATTTCAAACCGAATAATAAAAAAAATACCTATAAGCTCCCAACAGCCAGATACCCCACTCCTGGTACCAAATTATGTAACCAGTGGTTGAGTGAAACAACACAGGATACAAAAATTACTTTTGGGCTTTATTCTGGCTGCTGTCTCTATAAAGGACAGCAGTCGATAGGAGCAAATATTTAGAAACAAAAATAATATAATGAAATAAAGTATTTCACATTTCTTTGGTGCACTTGTTTGGTATAAAAGATGATTGACACAAACTGAAAGAAATCAAATTGAAATGAAAGACATTGGAATAATGAAATAGGCAAATACAGTAATGAAATACGGTAGAGGCTAATAGTCCAATGAAAAACAGTACATTAGTCTACCATCAAACTTCACAGTTATCTACATACAGTTTTAAAGAAAGAGAAATTAGTACACTGTGTTCACACAGCATTCAATACGTTTAAGTAGCTCTTAACCATATATTCAATGTTAAAATAACTCACGGTTTTCTAACATGCACATCCAATTTAAACATTCACAAACACTGGGCTTACAATAAGAGGAACAATTTAATTAACATTTATAATAACACATACCCAGTCTTTGCACGTGTCCCACGCGTGATCAAACCAGATCCAGCTCACACATACACACACAGGCGTCCTTAAAAGGCGATCTATAAACATTTCCCAATGAGCACACACATATGTAATACGTAAATATAACATTTAAACATTTTGTTCACGGGAATGAAACTGTATATTTACCTCACAAAGCCTTAAATAGGTGTATATGAACAAAACCAGCAGCTCTCACGTGCAATCACTGCTCTCTCTTCGCTGAAAACTAGCGCATGCACACTACACGAGGCAATGCCGTAAAGTGAGCGTCGCAACACAATCTCTTAAAGGAACCACGACCAATTTATGTCTAGTGTCATAATTTGTGATACTCATCCCACTTGGCTACAAAAGCATTACAGTAATCTAGTCTCGAGGTCATGAATGCATGAACTAACTTTTCTGCATCAGAGACTGATAGCATATTACGTAGCTTAGCAATGTTTCTAAGGTGGAAAAAGGCTGTTTTTGTAACATATGAAATATGCTTTTCAAAAGACAGGTTGCAGTCTAATGTAACACCCAGGTCTTTTACTGTAGCGGATAAAGTAACAGGGCATCCTACTATGTTAAAGTCGTGCTGTGAAAGGTTTTGTGGACGGTTTTTACAACCGATAAGTATTACCTCTGTCTTGTCTGGATTTAATAAAAGAAAATTACGCGTCATCCAATATTTTATATCTTTAACACAATCTGTCAATTTGGATAATTTAGCGTATTCATCTGGCCGTGATGAAATATTTGAGTGTCATCAGCATAACAATGGAAACTAATTCCATGTTTCCTTAGAATATTACCAAGTGGCGGCATATATATTGAGAATAATAAAGGGCCTAACACAGATCCCTGCGGCACTCCATAGTTTGCCGAAGTTATGATCGATTTTTCTCCATTTGAGTAGACGAAACGGTAGCAGTCAGATAAGTATGACCTGAACCAGCTTAATGCTTGTCCTTGAACACCAGTGTAATTTTGTAGTCGATCTAAGAGTATTGTGTGATCTATAGTGTCGAACGCAGCACTAAGATCAAGTAAAACTAGTACTGAGATACAGCCTTGGTCCGAAGCTAAAAGTAAATCATTTGTGATTCTAAGAAGCGCAGTTTCAGTGCTATGATGTGGCCTGAATCCAGACTGAAACTTTTCATAGATGTCGTTTTCTCGCAAGAAAGAGCCGAGTTGACTGGACACAACTTTTTCTAATATTTTTGACATAAATGGAAGATTCGAAATGGGTCTGTAATTTGCTAGGTTATTTGGATCTAAATGTGGTTTCTTAACAAGAGGTTTTATAACAGCCAGCTTGAACGTTCTTGGAACATGACCTAAAGATAAAGATGAGTTAATAATATTGAGAAGAGGCTCTTCCACTATAGGTAACACTTCTTTCAGTAGTTCAGTTGGTATAGGATCTAATAAACATGTTGTTGTTTTAGATGAAGTGATAAGTTTATTTAACTCTTTTTGTTTTATGGTTGTAAAGCATTGTAATTGTTCTTGCGGGGTGATAATTGCGGCTGAATTATAAGGCGCGAGTAAAGATTGAACGTTTACGATTTTGATTCTGATGCTTTCAATTTTCTCGGTGAAGAAGTTCATGAAATCATTACTACTGAACTGTAACGAGGTATTTTGTTCAGACGACGTCTGTTTATTTGTTAGTCTAGCCACGGTATTAAATAAAAACCTTGGATTATTTCGGTTGTTTTCTATTAATTTGCTGAGGTGCTCAGCCCTGGCCGTTTTAAGGGCCTTTTTATAACATGACATACTGTATTTCCACGCGATTCTAAACTTTTTTCCATTTACGCTCTAAATTACGGGTTTCTCTCTTTAAAACATACGTAGGATTATTGTACCATGGTGCTATACTTTTTTCTCTGACCTTTTTTAATCTAATGGGTGCAACAATATCCAATGTTCTAGAGAGAATGGTGCTCATAGTGCTAGTTAGTTCATCTAGTTCATCTGTTTGTTTGGGTTCAGGCAGCAGCTGAGACAGATCAGATAAGCTATTTGGGAAATGATCTATGGTGGATGGAAGAATTGTTCTACCTGGTCGATAACGTGGCGCAGCATGACATATTACAGCAGTACGTAATATGCAAGTTACCATGTAATGGTCAGTGACATCATCACTTTGTGGAATGATATCTATATCGGTTGGATCGGTTCCATATGATATAATTAAATCGAGTGTATGATTAAGACGATGAGTTGGTCCAGTGACGTTTTGCTTGACCCCGAAGGAGTTTAATAAATCTGTATACGCAGCCCCTAACGCATCATTTAAATTATCTACGTGTATGTTAAAATCTCCAACAATTAATGCTTTATCGACGTTGACCAAAAGATCTGATAGAAAGTCAGCAAACTCTTTTAGGAAATCGGCGTAAGGCCCTGGAGGTCTATATACGGTAGCCAATGCTAGAGATAATAGGGATTTTTTTCTAAGAGCGTAACATTTAGCACAAGTACTTCAAACGAATTAAACCTATGACGAGTTTTCTGAGTAACATTTAAGGATATCTCTGTAGATTGTCCCCCTCAACTATATGCCGATGACTTTTCAACAACAGCGTCATTTCCCGGTCAACTATAAATCAATGACTTTTCAACACATTCAGCAATCGCCCGGTAAACCAAATATCTTAATCAATAGCTTAATCAATCATAAAGATAATTATAGATCAATGTTGTTCCAATATCGTTGCCATCAACATTAATAACATCAGGTTTTCATCGACAGGGTAATGGTGATTCAACATTAATTTTGCATTGAAATTTCAATATCAACCATAATGATGATTCAGATGGAAAAACAATGTTTATTCAATGTTGGCTTGCTGTCTGGGGAAGGGGGAGGAGAATTTATACGTGCGTCACGTTTAGTCGATACAACATTTCCGCAAAGCATACAACTGTGCATCCTCGCTCATAGCTCCCATTGGAAGCCTCCTCACTCCTCGATCCTCGACTCCTCGCGGTGCAATTAGAGAATTGAGATGTCCTTCAAGATGGCTGAGCTCGATCGGTTTCCGGGTCATAGGATGGAGGATCGAGGAGACGAGGAGGGATGTCGCTGGGCGCAAGAAATGCGGCCGCCATCTTTAACCGGTCATACTTCTAATTGCGTTGAATTGCAGCAGTTAAGATGCCAGAGCACTGTGCAGCATATTCCTGCTCAAATCGGTGGACCATCGCAAATAGGGCTCGGGGGATTACTTTTCACAAGTAAGATTTAACATTACTGTACTATTGGTTGTATTTTGTGTATTTGTACCATGTGTCCTGTATCAGCTACATCTATGACCTTTGCAGCAAAAAAACCCACGTGAAAATCAGTTTGGTATTCAGTGAGATATGATTAATTAAATGCGCTGACATCTCATTGCACCTGCCAAACAGATTACACTGAGCGGAGAGGGTGACCGGTCTAAGATGGCGGCCCCACGGCTCGTCCGCGCCAGTAGGCAGTAAGCGGTCGATAGGGCGTCTACTCTCTATTATGTCTATGATTCGGCGCACGACTCTCAGTGCATTATGGGTATTCTGTAGTCTTTAAGCATAAATCGGTTGTACCAGAGCCCGTCTACGGAGAGCCTGGCCACTCCCTATTAAAGGTCCTCTAAGCGATGTCACGCGTTTTTTAGGCCAAAACATTTTTTGTCACATACAGCAAACATCTCCTCACTATCCGCTAGCTGCCTGTCCCCTGAACACACTGTAAAAAAATGTGGTCTCTGTAGACAGCCCAGGCTCCACAAACGGCAACATAAACAAACTGCGGCGACCCGTTCCACGAAACAAAACAAACATTGTTCCAGCCTGAGGGTGGGGTTAGTGAGCGTACATGGGGGGGTGTGGAGGAGAGAAGCATGAAGAGGAAAGTTATAATTTTAACTCTTTAAGTTTGATATGGCCGACACACGACCAAAGAGACGACGTTCTGATGAACAGATTGCAAAAATACAAAGAAGAGGGAAAAGGAGAAGGAACGCATGCCCGAATTTACACTGGAAAAGCCTTTGAAAGGTGGTGAGAACTCTGCCAGCAGAAGGGCTTCCAATCCGACATTCAGGTAACGTTAGCTCTGTTTTTGCTGGACAGGTGGGTAAATCCAGTTTGGTTTTTCTAAATGGACTTTCATGTTCGCCTAACAAACACAAGGATCCCGCTCCATCCCGACCTTGGGTTTGTAAAGCGACCTTGGGTTTGAGAAAGGCACTATATAAAATAAACGTATTATTATTATTATTATTATATAATTAGCTAGAACAATGCAGTCAGCGCTAACTTTGGTGAATACAACATATAGGTTTCTAGCAGCTAGCTATCGATCTCTATTTTAAATAATCAAGCAAACTTACAGTAGGGCGAGAGTTTGTGTGAATGATTGTTTTCACCATCTATTTATTATGAAATTAAATGTTCATTCATAGCCTATTGACAACTTTGACTAAATTTGAAGCTAACGTTATCTTGCTATTATTGAGTCCTGGTATGGGAGCTAAAGTTATAATAACCTCTGAACCAAATTTTTTTTGCATTATATGAAAGCATTTATCTCACTTGGCGACATTACACCTTGAAAGAAGTATCAGTAAAACTGCAGGGGGAGGGGACGGGATGAGGAGGAGGGAAGGTCTAGCTAGCCTCCGTTTTGTTTGACAATACTTTGAACGTCAACAAGAAGTGACGTCACCCAGCATCGCTTTGAGCACCTTTAAGTCCTATTGTACCGAATTTTGGTTGTAGTTCCACCAGAATTCCACTCGGGGCGTTCGCTCATGAGTGCAAAATGAATGGGAGTCTATGTAGTTAGATGGCTAAATTTGTCTCTTTCACCCGATTGCCGTTGAGAAATCTCAGATTTGATAGTAGGTTTTGCAAGTTCAACATGGGTTATAGGTCGAAAGTTGAATGAACGAGTACTTATGTCCTTTCGATTTCTTACAGGTTGAGTTGTTGTTGCCCATAACACGCTAGCATTCTGCCAATGAACACTGGTTGGTCAGTGAAGGACTGATTACGACCAGAGATACCGCTTGATTGCATCGTGGCATCCGAAGCGGGACCAGAATGTTAAGAACTTTAGTTTTACAAAAACTCTTCTAGCACGTGTATTTACCTGTGTCAACTGTCTCGAGAGAAAAGAAAGTGCAGAGCGCGAAAGCACCAAAGTGACTGAAGAATTGCCGTTAAGCAGTATCTCTGGTCATACGATGTGTATGACGTCATTGACATTATAAAATTCAATTCAATTTTATTTTCAATCATTATACAGATATACATACATGCATAACAACCAAAAAAAAAAGAGTAGGCTGAAGCCTATGCTTATTATGCCCACCTTTTGTACATAATTACTCAATTAGCGGCACTTTTCTCTCTGGATTTAACTTTTCAAAATAAACGTACATTTACATAAGAACATTTCCAAGATGTTCATACATGATTACAAAGATACACATCTCAGACATTATTTCAATAGTTAACATATAACGTAAACAAATTAATCGTATTGAGTTTTATAAATATTTATCACCTTGTTTTTAAAAAAAAATTTAAAATTACAGAGTGAATTACACAATTTTAATTCCTTGTCACAATTATTCCATAGGTTTACTCTTTTAACAGATATGCATCTATTTTTTGTGTTAGTTCTTGCTCTTACTTTTTTAAACATGCATTCCTCTTAGTTTATACTGACTTTCTCTTATTTCGAACAGCCTCAACACAATTTGGAAGTAAATTCTTATAAACTTCATACATGGTCTGTGCAGTATAAAGGTCAGCTAAATCAACAAATTTTAAAGCTTGTAAATTAATAAATAATCTATTTGTTGGTTCATAGTAGACTGCCCGTTTTACAATCCTTATTGCTTTCTAAAAGACTTTTTAAAGCAAATAAGTTACTCTAAAAAATCTAACACCCAACAATGTGTAATTTCTTTGCATCTCGTTTAGAATGCATCTCGTTTAGAATACAACATTCAAATTACTAGACAAAATTATATCCTGAGAAAAGTGGATTTTGAGGGGTATAGCTCCATAGACCTCCATTCATTCTGCACTCGTCCTGTCAGCGCCCTCATATGGAACCAGAGTGGAACTGCAACCAGTTCAGAAGCCGGAAGTTTACTGAGAGTGGAAGTTCTCCCCTTATTAGACATTCTCTGGTTGTACGCTTGTTAGTGCGGTGCATTGTGGGATTGAATGAGTGCATTCGATAACGACCACTATGCTTTCGGAAACCACTACAAATGGCTGTCCCCTCAAATAGTGCCCTATTTAGGCATATAGGGGGCGATTTTGAACACAGACGTATATCCGAGTGAATGAGACGAAGGGAAGTAAGTGAGGGAAAGGCATAAAAAATTGGACTTAAACACTAGACCAGTATGGATGGATGATTCAGCTGCCACTTCTGGCGAGACACAGAAATTCATTCCACAGTGCATTATGGGTTTTCTTTAGCCGTTGAGTGTACATAGTTATACACTCGTCATTGCGGTGCAGTTTGGGATTGAATGTACGAGTGATCCGTTTAAATAGTTTAGACTGAATCTCACGAATCGATTCTGCTTCACTAATCCCTGGCATGTATTATACAGGTAAATTCCTTTTTAACTGATTATTTAATTATTTAATTAATGTTTATACATCCGAGTTTTCATGACAGAGTTCAAGATAAATATTTTCATTACTACTAGAGCTGACAGTTTGCTTTAAAAGTATTATTACAGCAAGCACAAATATGCAAAAGCGTCAGTGTCCGAAATGCAAAAGCGTCATATGCTCACTCATTATCATTCACTCCTTCAAGTGGACTATTAGTGGAGTAATGGGGTATAGAGGGCGATTTCAAAGACAGCTACTGAATCATTTGCTGTGGTTTCTCACTCCATAAACCTAAGAATAGAAATGTCGCTGAATGAAGTGGATCTTAACCTACAATCATTTTAAACCAAGCCTGCACCTGAAACGCTGTACATAAAAGCACTGTCCCAAACAATAACATAGAATTACCATTGATACCATGGTATTTTTAAGTACCTTGGAGTACCATACAAATTCTATTGACAATGGAAATCATTGATGATGATGTTTATCAAATAAGCTATATTGTACCACCACAGTAGCCTTTTGAAAGGCAATTTTGAGAAACTTAACCATTGTATTTGGTTTGAAATCTGGGGTTGATCGTTATGATCATGATGAAATCGACTCTAGTTGGAATCGGTACAATTCACCCTATAGAAAAAAATCGGGTAAAACAGCAGGCATTTAAACTGTTCTGTTTCATGTGAATGAGATACTTTGTGCTTAACAAAATTCTATATTTTTCAGTTTTAATCACTTTTTTCCCTCTAGATTAATACACACTTTAGTATGGAAGCTTGTTTCCGCCACAGAATAAAACACTTTAAAAGATAATCTCACTTTTTATCTCTACAGTTCTGACTTTTTTTTTCTCAAAAATCGTAAGTTTATATATTGTTATTATGACTTTTCTTGAGATATAAACTCGTAATTGTGAGATGTGAGTTTTACTTGCTAATATACCTTAGTTTCCACATACTTTGTAGTTGGCTATAATTTGGAACTTTCTCTATACAACAGCTGTCAGCTTATCTTAAATAATGATTTTGTTGGTAGCTTAGCTTGCCCAACACTGCCAGCCAACACATGTAACCTGGACTGCATTTCTCCAAATAATATTGAGCTAAGTTGATCCATTTGTGGTAATGGTTCTCCGATCTTCTGGGAAATGCAGCTCTGTTTAGTTAATCCAAATTCAATGCAAATCAAATGGGTCTGTTTAAATTAGACTAAGTTCAACTTAACATTTCCATTTTGCTTAACTGCACTCAGTCCAGTCCAACTGAACTGAGCAGAACCATGATGAAGTTGGCTCAACTCCACTGCACTCAACAAAACTGATATTAAGTAATGTTTATTCATCCTCATGGACTGTTTACATCCATCACACAGACTGGGATAGATGAACTTTAAGTTAGGTGTCAACCGTTGAAACACATGCCATGTGCTTAAAGTACTCTATCACATGACCACAAAGGCAGTTCCTAAGGGTTAATGAAAAAAGAAGTGGGTGTTTTAAGGTTAGAGTCAGAAGTCATACATTTATGGCTCAATATTTCATTCTAAGGTATTTTTTCCCCTCTGAACAGTGTTGATTTCTTGAACTATGAATGAGTGCAGATCTTAATCCCCGTAAAAGACTGCAGATGGTTTGTAAAAGGGAGGCAGAGAACAAATAGGGCTGGAGCTGCACTGATCTGATTCATGTAGAGGAGTGGAATTCAGTGGGTTTACTCTAGGAATTTCAGCTATGCTGAGACTGTTTACTCTGTTGCCTCTCTCTCCATCTCCTGTTTTAATATGCTCATTAATATCATCCACCACATCCTCCTACCAACAGGCTTGACTTTATCTAACACTGGACTGACACTGTTATCTCCCTGTTTACTGCTTCACAGCATTCACCCATCTCTATACAACAAATGAATCCGTCAATCTCATTACCTCACGCTCTTATTTACATTCTGTAGCTTAAAATTGTTTCAATTGCATGTTGCCAAACTGGAGCTTTTCTGTAGTTGAGAGGGTGTTTAGTGTAAACTGATTCAACAGTTTGTTTATTTATTCAATATATTAGGAGCTGTTGTGATTTTAATTTGTTGTCCTTATACATTTTTGTGTTTTGAATGCCTGACAAAGAAACTGCATTTAAATAAAAAAAATGTCATGCTATATGGTAGTTATTTTTGTCCTTTGAAACCACTTCCTCTTGGTTTATTATGACATAAACCTCTTGGTTGGTCGCCTGACATCAAAGCAAATTTAAAAGTGCTGGCTAATGCTAATCGTAAATTCTCTAAGATTATTATTCCCGTCGGCACTAATGATGTTCGACTTCGCCAGTCGGAGATCACCAAAATTAACGTTAAAGAGGTGTGTGAACTCGTAAGTATGGTGTCAGGCACTGTAATTTGCTCTGGCCCCCTTCCTGTTCGAAGGAGTGATGAGATTAGTAGACTGTCCTCACTCAATGGCTGCCTGTCTAAGTGGTGTCCGCAAAATAATATAGAATTCATAGACAATTGGAAAAGTTTTAGGGGCATGGATATGTAGGGGTGCAAGTTTTATTTTAGTTTTTTACATCACGATAAATGTATTGTGATTGTCAAAACATTTGGTAGGCTAACTAAACATAATTTTACTAGGTTTAGTGACAACATGGTACAATGTTTACATGGTACAGTGAATGGTAGGTTACTGTTTTTATTATTGCTTGTCACAAATTTCACGATTTCAATTCTATTCTTGTGATTTGATTCCGATCTTGATTCAATATCGATTCATTAGGATACATAGGTACAGTAGATGCATGTAAATTTTTCTCAAGAAAAAAAACTCACCTAATGCTATACAGAGAGACTACTGACAGCTGGTATTATTAAAGGTTAAAAATAACTCAATAATATAATGCGTTTTTATTATAAAAACAACGTTTATTATTTTAATGATATAAGTAAAAATACAATAAATATGTAATAGTGCACATATTTAGAAAAATAGCTACTCCCCTCTATAGATAATTTTTCTAGCCAACTAACATTGGTCATTAAATTACTTTCCTGAGGTAAATGTAATGTTCTCCAGCTGATTTATTGACCTCTTTCCGTATGGGATTAATATCCTGCTATGATTTCAAAACTGAAAATAAAGTTCTGAAAGGTTGAAACTAAGTGTTCGAAATCTTACAAAAAATGTTTGTGTAAGATCGAAAAATAAGATTTGCAAGCTTGCAAAATGTAAAAAAATTTAAAATATCTCTGCAAACATTGTTGTTTTTGAGATTTCCTTCTTCAGAACTGCAACACTTTTTTTACGATGTTGCGCAAACAATTTTTTAGAGTTTCAAATGTGTCAGTGTTCCCCCACTGTATTAGTTTGTTTTCCAGGTTTGAAACCTTGTAAATGGTGATCTGAATACTGGTGTGCGAATGTGTGAAAAAAAGTTTTGAAACTCTGAAAACTGAGGTTCGAAAGGGTGAAACTTATTACATTACATGTGCACTCCTATTGCAGACTATTTTTTCAGAGCTGAGTTTACAACACCCACTTTGCGGAGATACGCCCACACAGTTGCGAGCTTGCGATTCACGTGATTTGTGGCAGCGTTGTCACGCAGCTCTGCTCTGAAACTCTGAAACTAGGGCCGTTTCTCAATACCAAGTACGCAAACTTCGGACTTGCGTCCTTGGTAGTTCAGACTTGCCAAGTTCGACTCAGGAGAACTAACTCCAGAGGACGAGAGGACGCAAGTCCGGTTATTCTTCAAATCGCGTCACTCAGCTCGCTCTGGCTACTCTGGTTATCTCTATGTATATTTAAGGCAACAATAAAACGAAATATGCTACAAGTCACAACTCTGCCTCTTTTCGTCAATAAAACGAAATATGTTGTAAAACACCACTCTGCCTCTTTTCATTAAAATAATTCTTAAACATAGCCTAATGGCCATGTGGTTCAGGCAACGCGTACATTGATCATCTTCACTGCATATATTTATAACATAAAGATGATTTTTGTTTTCATTTTAAAAATATGAAACATTATTGATTTTTATTGACATTTAACAAACAGAGACAGGGTTGTGTCATTTTATTTTATTGTATATAGTGAAGAGAATGTTAAAAAAAAAAAATATATATATATATATATATATATATTTTTTTTTTTATTTTTTTTTACATTTTATTTTATATACATATAAAATAAAATGACACAACCCTGTCTCTTTTTGTTAAATGTCAGTTTTAATGATCAATAATATCTAGCCTAAAAGGTATAGAAGCTACAATGAGAAATAAAGCAAACAATTCAGTCAAACATAAGTAAGCTCTCTAAGCTACAACGTTAAAGTTAAATAGCCTAAATAAAGTTATGAAACTTCACTTTGCCCATGGAACAAACTATAGATTAATGAGACCAAAGATCGACTTATACACAAGCCGAATTATATGTCATGTTTATCCACTAGACTAGAGACATCAGAGCCAGCAGCAAACGTCAGAAGCACTGGCCGAGGAAAAGTTGTTCCAGTCGGGTTTAATGAGCGTTGAACACCCGGTGACCGCCTGGATGTCACATCCCCTGAAAACGTCAGATACATTTTTCAAATAGGCGCTATCTTTATAAATAAACCACAGATTTGAGCTTTAAACAACTACATTCTCGCCTGAAACACTCTTAAAATTACATTTTATGGCACCATAACAGTAGTATTTTGATTTTACGCAGGTTTTCTCCTCTGCTATTGACGCTTGCTGGTTGGTGCGAGATGCATTCTGGGATACCCGGTTGTCTCAAGTCCGCACAAGTCACCTCTCGATGCATCCTCGGTAAACGGGTATTACGCCCCGGCTCTAGGGGAATATAAATCACTAAGAAGGCGTAATAAATAATTGTTGGGTTGTGGTGATGGAATCACAGCAACGAACCACTCCGGTCGATAATCAAACAAATACACAAAATGAAGAGAAAAGATAATACATTTATTAAGAAATAACAAGTGAAATAAAGAGCATCTTTTCAGGGTGTCCCAAAGGCCAAAATAACAAACAAAACGAATATAAAAAGTAAAAAAGGGAAATTAATAACCTACTCAAATATCAAAAGAAAATACATTTATCTTACCTAACTCCCTGCCCAAAAACAGAGATCAAACCATTACAAAAATAAACAAGGCAGGACACCCCTACGCTCCACACTGTTAAGATGGTTTAGACATTAGGAGAACGGTTCAGAGGTTATCACAAGATGCACGTTCATTTAAAGTAATTAAAGTTTCTAATACACAATTTGATCATCGGCCGGAGGAGGGATTCCGGAGCTCTCAACCCACGTGCGACCGAACCAAGAATGAGCTCCCAGACGAGTGCCAGCAGCGTCCTTATAAAGACCACGCCCTGCCTGGACAACCAATGGCGTTCGTAAACCCCAATCATTGGGCAACCTATTAGAAATCAGAAAAACAAAAAACAAAAGAGAGAGAGAAAAAAAAGAACAGAGCAATAGAGAAAACAATTAGCTACATAAACACAGGTCGTAACACCCTCACACACAAAGAATCTACATTAAACGACCGTGATAAGGCATCGGCCAACACATTATCCTTGCCTTTCTTAAAGGAAATTTCCAGATTAAAATCTTGGACAAAGAGAGACCAGCGCATGATTCGTTGATTTGAGTTTTTCATCCTAGACAAAAAAACTAATGGGTTGTGGTCTGTATATACAACCACCGGAAGAGAACTAGAGCCAATATACACCTCAAAGTATTGTAAAGCCATTAAAAAGGCTAACGCCTCCTTCTCAATGGTACTGTAGTTTAACTGATGTTTCAGGAATTTCTTTGAAAAGTACCCAACAGGGTGTTCAATCCCATTTTCATCATCCTGCAGAAGGACAGCACAACCACCTGTGGCACTTGCATCGACATCCAAATGAAATGCACATGAATAGTTTGGAGCCATTAAAACAGGAGCACTACTCAAAAGGGTTTTAACAGAATCGAATGCAGTCTGGCATTCAGTAGTCCACTCGAAGATTTGTGACACACGAAGCATATTTGTTAAAGGCAACACGACATCTGAGAAATTTTTACAAAACCCCCGGTAATAACCAGACATTCCTAGGAATCTCCTGAGGTCACGTTTCGTTCGAAGCACTGCAAAGTCTGCAATAGCTTGCACTTTCAAAGCAACAGGTCGAACCTGCCCTTGCCCCACCTGTTTCCCTAGGTAGGTAATTGTTGCTTTGCCAAACTCGCACTTCGCCAAGTTAAGAGTGAGGGATGCATCCAATAAACGAATAAAAACAGTGCTCAAGGTTGCCAAGTGCTCATCCCACGTATTCGAATAAACAACAATATCATCGAGGTAGGCTTTACAGTTGGAAACACCGCCCAGCACTCGACTCATGAAGCGCTGGAACGTAGCCGGAGCGTTACGTAGTCCAAACGCCATCACCCTATAATTTAGGAAATCATCTGGAGTAACGAAGGCAGATATTTCGGCCGCGCGCTCCGTCAAGGGAACTTGCCAGTACCCCTTTAGCATATCAAGTTTCGTGACAAAGCGCGCCGAGCCGACTTTATCGATGCAATCCTCCATCAGCGGGAGTGGAAACGAATCTGGCTTTGTCACGGCATTTACTCTTCTATAATCCATACAGAACCGTTGTGTTCCGTCTGATTTCGGAACTAGCAAACAGGGTGAACTCCAGGCGCTGAAACTCGGAACTGCAAATCCATTCGCCACTAGATATTTTACCTCGGCCTCCATTACTTTACGTTTGGCAGGGTTCACTTTATAAGCACATTACTTAATCGGTGAATGATCACCCACGTCAATATCATGCTTCAGTACTTGAGTACAGGTAGGAACATCTGAAAACAACCCCAAGGATGAATTTATCAACTTTACTATGTCAGTACGCTGTGAGTCAGATAAATGTGTCAGATGAAGGTCTAAATTCTCCAAAATCGTGGAATTATTCAATCTCCCACCCAACACCAGGGTACTCTGCAGATTCAGCCCATCTTCATCAATATCACTGTCAGAAGCAACCACGATCGAAGCTACTGGAGTGATAACAGAGCTTTTTAACTCCATATCTTCCCCACGACTCACATACAGCTTCAGCATGTTTACATGACACACGCGAGTTTTTCTTTGCCGATCAGGAGTCCGAACAACATAATTCGTTTCATTCAGCTTCTTATCAATGAAATATGGTCCAGAGAATCTAGCCTGCAATGCAGCACCCTGAATTGGCAATAAAACCAAGACCTGGTCCCCCTCAGAGAACGAACGAAAAACAGCACTCTTATCAAAATGTGTTTTCATTTTCACTTGTGTTCTTTCCAGTGCAGTCTGTGCTAATTTACAAGCATTATGCAATCGCTCTCTAAATGAACTGACATAATCCAGCAGATTACAGTCCAATCTCTGCTCAGTCAGCCAGTTCTCTCTGAACATTCTTAGTGGGCCCCTTACTGTGTGTCCAAAAACCAATTCGGCTGGACTAAATCCCAGCGACTCTTGAACACTTTCACGGACAGCAAACATAAGAAGAGGCAACCCCTCGTCCCAGTCTTTCCCTGACTCAGCACAATATTTACCCAGCATAGACTTCAAGGTTTGGTGGAACCTTTCGAGAGCACCTTGAGACTCTGGATGATAAGCACTTGATGTAATGTGCTTAATTTTCAGTTGGGACTGTACCTGTTTAAATAATCGTGACATAAAATTGGTTCCCTGATCCGTTTGGATCACCTGTGGAAAGCCGAAGGTAGAAAAAAACGTGATTAGGGCTTTCACCACAGCCTTCGCTTTTAATGAACGCAACGGTACTGCCTCCGGATAGCGAGTTGTCGCGCACATAAGCGTAAGCAGATAAACATGTCCAGATCTTGTTCGCGGTAACGGTCCAACACAATCCAAGATTACTCGTGAAAAAGGTTCTCCCATGACAGGGATAGGTTTAAGTGGAGCAGGATGTATAATCTGGTTAGGTTTTCCTACGACCTGACACACATGGCACGAGCGACAGTACTGCGCCACATCAGATTTAATGCCAGGCCAGAAAAAATAACGCAAAATGCGATGATAGGTTTTTCTAATACCCAGATGTCCTGCTACATCATCATGAGCCACATCATCATGAGCCACGCTCAGAACTTGTTTTCGAAAACACTTAGGCACAACCAGTTGAAAAACAGTATCCCAACCTAACCCATCAGAGCCGGTCGGAGTCCACTTTCTCTTTAACACCTCATTGTCCCAAAAGTAACCTATTGATGTATTCTCAATCTCATTTAATTTGAACGCTACCTTCCTGCAACGCGACAGAGTAGTGTCTTTTCTCTGTTTAGCAGAAATCGCGTCTTTATCAATGGATAACAGATCAGCCGGTTCTAGTTCAGCACCACTAGTCGGGGACAGCGACTCAGGATCAGACAGCTCAGGTTGTACCTTGCAAACTTCGCTTTGAACTTGCTCCCCATCCAACTCATTATCTCTAAATGCGGGCACCAGGGTTAGATGACGACTAACATCAAAATCAGCAGAATGACTAGAAGCCCCAGACAAAGGCACAGAAGGTGAATGATGGTCAACACTATTAGAGAGCACATCAAATTGAGTTTTAACTGAACTGGGACGGCGATCATCAGCCTTTGTTTCCAGTTCACACTGCCTAAAACGTAACAGTTGAGTTGTGTGCTCCTGACGTTTTATTTCGAGATCTAATTGCTTTAATTGGATAGCTAGTTTTAAATCCTCCGAGTTTACACCACTAAGTGAGCGCAAAACGGGATCTGAACTCGCAACATCAACGCTATTTTCATCACTTAACTCAACGTTAGAACCAGGCTGCAAAATACCCTGCCTAATTAATGCAGTTTGAATTACGTCTCGCAGTTGCTTCTTTCTAACAGTTTTTAAAATGGCAATATCATAGAAGTCAGCGATTAAGTATAAATCAACCTTCTGACAGGACTCCAAAACTTCACACGAGGGAGCCTATTTAAATGCCTCAATACTAAATTCCATTTATCAACCTACAACTTCCCCAACACACATGAACAAAACTGCCAATCAAAAATATAAAATGAGTACTCACCAGCAAGGTTGCAAACTTCTCAATTTGGATCGGGCGAATTTCCAAATCAAAAATAGAATTGGACGGACGAGCCAGCAATTATTACGCCCCGGCTCTAGGGGAATATAAATCACTAAGAAGGCGTAATAAATAATTGTTGGGTTGTGGTGATGGAATCCCAGCAACGAACCACTCCGGTCGATAATCAAACAAATACACAAAATGAAGAGAAAAGATAATACATTTATTAAGAAATAACAAGTGAAATAAAGAGCATCTCTTCAGGGTGTCCCAAAGGCCAAAATAACAAACAAAACGAATATAAAAAGTAAAAAAGGGAAATTAATAACCTACTCAAATATCAAAAGAAAATACATTTATCTTACCTAACTCCCTGCCCAAAAACAGAGATCAAACCATTACAAAAATAAACAAGGCAAGACACCCCTACGCTCCACACTGTTAAGATGGTTTAGACATTAGGAGAACGGTTCAGAGGTTATCACAAGATGCACGTTCATTTAAAGTAATTAAAGTTTCTAATACACAATTTGATCATCGGCCGGAGGAGGGATTCCAGAGCTCTCAACCCACGTGCGACCGAACCAAGAATGAGCTCCCAGACGAGTGCCAGCAGCGTCCTTATAAAGACCACGCCCTGCCTGGACAACCAATGGCGTTCGTAAACCCCAATCATTGGGCAACCTATTAGAAATCAGAAAAACAAAAGAGAGAGAGAAAAAAAAAAGAACAGAGCAATAGAGAAAACAATTAGCTACATAAACACAGGTCGTAACAACGGGGCGGATCAAGAACACATTTGGGAATTTGAACTGGACTTGGCTTAGGGTTGCCACCTGTCCCGGTTTTACCGGGATTGTCCTTCTTTTTAATAACCTGTCCCGGGAAATGTATCCACTCTCCCGGTTTTCGAAAGGCTACGTGAATATGTATGTTAAATTTACTATTTTCTCACTTGAAATAACCTATGCATTGTGCACAGAGTGGTCGGTGTCTCTCATAGGGTGTCTCTTGTGTGTAGAATGCGCTATCATTGGCTCTTGGACGGGTGTGTTGTGTGACGTGACGTAGACTACGTCATCTAGCGCGTCTTTCTTGGCAGCTAGCCAGTTACTACAGACGGCAAATTGAAGCAGTGAAGAAAATTGTACGTCGTCAACATCGTTTGTTAGTGTTAACATGGGGTGGCGAGACGGAGGACGAAGATGACAGTGTGTCATCAAAGACTGACAGGCCAGTAAAAAAGAAAATGAAACGTTCGACCTACTTTAATAATGACTGGATGAAAAATGACAATTACTCCACATGGCTCAACACCAGGCGATCCACTATATGCAACTTGCTCCGTATGCTCAGTTAAAATTCTGGTTAAACATGAAGGCAAAACTGCTTTGGATGACCATGCTAAAACGAAAAAACATCAGAGTCGCGCTCAAGTAACCAGACAAACAAAGGCAATTTCATCATTTATGATTACAAAAACCTCAGAGGACAAAATTACTGTCGCCGAATTAACCGCTATCTATCACGGTGTGCGACATGGCCATAGCTACCTGTCAACTGACTGTGGGAACAAGGTCAGTGCAAAAATATTCAGTGACTCTGATATTGCAACTAAAATGTCTTGTGGCAGAAGTAAAAGTGAGGCCTTAGTGGAAAATGTGTTGGCATCATTTAGTCAGCAAAGATTAGCAGCAGAGTTGCAGAAAGCGCACTATTTTGCAGTATGTTCTGATGCATCCAATTCTGGGCACACGAAATTGTTTCCCTACACAGTCCAGTATTTCTGTGCATCCGAGGGTGTGAAGTATGGATTGTTAGACTTTTACGACGACTCCAACGAATCTAGTGAAGCCATATTCAAACAAATAGTGTCTATTACTGAGAACAATGGACTTTCAGTCAGCCAGATCAGTGCCTATGGTGCAGATAACGCGTCAGTTAATTATGGTCGGCACAACTCAGTTTTTCAGAAACTCAGAGAAGCTAACCCACAAATTGTGAAGGGCAATTGCAAGTGTCACATCATAAACAACACTGTCAAAGCAGCCAATCGTGTCTTTAGTGCTGGAGGGTGTGACGTGGAGGCCTTTGTGCTGAAGGTGTATAGTGAATTCAGTTGTTCTGCTAAAAAAGTGGAATTGCTTAAGGACTTCTGTGAATTTACTAATACAAAATACAGGGAGATTCTGAGACATGTCCCCACACGCATGTCCCCACAAGCGATACAGAGGATTTTAGAGTGTTGGCCAGCTTTAAAGTCTTATTTTGTATCCCTGGGAAAGGAGGACTGCCCAAGTATCATCTGGACATTTGTGTGTGGTGCAAGTGATGCAGAAAATGTAGACTGTACTGTAGCTGAATGTATCCTTGCATTCATGCACAATGTGATGCAAGAATTTGATTCATCTATTAGGGTGCTCGAGAGTGACAGTGCTACTGTGATTGACATTTACTCTGTGATGAACTGATTGCGCAGTCAGCTGATCGCAAGGCGCACAGACAAATTCTATGGCAGCAAAGCAAAACAAATACTGAGGAGCCTTTTACCCCAGCTACAGGAACAGTTCAGGAGCCTGGTGGACAGATTTTTTGAGAAGGCAGTGCTGTATCTTGAGGATAAATTTGACTTCAATGACCAGGTTCTTGCACACATTGGCTGTCTCAGCCTTCATGAAGGACAATCACTCCAGTGGTCAGAGTTGGAAGTTTTAGTGGAAAAACTGGCCCTGGATGTTGAAGAAGACAAGCTGTATGGTGATGTAATCATTTTGAATGAGGTGTTACACACCATTCCAACAGACCTTACCCCAGACAGAAAGTGGGCCTATTTTTTTAGCAAGGCAACTGAATCCACCGAACTGTTGAAAGTAGTTGTTTTTGTTTTTTCAATACCAGTCAGTAATGCCTATGCAGAAAGAGTGTTCAGTCATATGGAGGATGTTTGGTCCGATAAAAGAAACAGACTGTCAGTTGCAATGGTGAAGTCTGAGCTTCAGGTCAGATTGAATTTCAAATTTTCATGCACTGAATTCAAGACATTCATTGAAGAACAGAAACCACTGATAGCTGCAGCAAAGGGAAACGCCAAGTATAGATGGAAGACTAGGTAAGCTTAGGTTATTAGGGGATTTTGTTATTCCAATGTCTGATTGAGACATGCTAAATAAAAGTGGCTATAGATGTGGCTAAGGTATGGTAAATGCAAATCTAATGTCATCCCTCTACTTACTTCTTTAGCAAAGAGGAAGCAAAAGCAAGCACAAGCACCAGTATCTAAGCAATCAGGTAAGCTATAAGTTAAGTAAGATAAGTGAGAATACTTGAGATGTTTAAAATATTCACGAGTCACGACTATGCACAATCTTACTGCACAAAGGCCAATTTTGACTTGTGGGTCTAATGTCTAATAGACATTTTCACTTGTGAGCAAAGCGTTCGGTCAGGTCATCGATATGTCCAGGTTTTTTATCAGACATAGGTGGCAACCCTAACTTGGCTAGATGTGAACTTTGAATTGGGACAGTACTTGGAAAGTGACTGATGACATTTCACAAGAAATGTCATTTTCTGTGCGGTTCAGAAACCTGGATTGCTCCTGTCTGCCTTCCTGGTCGATTTCTCCTGTCTGCATTCCTGCCTGCTGTGAGTCTGTTTGCGTCGAGGCTGTAAGCCTCGTATTAGCTTCGTATTTCTTTCTGTTTTGAACCATCATTTACTTTCATTTCTAGTTGTTTATATTACTAAATACATTTTGCCCACCATCTCAGATTAACCTTACATCGCTAGCTTCCGTTGTTACCACAACACGCTAGTAACTCGCTAGCCTGTTAACGCGCCACCTGTGCGCTCATTTATTTATTTATTTTCTCTCGCACGCCAGCGCCTTTGAGTTCATAAAAGCCCAGGTAAGTAAGAATCAGTCAACAAACACGGTGAGTAATGTCTTGTCCTGTTATTGTCACCTGTGTCACGTCATATGTTTAGTATAGCCTTCTCCGATGGCAATATAGGATTTATATGTGATAAATGCAAGGAGACAGTCAGGCTAACAGAGAAGATTTCAGAACTAGAGAGACGCAACCAAACTTTAATTGAGGATGGTAAGAATGCTAGATCTTTAGATAGTGTTTTTGATGCGCCTAGCATAGTGAACTCTTTACATGATTCGGTTCCGGCTGAAGTAGGGCCCGTGCAGCAGGGCAGATGGGTGACTGTCAGAGATCGTTCTAGTCGCGGATCAAAGAACCACTCTTCCGTTCCGATTCTCATAACAAAACGATTTGCCCCACTCAGTGAAACACCCACTGAGAACTCTGTTGATTGTGCCCTGGTAATTGGTGATTCGATCACACGGAACGTGAAAATAGAGACACCAGCCACCATAGTCACATGTTTGCCGGGAGCCAGAGCGCCTGACATCAAAGCAAATTTAAAAGTGCTGGCTAATGCTAATCGTAAATTCTCTAAGATCATTATTCATGTCGGCACTAATGATGTTGGACTCCGCCAGTCGGAGATCACCAAAATTAACATTAAAAAGAGGTGTGTGAACTCGTAAGTACAATGTCAGGCACTGTAATTTGCTCTGGCCCCCTTCCTGTTCGCAGGAGTGATGAGAGAGTTAGCAGATTGGCCTCACTGAATCGCTGGCTGTCTGAGTGGTATCCGCATAATAATGTAGAATTCATAGACAATTGGAAAAGTTTTGGGGCAAGCCTGATGTTATGTTCTGGGTGGATAGTAAGCACGACACCGAATATCTTCAATGACTCGTATTTATTTCCATCTTAACCTCACATGTGTTGACCGTAACTCTTCATGTCTAACCCTTCTCCTTCTTCTTCCACCCCCCTCCTCTCACCTCTTACAACACAGCGTCTCTAAAGGTCGCATTAGGAATTACAGTATAGGACACAACATTTCCCCTCTTTGTGAAAACATTGTTCTTAACCCAGCTAGAAGGAAACATGTACTCTGAATAAAGTAGTTGTGACAACCTAGACAACTATCCAGTAACAGTCCGTATTATATTCAATGTATATAAAACAGTGACATATCGTTACCTAACTCACGACATAATACAAGAACGGTCAGCATAAACAGTCAGTTGACATTGGAACATCTTAATAACCTTTCTTTACTGTTACTTCAACCACTATTATAAACCAAGACGTGGTTAACTCTCTCAGAACAGTTTTTTTTTCTTGAGCTATACTTGCGCAACTTGGATGTAAACAGTCCTGTTTAGTGTATCTCATAGTCCTTGTGCCAAACAGGCTTACGTCTCATACGCGAGACTTTCACAGCACTATGTGTAGTGTTGTGTGTTTGCTGCGCTGTGTTACTGGCACAGTCACTCAATTCAGGTGAGTATGACAGGTGAGCAGCATTCCACTTTTTTCCATCACTGAGCAGAAATGTGTTGGTTCCCACTCTCTCCTCTACTCTTACCGGAGCAGAAAATCTAGGATGACCTTTTGGGGTTGCACGAGGAAGTCTTATTCTCACTCTCCCTCCCACACCAAAGAGAGGATTGCGAGCACAGCGTCTGTGATCAGTGTATAGTTTCATTTTGTCCTGTTTCTTTTTTACATTTTCACGGACCGCAGCGAGATCACATTTGCCCTCCCCCTGTAAAGGCAGGATGTTAAGCTTGGTTCGCATCTTCCTCCCATATAAGAGCTCATATGGTGACACACCTGTAGTAGCGTGAGGGGTTGCACGGTACACCTGGAGCCACTCTGTAACGGCTTTGTTCCATGGTTGTGAGTGTTGAATGGCTGTCTGGATACAACCTTTCAGTGCACGGTGAAATCTTTCAACAGCACCGTTAGATGCAGGATAGTACACAGATGTACGGATGTGTTTAATATCTCGTTCCTTCAAAAACTCAGCGAAGGCAGCTGAGGTGAACTGTGTACCATTGTCCGTAACGATACCCTCTGGGTTGCCATGACGACTAAAAACTGTACTCAGAAATTTTATAACATCCACAGTAGTTGCACTACTAGCAAATGCAAGCTCAGGCCACTTGGAGTGATAGTCTGTGAGTGTTATAGCATATCTACAAGCAGAGGTGGCGGTTTCAAATGGTCCGACTACATCCAGACCCAGTTTTTTCCACGGACCCTCAGGAAACTGAACTGGCTGCAGAGGTGCTGGATGCGTCACAGCAGATTTGTCATTGGACTGGCAGGGAATGCATGAAGCGATAGTTGACTGGACCTGAGAGTCCATTTGCGGCCACCAGTAAAGATCCCGCAACCTCTGTTTTGTGCGGACTATTCCCTGATGAGACTCGTGTGCCAAGGAAATCAAGGTGTGTCGTAGGGCTACAGGAACTAACAACCTTGTTCCTCTGAAAATGAAAGCATCTTTCACTGCAAGCTCATCTCTCACTCTGAAGTATGGAATTATGTCCTGACTCACTGCTTTGATGGAGGGTGACCAGCCATGTGTAATTTGCTTTCGCAGCATCTCCAGTTCAGGACAGGCAGCACAGGCAGTTTCAAAGTCAGTCACTGAAAGAGAACATAATGTGGAGGAAATTAATGCAACAATTTCAGGCTCTAAATCAGCAGAGTCATCATCATATGACGGAATGGGAAGACGAGACAAGCAGTCTGCTGTGTGGTTCTGGGAGCCCGGCCTATAGACAACGTCATAATCAAAACATAGCAGACGTGCCGCCCAACGGTCAATCCGCATTCCGGCCCTCCCCATGCCTTTTGTAGTGAGGAAGGTGGTGAGTGCCTGATGGTCTGTGCGAAGTGTAAAGCGATGGCCCCACACGTACGTTCGCCATTTCTCAGTAGCCCACACACATGCCAGGGCCTCCTTTCTCCACTGTAGAATATTTCTTTTCAGCATCACTGAGTGTGCGAGAAGCGAAAGCCACTGGTTTTTCTGTTCCGTCTAATTGCACTTGGGTGAACACTGCGCCCAACCCGTAGTCGCTGGCATCCGTTGAAATGACTGAATGCAGTGTGGGGTCATAAATGGCAAGAGCTGAACTGGACACAAGCATTTGTTTAATGTTCTCAAAACTGCTTTGAGCAGCAGGCGTCCAAGAAAATTGTCCCTTTTCTTTTGCGCACTCACGCATTGGGGCAACTACTGTCGCAAACCCAGGAAGGAATTTTGAGTACCAGGACACTAATCCTAGAAAGGATTGAAGAGATGCTGCATCAGATGGGGGCGGAGCTTCACGGACCGCATCCAGATGCTCTCGATCAGGTAGGATTCCATTAGCGCTGATTACATGGCCCAGGAACCGCAGTGAAGTCTGTTTGAAATTGCATTTTTTATCATTTAACACCAGCCCAGACTCTTTCAATTTCTGCAGTACAGTACTGAGGTTGAAGTCATGGTCCTCAGCCGATTCTCCATACACGATAACATCATCCAAGTAATTTTTTGCACCTGGCACGCCCTCCAGGATGGTTGCCATCATCTTTTGGAAAGCAGAGGGTGCTGACACCAGGCCATAGGGAACCCTGCAATATCTGAACAGACCGTCATGAGTGATAAAAGCTGTAATATCTCTACAATCCTCATGCAGGGGAAGCTGATAGTATGCATTAGCCAGATCAATAGTAGAAAATACTGTAGCACCCCTAAGGCTGGTAAGCATTTCATCAATGTGTGGTAATGGATAACAGTCAGTAATGACAGCTTTAACTTCTCTTAAGTCTGCACACATTCGTATTCCACCGGTTTTCTTCCCAGTAACAACGATGGGGGACACCCAGGCTGAAGCATCCACACGTTCGATGACACCTGCTTTTAGCAGACGGTCTAATTCAGCTGAAACAGACGCTCTGACTGCAAAAGGTAAGCGTCGCAATTTCTGACGCACAGGTTTTACTGTGTGGTCAATTTTTGCTTTGTGGACAAAGTTCTTTACACATCCTATTTCAGTATCCGTCAGGGATGTGGTATTGGTGGCTATGACAGAAGTGCAGGCATTATCGCCCTTTATTTGAAGTTGTAGGGTAGAAATCAAGTCCATGCCTAACAAAGCAGTCCCTTTATCCACAACGAAGAATGTGGCAGCAGCTGACGTGTTTGATACACACGCTTGTGCTTGCAGGCATCCGAGTACAGGTATGCATTCCTGTGTATAAGTCACCAGACGGATGGCAGGTGTTGATAATTGTGTGGCACTGAAGTGATGTTTATAGATGTGAAGAGGCAGTATAGACACAGAAGAACCTGTATCCACAACGAATTTTACTGTGGTGCCAGATGAAGCAGGAGTATTGACAGTCACTTTGCAATGCAGTTTCTTTGGCACTTCGGCAGAGTTCTCTAGATACAGCACTGTGACGTCATGTACTTGCACCTCGCGCACATCACTCGCTGAGGCTGAACGACACACACGAGCAAAATATCCCTTCTTGTTGCATAATTTACAAAACACCTTTGCAGCTGGACACTGTGCCGAGTTAGCTAGGTGTCTGTCTGAACCGCATCTGAAACATGACTTACGGGTTGAAGAAGCGGGAGCAGCAGTCGGATGTGACCAGGGTTTCCCGCTCGCGTGTTGTGACTTGACTTGTACAGCTCGCACTGGAGCATCTCTATCGGCCGTCATTCTCTTTGCGTGCTCAGCCGCAGTTTCTAATTGTGTTGCAAGGGTACTTGCTTTCTGTAATGTTAGGTCCGGCTCGAGTAACAGTCTCTGTCTAATATCATCACTGTGCAAATGTTCCAGCAATTGATCACGGATCATATCATCCCCTTTATCACCAAAGTCAGTTAGCGGAAAGTGCATGCAAAGCAGCAACATACTGTTGTATGTTTTCGTGCGAGGCTTGTACTCTTTTTCTGAACGTATGCCGTTCCACGACAACATTAATTTTAGGCATGAAGTGTCTTTTCAAAGCATCAACAGCAGAATCGTATGTCTCACCGGTGTCTGGCAATGCGTAAAAGATCCGTTGGCCCTCTGCGCCCAAACAGTGAAGTAATGTAGCCCTCCTCCTAGCTACAGGCCATGCATCATCCACTGCGTTGATTACTGTCAAATAGTTCTCAAACATGCACAACCACATGTCGAATGGCATGGTAGGCTCTCCCGGGCAAGCAAGGAACATTGACGGTGCAGAGACATGCACGGACATGGTTGATCAATAACTTTATACCAAACTTAGTATCCTCGTCGCCAATTTGTTATGTTCTGGGTGGATAGTAACCACGACACCGAATATCTTCAATGACTCGTATTTATTTCCATCTTAACATCACATGTGTTGACCGTAACTCTTCATGTCTAACCCTTCTCCTTCTTCTTCCACCCCCCTCCTCTCACCTCTTACAACACAGCGTCTCTAAAGGTCGCATTAGGAATTACAGTATAGGACACAACACCTGACCTGTTGAAAAGAGATGGTATCCATCCCTCCTGGGCTGGTGCTGCTCTTCTCTCTAGTAATTTGGCTCATAGTCTGAGAGATAAAACATGACAATCTGGGGCTCAGGTCAGGAAGCAGACAGACTGGCTAAACCGACCGTCTACTAGCGGCCTCACGTCACCAAGGTCAGATAAATCCCATCACATAGAGCCTCTTTCACCAAGATATCATCATAAGGAGACTGTGTCTGTTCCCCGAATTTGGAAATCCAAAAAACGTCAGGTTAAAAATTTTATTGATGTTCAACAAATAAAAAACACATAATACAGATGAGCAAATGATAAAGCTTGGGTTGATGAATATTCGATCCCTTACTCCAAAATCACTCATAGTTAATGATATGATTTTAGATTATAATCTAGATGTGCTGTGTTTGACAGAAACCTGGCTAAAACCAAACAATTACATTACTTTAAATGAGTCAACCCCACAAGATTACAGTTATAAACATGAACCTCGTCTGAAAGGCAAAGGGGGAGGTGTTGCTGTAATTTATAGTAATATTTTCAAAACCACTAAGAAATCTAGTTTTAAATATACTTCTTTTGAAGTATTGGTGCTTAATGTAAAAATATATAGTGTAAACGATAAATCACATTTGAGAATTATGCTGGCTACTGTATACAGGCCACCTGAGCACCACAAAGATTTTATCAAAGAATTTGCTGACTTTCTATCAGAATTAAACGTGTTGCAAGTAAATTCGAATTACAACAGGTAATAGAAGGATCTACGAGGATAACTAGTTCATCTGAGACACTTATTGATTTGGCTTTTACAAATAGACCAGAAAGAATAAGAAGATCTTATAATTTGGTCACAGGGCTATCCGACCATAACATGATCCTAATTGTAAGAAAGCTCTCAAAAAAGGTATTAAATTTATCAACTTATACAAAGTTAAATCAGTATGGAATCCCTAAAAGTCAGTTATCCAATCTTGAACATGCAATTAAAGAAATTAATTGGAATGAACACCTGGCTTATGATAGTGTTGATGAAAATTGTAAATCTCTCATGGTAAAACTGGAAACAATTATGCATAGTTGTATGAGAAAAATCAAAAAGAAACCTGGTAAAAGAAACCATCTACCGTGGATAAATGAGACTATAAGGTCACTAATGAAACAGAGGGATTATACCCTTAAGATGGTAATTAAGAACAAACTGGCTCATGAGAGACAATTATATACAACATTGAGGAATAAGGTTTTAAAAAAACTTAGGCAGGCAAAAGCTAATTTTTATATTGATGCTATTTGTGAAGCTAAGGGAAATACCAAAGAAATCTGGCATAATTTAAAAAGATTAACAGGGAAATTTTGCACTATTAATAAACCAATACAATTGAATATAGATGGAAATGAAACCCAGGATCCAAGTAAAGTGGCTGCAGCATTTAATTCTTATTTTATTAATTCCATAAATGCTCTATCCCATAATTTTGCCAGAATAAATTATTCTTTCACTCCTTTAAATACATCTGCCCCTATTATGACTTTTAGAGAAGTGACAGACTTTAAAGTAAATTCAATTATCTCTTCTCTTAATTGTTCAAGGGCAAAAGATATATATGGGATGGACACAGCATTTGTAAAAACCTATAAGGAGGCACTCATTCCATCCATTACGAAAATTGTTAACTGGTCAATTAATGAAGGAGTGTTTCCCAGTTCTTGGAAAACTGCAATAATAACACCGGTATTTAAATCCGGTGATCAGAGTGCCATTAGCAACTATCGACCGATAAGCATTCTTCCAGCTGTATCAAAAATTGTAGAAAAATGTATATCTGAACAGATTACGATACATTTAAATTCAGGTCCCTTTTCATTACATCCGATGCAATTTGGATTTAGAAAATATCATTCTACGGAAACGGCTAATGTCTTTCTGTTGGAAAATATAAAGGCTAAACTGGAGAAGGGTGGGGTGGTTGGAGCTATTTTCCTTGATTTAAAAAAAGCTTTCGATTTGGTTAATCATGAGGTTTTAATTAGTAAATTATCAAAGTTCAATTTTTCATTAGATGCCATTAATTGGATAAAATCATATATTACAGACAGAAAACAATGTGTTTGTGTGGATAATAACATCTCCCAAATAACTGATATTAATTTGGGTGTACCCCAAGGTTCTATTTTGGGTCCCCTGTTATTCAGTCTATACATTAACGATCTACCTGAGGTCTGTCCACCTAATGTCACCTGCCAGATGTATGCTGATGACACTGTCATATATCTACATGCTACAAGCAAGAGAAAAGCTGCAGAAGAGTTATCGGCTACAATGGTTAAAATCTCAAATTGGTTAGCAAACTCGTGTCTGCACCTTAATACTGGTAAAACAATGTGTATGTTTTTTTCGAAATCCAGAAATAGAGATATAGACCCAGATATCATAGTAGCAGGGAAAAGACTTCCAGTAGTTCAAGAGTTAAAATATCTGGGAATAATAATAGATTCATGTTTTTCATTTAAAAAACAGGTGAAACAGGTCACAAATAGAATTAAATTTAATTTGGCAAATTTCAGACACATTAGGAATAATTTGACTACAGAGGCCTCAAAGTTATATATTAATGCCATGATCATATCACACATTAACTACTGTCTTACCAGTTGGACACAGACAAGTCGGACTACATTACGATCAGTTGAAATACTTTACAAACGGGCCTTAAAAACGTTAGATAAAAAGTCAAATTCATATCACCATTGTAAACTTTTAATTAAATATGACCTGTTAAACTGGGAAAACATGATTAAGTTTGCAGATATTTTACTTGTATATAAAATTTTTCATGGTATGGCTCCCCCTCCGCTCAATAAATTTGTCCAACAAAATGTTAACTTATCGACCAGAGCATTTACAAGAGGGGATTGTAAAATACCATGTAAAAAAAGTAGCTTTGGACAGTCGGCTTTCTCTTTTCGAGCAGCTCATGCATGGAATACTGTACCCACAGAACTAAGGAAGATCACGTCTATTAAATCATTTTCTAAATCCATAAAACATTGGTTATTAACAAATCAAATATGTTGCCATAATATAGAATAATGTGTTTGTATTTATTATGTTTTTATTTTTATTTTTTTTATTGTAGTAGTGTATTTATTGTTTAAATGTTTAACCTGCTAGGGACTGCAGATGAAAATTAGCCTGTATGGCTAAATCTGGCACATTTACATGTTGGACCTTGTACCCATGTTAATTAATGTGCACTGTCCCTTTAAATAAAGAAACTCAAACTCAAACTCAATTAGTATTGGCTGCCAATAAAGATGATTTTAATATACATGTAGATAATGAAAAAGATGCATTGGGATTGGCATTTAAAGATATTGTAAACTCAATTGGAGTTAGACAACACGTGTCAGGACCTACTCATTGTCGTAATCATACTCTAGATCTAATATTATCACATGGAATAGATGTTGATACCGTTGAAATTCTGCAGCAGAGCGATGACATCTCAGATCATTATCTAGTCTCATGTAAATTACATTTAGCCAAGGCTGCAAAGCCGACTCCGTGTTATAAATACGTTAGACCTATAACTTCTGCCGCTAAAGATTGCTTTATCAATAATCTTCCTAATCACTTTCATCATCTCAGCATCCCGGATAGCTTAGAAGAACTTGATATTGCAACAGAAACTTTTAACTCTCTCTTTTCCAGCACTTTAGACGAAGTTGCTCCGTTGCGCTTAAAGAAGATTAAAGAAAATAGTACAACGCCGTGGTACAGCGAGCACACCCGGGCCCTTAAGAGAGCAGCCAGAAAAATGGAGCGCAACTGGAAGAAAACTAAACTAGAGGTATTTCGGATTTCATGGAAAGAGAGCTCGATTGCTTACAGAGAGGCTTTAAAAGCTGCTAGATATGCTTATTTTTCAACCCTATTAGAAGAAAATAAACATAATCCATGTTATTTATTTGAAACAGTGGCTAAACTAACAAAAAAGAAAGCTTCAAGCTCAGAAGTGTCCAAGCAACACAGCAGTGATGACTTTATGAACTTTTTCACTTATAAGATTGATAATATCAGGGACAAAATTATAACTATGCAACCGTCTACTACAGTATCGCATCAGGGAGTGCATTGTAGTCTCCCTGAGGAAAAATTTTATTCATTTGTTGCTATAGGAGAGGAAGAATTCTGCAAACTCGTTAATTCATCTAAATCGACAACTTGTATGTTAGATCCTATACCGACTAAGCTACTGAAAGAGATGTTTCCAGGGGTCATATATCCTCTTCTTAATATCATTAATTCATCTTTGTCTCTAGGATACGTACCAAAAACCTTTAAACTGGCTATGATAAAACCGCTTGTCAAAAAACCACAACTTGATCCTACAGAATTAGTCAATTACAGGCCGATCTCGAATCTGCCTTTTCTGTAAAAGATATTAGAAAAAGCAGTATCTTCACAACTGTGTTCCTTTCTAGAAAGAAATGATATATGCTAGGATTTTCAGTCCAGATTTAGACTGTACCATAGCACTGAGACCGCTCTCATTAGAGTCACAAATTATTTGCTCTTATCATCCGATCGTGGTTGTATCTCTCTATTAGTGTTACTTGATCTTAGTGCTGCATTTTACACAATTGACCACAACATTCTTTTAAATAGACTAGAAAACTATGTTGGCATTAGTGGAATTGCACTAGCATGGTTTAAATCATACTTATCTGACCGTTATCAGTTTGTAGCAGTAAATGAAGAGATGTCTTATCGGTCACACATTCAGTATGGCGTACCACAAGGCTCAGTACTAGGACCGTTGCTGTTCACTCTGTACATGCTACCATTAGGAGATATTATTAGGAAACATGGAGTTAGCTTTCACTGTTATGCCGATGATACTCAGCTGTATCTTTCTTCAAAACCTAACGAAACTTACCAATTCACAAAATTAACGGAATGCATAGCTGATATAAAAAATTGGATGACTAGTAATTTCCTACAACTAAACTCTGAAAAGACAGAGATTTTAATTATTGGACAAAAAACTTCCACACGTAATAACCTAGAATACTGTCTAACACTTGATGGCTGCTCTGTTAAGTCTTCGTTGTCGGTTAGGAACCTGGGTGTGCTCTTTGATACCAACCTTTCTTTTGAAAGTCACGTGTCTAGTATCTGTAAAACTGCATTTTTCCATCTTAAAAATATATCTAAAATACGCCATATGCTCTCATTGGGAAATGCGGAACAATTAGTTCATGCGTTCATGACCTCAAGGCTAGATTACTGTAATGCTCTAATGGGTGGTTGCCCTGCACGCTTAATAAATAAACTACAGCTAGTTCAAAACGCAGCAGCTCGAGTTCTTACCAGAACCATGACCATCTTAGCCCGGTTCTGTCAACACTACATTGGCTGCCTATTAAACATCGTATACATTTTAAAATATTGTTGATTACTTACAAAGCACTAAATGGTTTAGCTTCGCAGTCCTTGAGCGAGCTCTTAACGCATTATAGTCCTTCCCGTCTATTGCGATCTCAAAATTCCGGCCAGTTGATAATACCTAGAATATCTAAATCGACTGCTGGCGGTAGATCCTTTTCCTATTTAGCACCAAAACTTTGGAACAGTCTTCCTACCATTGTCCGGGAAGCAGACACACTCTGTCAGTTCAAAGCTAGACTAAAAACACATCTCTTTGACCTAGCATACACATAAAATACTATAGACTTCTGTAATTCAATGTTAGGCTGCAAAGATTAGGTCAGCCGGAACTGGGAACACTTCCCTTAAATCTTGATGTACTCGTTAAATCATAAGAAGAATGGCATCTACGCTAATATTAGTGTCTTTGTTTATCCCAAGGTTTTCCCGCAGCCTGCCGAAACCAGGCCGTGTCCAGATCTGACCAGGGAGCTTTGCCTGGACCCGATGACAATGCAGTGCTGAAGTGTCAACTATCCTCTCCCTATGGAGGATCCCTTTCCAACTCTACAGACAAAGCGTTGTTGAACATCCGGCTCGCGTACCCCGAAGTGATAAAATAAAACAAAATTCTGTATCAAAATTTATATGCAAGACAAGTAGTTCGTTTAGGCATGGGTTGTATGGAATTGCAAACCTGCGCACATATTTTCAAAAGTACATAACTATAGAATCAATTCTTAATGCGCATGTGAACGCATGTGAACGCCGTCAGCGTTAATCACAGGTTCACGTTTAAAGTCTGTTAGAGAGAACGGCGGCGTGTTAGTGGCCCCTAATTTAATAACAAATGATCATTTCAATGGAGGTGAATCAATCAAAACTAACTTTAGCTGGAAATAACATTATTCAAGAACCGCTATAAAGTCAAAACAATCTCTGTTACCTTAAATTATATGTTTATCTCAAAGCTGCTTTGCAACAATCCATTGTTAAAAGTGCTATATAAATGAAGATGACTTGACTTGACAAGTCGACAAGAACACAAGTACAGACAAGAACTCATATTGAGAAACGGCCTTCAGAGTTTCAGAGCAGAGCTGCGTGACAACGCTGCCACAAATCACGTGAGTCGCAAGCTCGCAACTGTGTGGGCGTATCTCCGCAAAGTGGGTGTTGTAAACTCAGCTCTGAAAAAATTTAATGTAAAGTAATAAGTTTCGCCCTTTTGAACCTCAGTTTTCAGAGTTTCAAAACTTGGCTGTGCTGCGGCAACTGCACGAACCTATGACGGGGCGACTCTGAACCCGCTTCCAATGAGCGTGCTTCGCGCCCGCGCGCGTCAGAGCCCGCCAAGATGGGCGTGGCTAAGGGCTATATATTGGGCGCCCCATCATCTAAGTCCTTTAGGTTCAATCGACTGAAGCGAACTGACCAAGCACAAGCACGGCAGCTTACGCAATACTCGTTCCCTCCTCTCAGGGAATCGAGGTTACGTTAGTAACCGAGTCGTTCCCTTTCGAGAGGTCTCTCCTATTGCGTAAGTAGCTTACGCTATGGGAACACCATGTAAAACGCCGTGCATGCTGACTTCGCTCTATTATAGCCAGAGGCAGATGCCTGAGCCTTTAAGCAAAGTAATTATCCAACGAGCCGGCCGAAGGCGGGCTTTATAAGGGACAATGTAGAACGGCCCAATGGCCGTCCAGTGGAAAAACACACAAGCACCTTTATGTACTGATATGCATAAAAAACCCTCTAAGTCAGTCAGAGACGGACCCTATAAGGGAGGAGATAATGCTCAGCATATACACACTCCAGTCTATACATAGTTAGACCGACAGTATGTTGGAATGCAATGAGGGGACCTGTAGGTTATAAAACCTGATAAATGTTGACGGCGAGGCCCAGCCTGCTGCCGCACAAATATCCTGAATGGGTATCCCACTCGACCACGCCCACGAGGAGGCCATGCCTTTCGTAGAGTGAGCTCTGATGCCCAAGGGGCAATGAAGGCCCTTGGCTTTATAAGCCAGCGCTATAGCATCAACTATCCAGCGCGATATTCTCTGCTTTGAAACAGCGAGACCTTTGGTGCGGCCGCCAAAGCATACAAATAATTGCTCTGTCTGCCTAAACAGGGCAGAGCGTTCCAAATATACTCTGAGCGCCCTGACTAGGCAGTGTAAATTAGCGTCGCTTTAGTCTGCTGGAGACGATAGCGCAGCCAGAGATATCACCTGTGCTTTGAAGGTTGTCGAGAGCACCTTAGGAATATACCCGTGTTTTGGTCTAAGGACAACTCTGCTGTCGTTAGGTCCAAATTCCAGGCAGGCAGCGCTTGATGACAGCGCGTGCAGGTCGCCCACTCTTTTGACTGAGGCGAGAGCCAGCAAGAGAGCGGTTTTGAGCGAGAGCTGTTTAAGGTGCACAGTTTGTAGAGGTTCGAACGGGGCACTTTTGAGTGCGTCCAGGACCGTGGCCAGGTCCCAGATCGGCACTGAGGGGGGGCGTGGGGGATGCATCCTCCTGGCGCCTCTCAGGAAACGAACAACTAGGTGGTTTTTCCCTAGTGTCCGTCCTCCCACAGGATCGTGTGACGCCGCTATGGCAGCCACATATACTTTGAGCGTGGAGGGGGTGCGGCCTGCCTCCAACAGCTCTTGTAAGAACACGAGCACGCTCGGTACCTCGCATGTCTCAGGATTCAGGTTCCTGGTTTTACACCAGTCACTGAACACCGTCCATTTCTGGGCATATAAGCGCCTCGTAGAGGGCGCTCGTGCCTCTGTGATGGTTCTCAACACTCCACTGGGGAGGTTCCCGGGAACCTGTTGAGGGGCCATGCATGGAGGGCCCACAGATCGGGGCGGGGATGGAGGATCATCCCGTTGGCCTGCCTGAGGAGGTCTAGCCTCAGCGGAATCGGCCATGGGGCAGATTGCATCATCTGCATCAGTTCCGGAAACCACGTCTGGTTCTTCCAGAGTGGGGCTACTAGGAGCACAGCACATTTCTCTTCCTTGACCCGACTGATGACCTGAGGTAGCATCGCGATCGGGGGGGGAAGGCATACAGTGGGTGGCTCGGCCAGACTTGGGCGAGCGCGTCTGTGCTCTTTGAAAAGAAGAGGGGGCAGTGCGCATTTTCCTTGGAGGCAAAGAGGTCGACCTCTGCTCTGCCAAAGGTCTGCCATAACCACTGGATCGTCAGGGGGTGGAGAGACCATTCTCCTGGGAGAACTTTGTCTCTGGACAGCATGTCCGCTCCCTGGTTCAGGGCACCCGGCACATGCGCTGCCCTCAGCGAGCGCAGGTTGCACTGGGACCATAAGATGAGTTCCCTGGCCATCGAGTGCAGGGAGCTCGACCTGAGTCCACCCTGGCAATTTATATATGAGACTACCGTCATGTTGTCCGTACGGACCAGGACGTGCTCGTCTTTTAGGTACGGTAGCAGGGCTCTGAGAGCCAAAGCGACCGCTTTCAGTTCCAGACAGTTTATATGTAGGCGCTTCTCCGGGTTTGACCACAAGCCGGAGACAGGCCTGCCCTCGTAAAGGGCCCCCCAACCTATTTTGGAGGCATCTGTCGTGATCATTTTACTCCTTGTGTTCACGCCCAAACTCACACCGGACTGATACCAGTCGGCAGCTTTCCAGGGCGTCAGGGCTTTTATGCAGCCGTGATTCGCTCTGATTAAAAAGTGGCCCGAGTGCCACGCGTGAGTGGGGACACGGCTCTTGAGCCAGCGCTGGAGAGGACGCATGTGCAACAATCCTAGCTGGAGTACAGCTGATGCCGAGGCCATGAGACCGAGCATCCTTTGAAAACGCTTGACGCACCCGCTCTGAGCGATGTTGCAAGGCGCTGAATAGTGAGCGCGCGTTCTGATGAGAGGCGCGCCGTCATCTGCACTGAGTCTAGCACTATTCCCAGAAAAGAAATATTCTGGCTGGGAGATAGCGTGCTTTTTGCAAAATTGATTCTTAGACCCAGGCATACTAGATGGCTGGTAATCCAAGACCTGTGCATCATTAACTGACTCTCTGGTTGTGCTAGGACTAGCCAATCATCGAGATAATTCAGTATTCACACTCCCCGTTGTCTCAGGGGGGAAAGTGCTGCATCCATACATTTCGTGAATGTACAGGGTGCCAGTGATAGGCCGAATGGTAGTACTGTGTACTGGTATGACTGTCCCTCGAAAGCGAATCTCAGAAATGGCCTGTGATGAGGCGCTATCGGAATGTGAAAGTAAGCGTCTTTCAGATCCACTGATAGAAACCAATCCCCTGGGCGAACTTGCGCGAGGATGTTTTTGGTTGTTAACATTCTGAACGAGCGAATCATTAAAGCTTTGTTCAGATGTCTGAGATCTAGGATGGGGCGGAGACCACCATCCTTTGCGACGAGAAAATAGCGGCTGTAAAAACCCGCCTCGCTCATAGAGGGAGGAACAGTTTCTATAGCGCCCTTCTCTATTAGTTTGAGCACCTCGGTGCGTAGAACATGTGAAACATCTTTTCTCACTTTCGTCTCGACCACCGCTGAGAAGCGGGGGTGGTCTGCGAGCGAATTGAAGCGAGTAACCGTGTTTTATTATGTTCAAAACCCATTTCGGCATGTCGGGGATATTTTCCCAAGCTTTCGCTCGCACAGATATGGGCTGAATGCTGGCTGGGGGCGTGTCGCAGTGACGTATGGCTCCCGCCGGCGAATCGCTCTGTGCTAACACCGAGCTTACAGCTCTCAGAGGCGCGGGCGTGCGCTGAGCAGCTTTGTTGAGTGCCGAGTGCAGGGGTGCATGTGAGATTACAGGCACGCTCGCCGCATCTGTAATGCTCACAGCGCGGGCTGGAGAAAATTTTGGGACTGTATGGGCAGTGCTTATGGGTGGGGGTGCATAAACTGTGGTAGGCACGCGCGCCACTTTCATAAAACCTCCCGCTCGTGGCGGTAGGTTTTTGGCCATGTAAACAGTGTTTGTGAGTAGGGGTGCGTGCATTACAGCGGGCACACGCGCTACTTTGATAGGATTTCCCGCTTTTACTGGGGAAGTGTTTATAACTGTGGGAACAGTGCTTATGTGTAGTGGTGTATACATGACAGTGGGCACACGATCTACATTTATGGGGCGTCCACCCTGAGCCGGGGAAGCATTTGGCACTGCTTTGACAGTTTTGAAATGTGGGAATGCGCACTTTAGTGTGGACACGTGACCGTTTAATGACACAGGCAGAAAATGACTCCTTATGTGAATTCTGTGTGTCGCCGTTAAAACGGCGTTTGTTTGCAGGTGAGCGAGCTGTGCGGCTGGCCCATTGACTGCTGTACAGAGATTTCCAGCCGCCTGTAAGGGGACTGGGTAATGCTTTAGACGTTTTGGAGAGAGTGGTCCGGCTTCTGCGAGACACGCGCTCTCTCTTTTTCTCCCTATAGCTAGGAAGACTTACGAGGCTCCAGGTTCAGCACGATCTTGGGCCGAGGTCCCCGTCGCTCGGGCGGTTGCTTCCTGTTGGCGGAGCGCGAGCGGCGTCGGAAGTCAGATTCAGGTCTGGGCTGAGAGACGGGAGGTGCCGTCCTGACTCGCTGCTGCTGAGGCGGCTTTTGGCGGCTCTGCGACGAGCTGGAGCGCTTGGGCAGGAAGTGATGCATAGCCTGCGAATCCTTCCGGGCTTCGGTGAAGCGCTCGGCGAACTCTCTTAACGCCGGTCCGAACAGGCCGCTTTGGGAGATAGGCGCGTCAAGGAACGCCGCCTTATCTGCATCCTTCATCTCTGTTAGCGTCAGCCACAGATGGCGCTCAAGGACAGTCAAGTTAGCCATAGCATTGCCGATGGATTGGGCGGTGGCTTTCGTAGCTCGCAGGGCTATGTCGGTGGCGCTGCGCAGGTCCTTGAACGCCTCAGGATCAGGTCCAGACTCGTCCATGGTGCGGAGAAGTTTGGCCTGATAGACTTGGAGGACAGCCATGGAGTGAAGTGCTGACGCAGCTTGGCCGGCGGCGGCGTATGCGCGACCGGCGAGAGCTGAGGTAGATCGGCATGGCTTCGAGGGGTGAGAAGCTTTGGCTTTCCATCCCGCGTTGGAGGGTGGACACAGGTGGTTGGCCACAGCCTCCTCGAGGGGCGGGGTTCCCTCGTAGCCTCTTTCTTTCGCACCGTCCACAGAGGAGAGCGATGAAGAGAAAGAAGGCTTCAGGCGAGCGGAGTGAGGGGCTTTCCACGACTTAGTGAGTTGGTCATGAACCTCCGGGAAGAACGGGGAGGGCCTTTGTCGGGGGGCCTGCCGGCGCCCCTGAAGGAACTACTCGTCCAGTCGGCTGCGGGCGGGTTCTTCTGGGGAAGACCAATCGAGCCCGAGGTCTTCCACGGCCTTGGACAGGATGCGGACGATCTCCGAGTCCATGTTGGAGCCCACACTCGTGTCCGCTAGCGTCGATGGCGCGGGGTCGAAGGACGAGCCCGGCCAGTCGTCGGATGCAGCATCAAGGGAAAGGCCGTCATCCTTTTCGTCATCCCCTGACGCGCCAAACGAGACGAGACCCATCGCTCTGCTGGAGGGGTGCTGGTCCGCCTGCGTGAACTGGCGGCGGGGAATCCTCGGGTGGTGGTGAAGCACGCGGGGATCACTACATTCCGCGTGCTCTGGTGGCCTCTGTGAGCGGCGCTTCTTGCGCGGCTCAACTAGAGGGGATGGAAGCACGGTGGTGGTAGGCTCTCTCGCGGCGAAAGCGGCGAAGCGAGCGCGCAGCTCGGTGAGGCCCAGGGTGTCACACTCGGGGCATCCGCCTCGAGTAAGGGCAGCCTCTGCATGGTCCGGGCCCAGGCAGCGAGAGCAGATGATGTGACGATCCCCGTCAGGAAGGAGGCCTCGACACGAGGCGCAGGAAGGCATTTGGAACAACGCCTTTTAATTTGCTCTTTTAGAAAAAGTGTCGCGGGGGCGAACACTTAGAATAATAGCTTTTTTGTCAAAGGATATGAGGTGATGCGCGACAGATGGCTTAGCAGAAGGCGTTCGAAGGCGGCTGAAGGTGCCGGAGTCCTTGTAGCAGTCCTGCTGTAGGCTTGTCGACGGCGGCGGCGAAAAGACTCCAAAAATCCGGAGGATCCAGCGAAGAGAAAGGTCTTTGCTGAAGGAGATTAAATCTAAAGGACTCAGATGACGGGGCGCCCAATATATAGCCCTTAGCCACGCCCATCTTGGCGGGCTCTGACGTGCGCGGGCGCGAAGCACGCTCATTGGAAGCGGGTTCAGAGTCGCCCCATCATAGGTTTGTGCAGTTGCCGCAGCACAGCCAATGACCGAGCTGCCTCGCTCACTGCTGTATGCTGTGCAGCTGCAATGCGTTTTACATAAAGACTTCAATATTTCTCGAGAAAAGGAGTTTTCCCATAGCGTAAGCTACTTACGCAATAGGAGAGACCTCTCGAAAGGGAACAAACTAATACAGTGGGAGAACACTGACAAATTTGAAACTCTGACTAATTGTTTACGCAACATCGTAAAAAAAAAAGTTGCAGTTCTGAAGAAGGAAATCTCAAAAACAACAATGTTTGCAGAGATTTTAAAAAAATTTTACATTTTGCAAGCTTGCAAATCTTATTTTTCGATCTTGCAAAACTTTTTTTTTACGATTTTGAGTTTTCGAACACTTAGTTTCAACCTTTCAGAACTTTATTTTCAGTTTTGAATCATGGCAGGATATTAATCCCTTACTTTCCGCGGTTGAAAAACACTGATTGATCGAAATTATGTATGAGGCATATACATTTCGGTAAGTTGTACCACAACTTGTACCACAACCACAACTTTGTAACAGTCTTCCAACCATTGTTCGGGAAGCAAACACACTAAAAACACATCTCTTTGGTCTAGCATACACATAACACATTATAGACTTATATAATTCAATGTTAGGCTGCATAGTTTAGATCATCCAGAACCTGGAACACTTCCAATAAATCCTGATGTACTTGGTACATCATAAGGATGGCATCTACGCTAATAGTAGTCTCACTTTTTATCCCGAGGTTTCAGACTACACGCCTGCGCACATATTCAAATGCGCATACCTATGGACTGAACACGTGATGCGCATGTGCACGCTGTCTGCGTTTTCGCGGGTTTGCGTTTTTGAGGTTTGCGCAGAGATAACGGATAATCGTTTGCACCTTCAAACCTGTTTCAGGGAGTGCGTTCTCGAGACACTAGGCACTGTTTTGTGCGGATGGGTGGCTGGAGCGCGTTAAGAGTTTTTCTGTTAGAACGGTGTCGTGTTAGCGGCCCCTAAGTTAATAACTAATGATCTTCGCAACAGAAGTGAATCAATCAAAACTAGCATTAGCTGGACAATAACTTTATCCTAATGCTGTTGTAAAGCCTAAACAATCTCTTACGGCAATTTCTATTATAACTGTAAAGCTGCTTTGAAACAATCCATACTGTTAAAAGCGCTTTATAAATAAAGATGACTTGACTTGAAATATATATTTCTTGAGATTCATTAATTTACTTATTTATTTTTAAATGCGGTAAAATCCATGTATAATTTATTTATTTTGTTTTACTCATTTGTTAAATGTGTTAATTGGAAATTTATACTCAACCATCTGTGTAGGATGGCTTGTTGGCTATTAATTGTCTGTATGGAAAAGTTAATTGGCTGGTTCAGGCTGGTCAACAAAAGGTCATTGGCTGTTGGCCCCTATCGGACGATGTTATTGGCCGTTAGCCCACGTGGGAGAAGGTCATTGGCTGGCCATGGTGTTTTGGTTGCCAGGCGTCTCTGGCAGAATCCTCCCCCTGATAAACAAGCATATCAGATTCCTATTCAATCTTCTGCATATCACACAACTGTTCAAACACCACTTAACACGTTAAAGCACCTCATCAGTGCTCAAGGAGCCTCATTCAGCTATTCAATTCCTCAAGCCTAATATTAAGACTGGGATTTCTTTGATTTACTTGCATTGTTAGTAAAAAGCACATGTTTTGCTTTGACAATCGTTAATGGCCCCATATGTCACAATTATGGCCTGGACTGCAGTTTAAACCGTCTTTGGTATTCATAAATGAATGACAGTGGTTTCCGCATACAGGTTTTAATGGAAAGAAGACAAGTTATGATCATAATACAGATTTTTCACGGCAGAAAAGGATAAAATATATTTTTCCCACAAACTGCAAAACTTGACATTATGTTTCACTTCGTGTTGCACGTTTCCTATAACAGATGGACGGTCGAAAGCATCCAAAACCTCCACATAAAAATGAGCGATGAACCTTTTGTAAAATCACCCTCCTTTCCCTTGCTGAGCACGCCAAGATACGTTTGTTTAAAGTAAACCTCCTCAGAGAACTTGGCGAGAAACGTCCTGCAGCAGCACATCTGGAAAACATGCCCTATAGAGAGAGATTTTATTGTGTGTCTTTTAAGAACCAAAGCCCCCTAATGGTTTTTATAATTTAGCATAAAGTAAGGGATATTAGTTTCAATAATCTCTTATTCATACAATCTCACCATAAAACAGAGCCACGGAGATGTCAGCTGTGACTGAGCACAGCACATGTGCCAAGAACATTCAGCCTCATTACAACAGGTCAGATAAGGCGAGAGAGAGAGCGGGAACATTTTTATGTGCCTTTTCATTTTTCCAGATTTTATGTCATCACACGCGATACAGAGTTTTGATACACCATGCAGCCTTCCATATTTCCTGAGGGTGTGTGTGTGTAACGGAGAGAGACCGGTATATGTGTTTGAGGCTATTCTCACTATGCTGCTTTGTTTTCTTCCCATGGCTTTACTGGTTTATGTGATTGTGCACATGTATTCAAGTTTTTTATGGAATGGATGACTGCAGAGTGACTGCTCTTCAGAAACATCCCTTACAGAGAGATCCTTCATAGCTGCCGACATGCATAGTAGGCTAGGGGTGTAAATCGGACAGTTCATCATCACGATATCGATTCTCTCAACTATAAAGTTAATTGAAAGTATTTTTTATATACTGTATTTTTTTTGTTGTTGTGTGTGTGTGTGTGTGTGTGTGGCAAAAGCAGATAACTCCACATTTCATGTTTCAGAGTTAAACAAAGCCAAGTAACGTTAATTGCTATGATAAAACACTTGGGGTGCTTCTCAATTCTTATTTGTGCATCCTCGTTTCCTTTCCTCGCTTCCTTTTAGTGATGGGTCGTTCGCGAATGAGTCGGCTCTAAGAGCCGGCTCTTGTAGGTGAACGACGGGAGCTGGCTCGCAGATCTGAAGACCCGACTCTATTTTAAAAAATATAGCCTATAGAAATAAATCATTATGTAATAATGTAATAATGAAATAATGAAGGAATTTTATGTTATTTAAAATAATTGAATAATTTAAAGAACAAAAAAAAAATATTGTATAGGCCTAAAGGCGCACACATTCGTTTCGACTGTCTGATCAGCCTCACATTCTGTTCCTGTCAATCATACACGAGGTGTCAACCAATTATACGGCAGGGAGGGGCCGAGCCGTGTGTGTGTGTTCATGCTAGTTATACAAAACATAAGTGAGATAGTTCATGCTGGTTATACATGCCAATAAAAAAAAGAGAAAAAGAGGGAACAGTTTAATCCTTTCAGTTATTTATTTTTCTTTAATGTGGGTTCTATTATGTTGTTCAGATTGTATTTGTTTTGAATGTTGTTTCTATACATTATACATTATTTTTTCATAACAAATCAATGCATTTTTTAAATAAATTGTGAGACATTGTGAGTATGATTTCATTTAATAATTTAATTAGAATTGTTTTTACACCTTTAATAGTCAAAACATTATTTTTTTTAAAGATCCATTTGTGAGCCAAAAGAGCCGACTCTTTTCAGTGAGCTGAATCAAACGAGCTGGCTCACGAAAAAGAGCCGGATTGCCCATCACTACTTCCTTTCCTCGCGTCTCAGCTCCACCCCCTGCAGGATGCGAGGGGAGGCTGCAAGGAAAGAAAATGAGGACAGGAATCGAATGAAAGTTTTTTTTTTTTATATACTTTGGAGTACTTGATTACTCGAGCGTCACTTCACTGCGTCATCAGCAGCGCTCAAAGGATCTGCCCTTATGTTGTTGAAGTTTGGTTATTTAAGAAATTAGTAAATAATAATAAAGCAAGATACCCTGTTGAAATATGTGAGATGTGTGGTTTATATAAACTGCAAAGGTAAAGTATAAATTAAAATGAGTGTGACCGACGTGAAGGGGGAGGAGAATTTATACGTGCGTCACGTTTAGTCGATAAAACACTTCCGCAAAGCATACAACTGTGCATCCTCGCTCATAGCTCCCCTGGAAGCCTCCTCACTCCTCGACTCCTCACGGTGCAATTAGAGAATTGAGATGTCCTTCAAGATGGCTGAGCTCGATCGGTTTCCGGGTCATAGGATGGAGGACGGAGGATCGAGGAGACGACGGACGAGGGATATTGAGAAGCACCCTTGGTTAATCTTTGTAACGTTAATCTCCTCAGCTGACATAGACGCCTGTCAAACTTTGTTGTTGTGATTAACGTAACGTACACGCAATACAGAGAGCTTTTCCCTCACCACTAATGTGCTGTTTTAGCAAGACCAAGATTCCGTGAAAAAGTTTCAGCTTTTATTTTCCTTTTACGCCCCGAAGAAGATATCACGGGTTCATCAAGCTCGTTGAAATCCATCCTCGATCACTTGTTTTAATCAGTTTTGACGAAAATCCTCTCAGCTAGTGCATCTTTTCAAAGTGACTAGCAGCCTTGTCACCTGACCTGAATACTGCGCAGTGCGCACTGATTCGCTATAACAGACTTTTCGGGTTGTGTTCACAAACAACAAGGGTGCTTGTCGTTTCTGCTGTAAAACATGAACTCGCGATGCCTTGACAGTGGAAAATACCAGCTTTTGTGACAAAGGGTTCAGTCAATCGTGTCAGGCGTCTATTTCAGCTGAGAAAAGTTACGTGAGGATGGAGTGTGTCAAAATAAATAAAGGTACCGTATATCGATATTTTATGTGTGGCATCGATGCATCGTATCGTTAGACGTTTAATCGATGCATCGATCCATATCGATGTATTGTTATACCCCTAATGCATAGGTATACACACAGTCCCTGTGCTCATATATAATCATCTGTCAAGAAAACACTTTCTCTCTCACACAGTATGTACGTAGCCTACGCACACACATTCATTGATGTGAGGGAGAGTATGTGCACTAAGACACTAACACATGCCACTGGGCCTCTCCTACTGTTTCTCTGCCAACAATGTAAAATTTGTGCAGGCACAGCAGAAAAGCTTGGGAAGGAAGGATAAATTTGATGCAAGTCACTTTCTTTTTCCTTTTGCTTTTGCTTTTTCTATCATTCTTTTTATTCTATTTATCTCTTGTTTTGTCCAGGTTTTGACAACACAAGAAAAAGGGATCTATAGTTTCAACAATGAACACTTGAGAAAATACACTGAGAGTGGGGATTCGAAAAGGGGAATACATCTGAAATGAAAAGAACCATGGGATCGACATTTCACATCTGCTCATCATCACCCCAGGCGAGGCTGGTTTTTCTCCAACAAATATTGTTTTGTGTGTGTGTATGTTAGGCTGAGTGGAAATACTACAGTCTTTGTTTGTGATCATCACTAGGGCTGTCGCGATAACTGCAATATTGCAATACTGCGCTACTGACAGGCAAACCGCAGAGGAATGCAAGTAACCGCAGCAACCGCGAACCGCGTTCCCTTTCGAGAGGTCTCTCCTATTGCGTAAGTAGCTTACGCTATGGGAAAACTCCTTTTCTCGAGAAATATTGAAGTCTTTATGTAAAACGCATTGCAGCTGCACAGCATACAGCAATGAGCGAGGCAGCTCGGTCATTGGCTGTGCTGCGGCAACTGCACGAACCTATGACGGGGCGACTCTGAACCCGCTTCCAATGAGCGTGCTTCGAGCCCGCCAAGATGGGCGTGGCCAAGGGCTATATATATTGGGCGCCCCGTCGTCTGAGTTCTTTAGATTTAATCTCCTTCAGCAAAGACCTTCTCTTCGCTGGATCCTCTGGATTTCTTGGAGTCTTTTCGCCGCCGCCATCGACAAGCCTACAGCAGGACTGCTTCGAGGACGCCGGCGCCTTCAGCCGCCTTCGATCGCCTTCTGCTAAGCCATTCGGCGCGCATCATCTCATATCCTTTTACAAAGCTAGAACAACAGTGTTCGCCTCCGCGACACTTCTAAAAGAGCAAATTAACTGGACGTGGTTTCAAAAGCCTTCCCGCGCCTCGTGCAGAGGCCCTCTTCAGGACGGGGATCGTCACATCATTTGCACCCGCTGCTTGGGACCGGACCACGCATAGGCTGCCCTTACTCGAGGCGGATGTCCCGAGTGTGATGCCCTGGGCCTCACCGACCTGTGCGCTCGCTTCGCCGTTTTCACCGCGAAAGAGCCCACCTCCACCGTGCTACCATCCCCTCTGGTCGAGCCGCGCCAGAAAAAGCGCCGCTCACAGAGGCCGCCAGAGCACGCGGTTTGCAGTGACGTCACGCCGGGCCAATCCCCGCGTGCTTCACCACCACCCGAAGACTCCCCGCCGCCAGTCCAGTTCACACAGGCGGACCAGCACCCCTCCAGCGGAGTGATGGGTCTCGTCTCGTTTGGCGCGTCAGGGGATGACGACGAAAAGGATGACAGCCTTTCCTCTGATGCTGCATCCGACGACTGGCCGGGCTCGTCCTTCGACCCCGCGCCATCGACATTAGCGGGCACAAGCGTGGGCTCCAGCCTGGATTCGGAAATCATCCGCGTCCTGTCTAAGGCCGTGGAAGACCTCGGGCTCGATTGGTCTTCCCCGGAAGAACCCGCCCGCAGCCGACTGGACGAGTGGTTCCTGCAGGGGCGCCGACAGGCCCCTCGGCAAAGGCCCTCCCCTTTCTTCCCGGAAGTTCACGACGAACTCACGAAGTCGTGGAAAGCCCCACACTCCGCTCGCCTGAAGCCTTCTTTTTCTTTGTCACTCTCCTCTGTGGACGGCGCGAAAGAAAGAGGCTATGAGGGGACTCCGCCCCTCGAGGAGGCTGTGGCCAATCACCTGTGTCCACCCTCCAACGCTGGATGGAAAGCCAAATCTTCTCATCCCTCGAAGCCTTGCCGGTCTACTTCAGCTCTCGCCGGTCGCGCATACGCCGCCGCAGGCCAAGCTGCATCAGCGCTTCACTCTAAGGCTGTACTCCAGGTGTTTCAAGCTAAACTTCTCCGCAGTATGGTTGAGTCTGGACCTGATCCTGAGGCATTCAAGGACCTGCGCAGCGCCACCGACATAGCGCTGCGAGCCACAAAAGCCACCGCCCAATCCATCGGCCGTGCTATGGCTAACCTAACTGTCCTTGAGCGCCATCTGTGGCTGACGCTAACAGAGATGAAGGATGCAGATAAGGCGTCATTCCTCGACGCGCCTATCTCCCAAAGCGGCCTGTTCGGACCAGCGGTGAAGGAGTTCGCTGAGCGCTTCACCGAAGCCCGTAAGGATTCGCAGGCTATGCGTCACTTCCTGCCCAAGCGATCTAGCTCATCACAGAGCCGCCAAAGGCCGCCTCAGCAGCAGCGAGCTAAGACGGCGCCTCCCATCGCTCAGCCCAGACCTGAAACTGATTTTCGACGCCGCTCGCGCTCTGCCAACAGGAAGCAACCGCCCGAGCGACGGGGACCTCGGCCCAAGATTGTGCTGAACCCAGAGCCTCGTAAGTCCTCCTAGCTACAGGGAGAAAAAGGGAGAGCGCGTGTCTCGCAAAAGCCGGACCGTTCTCTCCAAAACGTTTAAAACATTACCCAGTCCCCTTACAGGCGGCTGGAAATGTCTGTATAGCAGCCAATGTGCCAGCCACACAGCTCGCCCACCTGCAAACAAACGCCGTTTTTACAGCGACACACAGAAATCACAAAAAGAGCCAATTTCTCCCCGTGTCATTAAAGGGTCACGTGTCCACACCAAAGTGCGCATTCCCACATATCAAAACTGTCAAAGCAGTGCCAAATGCTTTCCCAGCTCAGGCTGGACGCTCCACAAATGTAGATTGTGTGCCAACTGTCACGTATGCACCACTACACATAAGCACTGTTCCCACAATTATAAACACTTCCCCAGTAAAAGCAGGAAATTCTATAAGAGTAGCGCGTGTGCCCGCTGTTATGCACGCACCCCAACTCACAAACACTGTTTATATGGCCAAAAACCTCCCGCCACGAGCGGGAAGTTTTATGGAAGTGGCGCGCGTGCCTACCACAGTCTATGCACCCCCACCCATAAGCACTGTCCATACAGTCTTAAATATTTCCCCATCTCACACTGTGAGCATTACGGCGAGCATGCCTGTAATCTCACACGCACCCCTGCACTCGGCATTCAACAAAGCTGCTCAGCGCGCGCCCGCGCCTCTGAGAGCTGTATGCTCGGGAGCCATGCGTCACTGCGACACGCCCCCAGCCAGCTTTCAGCCCATAGCTATGCGAGCGAAAGCTTGGGAAAATATCCCAGGCATGCCGAAATGGGTTTTGAACATAATAAAACACGGTTACTCGCTTCAATTCGCTCGCAGACCGCCCCGCTTCACAGCGGTGGTCGAGACGAAAGTGAGAAAAGAGTTTTCACATGTTCTACGCACCGAGGTGCTCAAACTGATAGAGAAAGGCGCTATAGAAACAGTCCCTCCCTCTATGAGCGAGGCAGGTTTTTGCAGTCGCTATTTTCTCGTCCCGAAGAAGGATGGTGGTCTCCGCCCCATTCTAGATCTCAGACATCTGAACAAAGCTTTAATGATTCGCTCGTTCAGAATGTTAACAACCAAGCATATCCTCGCGCAAGTTCGCCCGGGGGATTGGTTTCTATCAGTGGATCTGAAAGACGCTTACTTTCACATTCCGATAGCGCCTCATCACAGGCCTTTTCTGAGATTCGCTTTCGAGGGACAGTCATACCAGTACACAGTACTACCATTCGGCCTGTCACTGGCACCCCGTACATTCACAAAATGTATGGATGCAGCACTTTCCCCCCTGAGACAGCGGGGAGTGCGAATACTAAATCATCTCGACGATTGGTTAGTCCTAGCACAATCAGAGAGCCAGTTAGTGACACACAGGTCTTGGATTATCAGTCATCTAGAATGCCTGGGTCTAAGAGTCAATTTGGCAAAGAGCATGCTATCCTCCAGCCAGAATATTTCTTTTCTGGGAATAGTGCTAGACTCAGTGCAGATGACGGCGCGCCTCTCATCAGAGTGTGCGCTCACTATCCGGCGCCTTGCAACATCGTTGAGAGCGGGCGCGCGCGCCCCCGTCAAGCGATTTCAAAGGATGCTCGGTCTCATGGCCTCGGCATCAGCTGTACTCCAGCTAGGTTTGTTGCATATGCGTCCTCTCCAACGCTGGCTCAAAAGCCGTGTCCCCACTCACGCGTGGCGCTCGGGCCATTTTTTAATCAGAGCAAATCACGGCTGCATGAGAACCCTGACGCCCTGGAAAGCTGTCGACTGGTATCAGTCCGGCGTGAGTTTGGGCGTGAACACAAGGAGGAAAATGATCACGACAGATGCCTCCAAAATAGGTTGGGGGGCCCTTTACGAGGGCAGGCCTGTCTCCGGCTTGTGGTCGAACCCGGAGAAATGCCTACATATAAACTGTCTGGAATTGAAAGCGGTCGCTTTGGCTCTCAGAGCCCTGCTACCGTACCTGAAGGACGAGCACGTTCTGGTCCGAACGGACAACATGACGGTAGTCTCGTACATAAATCGTCAGGGCGGACCGGGAGCTCCTCATATGGTCCCAGCGCAACCTGCGCTCGCTGAGAGCAGCGCATGTGCCAGGTGTTCCGAACCAGGGAGCGGACATGCTGTCCAGAGACAAAATTCTCCCAGGGGAATGGTCTCTCCACCCCCTGACGATTCAGTGGTTATGGCAAACCTTTGGCAGAGCAGAGGTCGACCTCTTTGCCTCCAAGGAAAATGCGCACTGCCCTCTCTTCTTTTAAAAGAGCACAGACGCGCTCGCCCAAATCTGGCCGAGCCGCCCGCTGTATGCCTTCCCTCCGGTTGCGATGCTACCTCAGGTCATCAGTCGGTTCAGGGAGGAGAAATGTGCAGTGCTCCTGGTAGCCCCACTCTGGAAGAACCAGACGTGGTTTCCAGAACTGATGCAGATGATGCAATCTGCTCCATGGCCGATTCCGCTGAGGATGGACCTCCTCAGGCAGGCCAACGGGATGATCCTCCATCCCCGGCCCGATCTGTGGGCCCTCCATGCATGGCCCCTCAACGGGTTCCCGGGAACCTCCCCAGTGGAGTGTTGAGAACCATCACTGAGGCGCGAGCGCCCTCTACAAGGCGCTTATATGCCCAGAAATGGAAGGTGTTCAGTGACTGGTGCAAATCCAGGAACCTGAACCCTGAGACATGCGAAGTACCGAGTGTGCTCGTTTTCTTACAAGAGCTGTTGGAGGCAGGACGCACCCCCTCCACGCTCAAAGTATATGTGGCTGCCATAGTGGCATCACACGACCCTGTAGAAGGACGCACACTAGGGAAAAACTACCTAGTTGTTCGTTTCCTGAGGGGCGCCAGGAGGATAAATCCCCCACGCCCCCCCTCAGTGCCGATCTGGGACCTGGCCACGGTCCTGGACGCACTCAAAAGTGCCCCGTTCGAACCCCTCCGAACTGTGCACCTTAAACAGCTCTCGCTCAAAACTGCTCTCTTGCTGGCTCTCGCCTCGGTCAAGAGAGTGGGCGACCTGCACGCGCTGTCATCAAGCGCTGCCTGCCTGGAGTTTGGACCTAACAACAGCAGAGTTGTCCTCAGGCCAAAACACGGGTATATTCCTAAGGTGCTCTCTACACCCTTCAGAGCACAGGTGATATCTTTGGCCGCGCGATCGTCTCCAGCAGACGAAAGCGACGCTAATTTACTCTGCCCGGCCAGGGCGCTCAGAGTACATTTGGAACGTTCTGCCCTGTTCAGACAGACAGAGCAATTGTTCGTATGCTTTGACGGCCGCACCAAAGGTCTCGCTGTTTCAAAGCAGAGAATATCGCGCTGGATAGTTGATGCTATAGCGCTGGCTTATGAAGCCAAGGGCCTTCAGTGCCCCTTGGGCATCAGAGCTCACTCTACGAGAGGCATGGCCTCCTCGTGGGCGTGGTCGAGTGGGGTACCCATTCAAGATATTTGTGCGGCAGCAGGCTGGGCCTCACCGTCATCATTTATCAGGTTTTATAACCTACAGGTCCCCTCATTGCACTCCAACATTCTGTCGGTCTAACTATGCATAGGCTGGAGTGTGTACATGCTGAGCATTGTCTCTTCCCTTATAGGATCCGTCTCTGACTGACTTAGAGGTTTTTCATGCATGTCAGTACATAAAAATGTGCTTGTGTGTTTCTCTGGACGCCCATTGGGCCGTTCCACATTGTCCCTTATAAAGCCTGCCTTCGGCCGGCTCGTTGGATAATTGCTTTGCTTAAAGGCTCAGGCATCTGCCTCCGGCTTAATAGAGCGAAGTCAGCACGCACGGCGTTTTACATGGTGTTCCCATAGCGTAAGCTACTTACGCAATAGGAGAGACCTCTCGAAAGGGAACGACTCGGTTACTGACGTAACCTCGGTTCCCTGAGAGGAGGGAACAAGTATTGCGTAAGCTGCCGTGCTTGTGCTTGGTCAGTTCGCTTCAGTCGATTGAACCTAAAGAACTCAGACGACGGGGCGCCCAATATATAGCCCTTGGCCACGCCCATCTTGGCGGGCTCTGACGCGCGGGCGCGAAGCACACTCATTGGAAGCGGGTTCAGAGTCGCCCCGTCATAGGTTCGTGCAGTTGCCGCAGCACAGCCAATGACCGAGCTGCCTCGCTCATTGCTGTATGCTGTGCAGCTGCAATGCGTTTTACATAAAGTAGGGATGTCAACGATTAATCGACAATCGATTAATTGTCGATAATACATTTAATCGATAAAACTTCAACGATCATCGATTAAGCAGGATCATGCGCGTCCGTGCTGCTCAACCGCGAAACATGTAAGCGAGCGCGCCGGTGTGCTGAAGTGTTGAGTCCCACTGAATGACACACCCCGGAGTTGTTTGGGACTATTTTATACCTTCATCATGACTATAAGTTTGCGTGTGCATTCGCAGCCTTTTGTTTTGTGCAAATGTAAGTTGTAATAGTTTATTTTGTGTACGCTTATCTATATCTGATTGGTCTCACATTGGATGCATTTGGTTAAGAATCGACGTGATCTTTAGCGCGCTCAGCTCAAACGACAATGCACGACTAATAATGACTATTGGGACTGTCATATTACACAAGATTATAAAGAGAACACTATTGTAATAAAACATTGTGAATTATTTGGGTTTAGATGCCATGTCGCGTTGTTCCAGGAAGAGCTCGTCAGAGACTTTGAGCGCGTCCACCACAACATATGAGTCATTCTGAATGGCACGTAACTCAGTTTAAGTTCACTTGTGCATTCACGTCATTTTGTGCAGATATAATTTTGTAATATTCTGCTTATTTTGTATATATCTGATTAATATCAAATAGGATGCGTTTCTTTGAGGTAAATAAACGCTAACAAAGTGCTCAACGGTTATTCATTCAGCGCGCGCCGCTCAAGCAGAATGCACAACTAATAATAACGATGGTTAATTTGGGACTTTCATATTACATAACATGAGAACACTATTTTATTAAATGGTTGTGAATTCATTGGGTTTAGTTGCCGTTTTCAGTGCGTTGTTCTAGCACTTCCACAACAGTCACACATTCTGACAAGCACGCATTTGAGGCGGCGTTGGTTACACATTGTATTTGTCGTTATATTTATATATTAAACAGTTAATTTAATTTATCAATCACATCAAAACATTTTACAATCCTACTAAGCCTTTATTTAGATTAAAAAACATTCTTATTAATTTGGTGAGTAACATAGCTTTTTGAGCAGCATTTGCAGACCCTGTGCTGTTTGCCATTAATGCTAACGATTAATCGATTAATTGATCGTTAATTTAAACGACGATCGATCATGGGAATTTGTGAAAATTGACCTCCCTAACATAAAGACTTCAATATTTCTCGAGAAAAGGAGTTTTCCCATAGCGTAAGCTACTTACGCAATACTCGTTCCCTCCTCTCAGGGAACCGAGGTTACGTTAGTAACCGAGTCGTTTTCTTTTTTCATAAGGCCACCCTTCGTAGTTCGTACCATGTGTATTGAATGACTCTGGGGTCTGATGTGTTTTCTGGGTCCTGGAGGTGTTCTGACATGCTCTGACATTTGTGTTTATTTCTGATATTTGTGACATTTTCATGGCTAAAGTCTGATTACACTGTATTCAGCACAAACTCTGCTACAGTAATATGTCAGCAGCATGTATGTAAAAGTTTTTAGTTTTGAGATAATGACGTTTATGCGTGGTTTGTGAAAAAAACAAAAAACAAATATCACTGAAATAAGATCATAAAACCCTTACTAATTATTTCTTCACAAGACTTTTGAAAATTGTATCACGTAGCCTAGAATATTTGCTTCAAAACTATGTGAAAATCATCCTGACTACTCATTCAGATAAGTCAATAAAGTCTTTTAGAATGTGTATGACGTGTTTTGGGTAAGAAAGCTTTATGCGGGGAGGCGTAAACCACTGTGAATCTCTCATTAATATGTATGCTTTTCACACCTGAGGAAGACAAAGACCCCTCCCATAATGGCACTATTAAGGTGCTATCAGGCCCTATCAAAGCCTTATCAGGCCCTATCACAGCCTTGCACAAAGAATGAGGAGAGCCTTAAAAAAGAATGGCTTTTTGATTGTTTAGATTTATTTACAACACAACATAATCCAAAGATACACAACAAATGACAAAAAAGCACATTATTGAACACACTGATCTTTATAATCACACACACTCAACAGAGACCTTTGTGACATTCCTGAAACATAGTACATACCTGTCCATGTTCCATTTACCATATTCACATGAGTCTCTGTAGTCTGTACATGAACGTCAGCAGGACTCAGTGGTCCCTGTCGGTACACGATCCGTTCCACCTGCACGATCCGTTCTACGCATGCGTAGTAGACGCAGGAGAAAACGCACATGCGCAAATGATAATTCTGTTTTGCGACGCTGATTTTGATTTACGACGCTGCACGATCTGTTCCACGCATGCGCATATTTTGTGTGTGTGTGTGTGTGTGAGAGAGAGTGTGAGAGTGAGTGTGTGTGTGTGAGAGAGAGAGAGAGAGAGAGAGAGAGAGAGAGAGAGTGTGTGTGTGTGTGTGCGTGTGTGTGTGCGTGTGTGTGTGTGTGAGAGAGCGAGAGAGAGTGTGTGTGTGTGTGTGTGTGAGAGAGAGAGTGTGTGTGTGAGTTTTTACTCCTAAATAAAGATACTCAGTGTACTTCACTACTGTCACACCGCTGCTCTCATGTCACTTCTGTGTCCACACATGCTTCTTTCAAGTAATTTCCATTGTCAGTTTGAAATAGCCTACTCTATAATGTTTCCCCAAACTTGTTTGTAGTTCTTTCTTCATGTAAGTGCAGATAGTCTAGGCAGAAACGCATATGTCCCTTATTGTCTTCTGTAAACAAAATTGAAGGGATTATTTTCCTCATTTAGATTGTATAGATATATATTAGCTTATATAGACGAACCATACTAATACAAAATTACTTTAACTTAAGTTAACTAATATTAGCATCTTTTAATTAAAAAAAACGACACAAACCGTCTTTGACAATCCTACCTCAGACCAAAACACGGTAAATTAAGCCTAATACCATACAGCAAAGGAGAGTATGGAGGAAAAAGATCATGCATGTTCATGTAACAACTCACACCTCCTTTATAATTTTGGATTGGCAACCACGTAAACACATCGTAATGCATAGCGTAAGCTACATTTAAAAGCATAAAAACAGACCCGCTGTGAAATGTTAAACACAATACAACTAACGTTACACAAATATGCCGCAAGTTGTGCCGCCTGGCCGTCAAGTGTTTCATCGCATGCGTGGTACCCGATAGTGTGAGATATATCCAGCTGCAGACCCGCAGCACCACCAGTTTCAGAACCCCAGCGCCAGAACCCCGGCGCCAGAACCGGAAGTGAGGGAGGGGCGGAATTACCGGTATTGACAATGACACAAGCATGGTTATTTTTGCAAGTATTTAAAAATATTGAAAATTGTTGCATCTTTTAAATAATATTTAGGGTATTTTTTATTACACAGTGAGTCTATAGGAATACCAGACTTACATTTTACTGCTCGTTGTATAAACTATAACTGGTATGTGATGTGACAAATAAAGAGCAAGACAGCGCTCGTGTTGTTTGAAGACGTGAGAGTGCGCGCGCGCGGCCGGGGCTCTCTCTGCTCGTTATGCGCACCAGTCATTCTACATCACTCACCGATCAAAATAGGCTTTGGCGGGACACAAATTTGCTTTGGTGGCCGCCAAAAAGCGGACGATCTGACGGGTTTTAGAAGATTAAATACAACCTGAAACTAAAAAACAGACCCGACCTCTATTTGAGACCGGCCTTTATTTACCCAAACCTGCAGCCACACCAGGCGTGTAAAAGAGACAATCGTCTATTTGGGACTCGGCTATTATTTGAAGTTTTACGGTAGCCTACATTTTTATTGTTTCTTTTAAAACAATGCCGAATTTTCTTTCTCTTTTAGATTTTGGACATTATTTTACATAAAGAAAAATGCATGCTGCACATGTTCTTGTGAAATAAAGTATATTTTATATAAAATGCCCATAAGTTTCAAGCATTATTTTTCACCATCATGATCAGGAAGTAACTCTCATAATACAATGAAACGGATAACTATATACAATTATATTACACAAAATTAATGTTTTAAAATGCGTATTGTACTATACCATAACGCATCATTATAATACGTATAAAGTATGACGTTTCCTGTGTAATAATGCCGTTTCGTGTCTAAGCAAATTACGCTCCAAAACGTTAGGTGGCGTTACTCGGTTTAGAACGTAAGCTCCGCCCCTCACTTCTGGTCCTGGCGCTGGTGTTAGAACGTAAGCTCCGCCTCTTACTTCCGGTTCTGGCGCTGGGGTTCTGAAACTGGTGGTGCTGCGGGTCTGCAGCTGGATACTACCCACAAGTTTCCTACGTCCCATGAGGCCTTGCGTCAAAAGTGGGTGCGTCTTCCGGTTCGGAGTAAACAAGCGAAACGTGACACTCATTCATTCATTCGACTATCGATTAATCATTCATATTTATACTAAAATGTATTATTTAATTTGTTTAACTTTTTATCAATTACAAATGCAATGAAAATACAAAAATACAGCGTGTTTTTCCACGATGAGTTCTTTATTACAAGATCAACTTGTGGCAGTTAAACTGGACATTCGGTTATGGCTAAACTTGAAGATATGCGCTGCGGTGCTCTGGACTGCCGGTGCGAGTCTGCGTTTTTTAAACAGAGACCCTTGTTTGTTCCTAAATAGTAATAAAAAAGAATCATGTTAAATAAAACCGAAATCGCGATACTCAGATCCACGGACCTGTGTCGCGGTCAGGGAAGGCAGAATCACTATACGCCCTTCCCACTCCCAGAGATATCCTTCCCGTCCAGATCCAATATAGCTACCATATCTTTACTATTTGTATTATTTGAAGTTAACATTATAAAATTTGCAGACCTACACCACAAAACTAGTTGAGGATAAATTATTTAAAATTGGGCGATTCCAGCATTATGGACGTGACATTTGCAGTCAAAATATAAATTCTCCGAAAATGCATTTAGGCTATTGAAACCTTGGTTTATATACATATATCATATCATATCAATAAAGGAGTCCAGACATTAGAAATATATAGCACATGCATTTTGTATTTAATATGAGGGAAATACACGAGGGTGACACAAAAAAAAAACTTTAACTTTTTGAAAGCACTGAGCCTTTATTTAAAGAATTTCGTTTTGTATTAATTGTATCTTAATTTCAATCAATGTTTCATCAACAATTTACCTGGATTTAATAAATAATAAGTAGCGGTAAATATAGCAGACAATAATCAAGACACGGAGGGCCTGGCGCCTGAACTGCAGCTCGTCTCATAAATGAACCGAAACTCAGCGTCTACTTGCCTTACAGACCTGAGAAATATATTTATAGCCTATATTATATTAGATATACTATGAAATGTTTACTGTGTGTCATTCATGTTCTGAATATGTTGCTTCACAGTAGCCTTCACTTAAAATCTTTAGTCCAAGATTGTTGGATAATACAATTTGCCACTGAATTAGTTTAGTCCGGTTATAGGCCTATGTACAACCGCGAACAGCACATGTTGTCCCTGAGCTCCGTAACGACATCTCTCATAAAGGTTTGCGACTTATTTTAAATAGTAAAATATTATCTGAAAAACACCTAGCCTCTTCGCTAAATAGCACACAAAATACCATTGGTATGCTACTTCCGCCGCCTGACCGGAAGTTGCACCCACTTTATTTTTTACAGTAGCGCCCCCCGGAAACAGGTGGATAGGATAGTGTAGGAATACCGTGACGTTTTCTACTATGTAATTACGCGCATGCGTGAAACGGTTCGTGCAGGTGGAACGGATCGTGTACCGACAGTCCCTGTAAAAAAAAAAAAAACAACAGCAAACAAAAAAACAACTGTGAATGCTGATATCAAGAGAAAGGCTGCACAATTTTGGGAATACATTTGAGATTTTTCTGGTTAAAATATCTTTTTACAATTTATAAAATACACACACACACACATATATAATGAACATCAGGTGTGTTGTGCAATGCATATAGCCAACGTGTATGGCTGCATAAAATAATAACAATAGTCTATTGCAGGCGGCCTAGTAACACTACACTAGAGACAAATTTATTGATATGTTACTTCAAATGTTTACAATCGTTATGACGTTCTGACGTAAACCATGAAACCTAATGTTTGGTGCGTTTTGCTTTTCAAACTCAGAGCGCGCGCAGGGAAATTTTACTGGATCGAGCAACTATGAAACATTATTGTTAACATATTATACATATCTAACGTTACGTTTGAGCAGATATCCACAAAAACGGTATTTAACAGTAAACCCGGATCTAAACATTATAATATTCACCATAGTAAACACTATAGAGGCTACTATAGCCTACTATATCATGCTGTGTTTTATTATCAAACATAAGAACAACCTTGTGTCGTACATGAATATAAATTTCGCATTGAAAGGTATGCCTGCCTGTCTATAGTTCATATTTCAACATGTTTCTGTCGATTTCATACATTTTAGTCTAGCAACAGCTTAACTGCAATTCAACAATAACACTAACTAATATTATTCATAATACATTTCTTACCTTACATCTTTCTTGTCTTCAAATCGCGATCTTCTTCTTCTGAGGTAAGTTAAATCCAATGTAAAATCACAGCGTGTTTTCCAACCTCGGCGAAAAGCATTGGACTGATGAAGTTTTGTGCGTTGTTTTTGAGGTAATGAGGGCGTTCGCGTTCCTTCACGTGGAGATTTGCATATCAATCTCTTTTGCGCGCGTGGGCGTGGTCGAATTAAAAGGAGCAAGCGTTTGAGAAACTGGAAATCTTGTTGGTTTTATAAAAATTACTTAAACAGAGAATATTTGTTTTTGTTTTGAATCAGATAATTTAAAAGTACACACTTACATGTTTATAAAGATACATGGCTCATAAATGTGAGACGTGTATTCGCTGAGTTGTTTCAGTTTCAGTTGTTTCAAGAAAAAAAAAGTTCACCGAGACGGAGAGACAGAACGCATACCCCGTTTATTTTCTTTATTTTACAAAAGCACAATGGTTTGTTTTTATTGTAAGTGGACACATACAAAAATAGACATCTCACAGATTCTTTTTTCATGTTTCTTTTTTCTGTATGACCATAAATGACGGAGTATTTTAAGTCTATGTTGCTGCTATGTGAAAAAAATCGAGCAAATCACGCCGGCGTGATTGCCGACCCCAGAGGGTTAAGTAAGTTAATAATGATAACAAGACTGTTTATCATGGTGATTTGTACAGAGGCTTTGTGGATTTGCCTAAAGTAACAGACAGTGAATGTGATCGACTGAGCGCGTGCGATTACCTGCGTCTGTCTTTGAAGTCAAGTCATGTATATTCGTGAAAAGGTTGCAGTTTCCAAGGAAAGCGAAATATTTGTCGTATCATCCTTTTAACGTGTAAAAGTATTAACCATGAATGGCGGCAGCGCTGGTCAGCATTACACAGTGCGAGAAAGCCGTGGGGGGGAAAGCAGCGAGTCACGCATTGAATCAATGCAATTGGTTTAAGTGAAGCATTGCTTCAGCTTTGCCCAAAAGTGAAGCATTGCTGGCCAGCTGAGCCTTGAAAAGTGGGGCTCAAAGTTAAACAATAATTAACACCTTGTTTCATTACATCTATCATTTAAGGAATCAGCTTTTTGAACGTTTTTGTTGAATGAACGGTTTAATGACTCACTCAAAGACAGTCCGTTGGCGTAACAATGTGCGCGCTTAGTGACAGCCTTTCAATGCGCAGAAACTCTGTTTAGTTTCGGTTACATTGTTTTTGTGTATGCTGACCACATCATAACACGTATTTATATAGCAACAAATAAATATAAATAAATGGCGGTAATACCGCATATCGCGCTATTGAGCCACTCAAAATTACCGCAAGGGAAATTCCTTCACCGCGACAGCCCTAATCATCACAGAGACTTGGTGTCTAGTGCAGGGGCGGATTGGCCATCGGGAATACCAGGAAACAATCCCGAACGGCCGGTCCATTTCAGGCCGAAGACCGGCCGGTGGTCAAAGAGTTTTTTTTTTTTTTTAATGATACGCGACCGGCCTGACCGGCCTGACCGGCCGCTCAGCTGCAGCAGAACGCTGTGTGTGTGTGATTCGGACCGGGCCAAACCAATACCTTCAATCTGAGGGGGGATACGAGCGCCCCCTCCCAACTTGGACTGATCCTCGTTTTTCCTGACATCCGATTGGCTCAAACTAGGCGCCGATCAAAGGAGTTTACTTTTGGTCATGTTTGGCGGGTTTGTGTGAATCCAATGCAACATAGACGGACGGTAAAAATGGCGAAAAGAAGAGAAAGAAATGGGTGGGGCCGAAAAAATAAGAATGAAAAATAAAAGCTGCAGCTAAATGCGCCAAATTAACAGACCTTTTCCGTAGTGGAAAGAGTGCTATGGCAGCCGGAGGTGCAGATGAGGACTATAGTATGCAGCATGGACAGGACATGTGCTCGATTAGGGATATATTAGTGATTTATTATACACTGAAATTGTTTATATTTGCACTTAAATATAGGCATTTATTACATGGCTTGGTAGAATTCCAATGTAGAATGCGGTCTGTTATTTCTGGATAACAGACCGCCGTTGCCATGAAAAACAGAGCGTTGCCATGGACGTAACTTAGTTAAGAGACGGAACGGACTATTTTCTTTAGTGGAAGCAATACAATCGTTTTTAAATAAATAAACTGTTTTTTAAATCAATATTTTGTGTGAAATTATTGATTTATTTGGTAGGTAGCCATGTAATAAGTGGGATAATGTATAGTGTTGGAGAGGGACAGGTTGATGATGGCCCCTGCAGTCATATTGATGAGGAGGGAGAGAAGGGGGAGGAAGGAAAGCAGCAAGAGAAAGAAGAGCAGGAGGATGAGGAGAATGGAACCAGTACAAAAACAATGACAGGGGCAGAGTGCAGGGCTGGGTACAAGGCAATCATATTATGCATAGGTAGAAAATGTATTATTATTAGTCATATTTATTACTGATGTTCTTCCCAGCTGTACAATCAGTAAGCAGAGGCAGGGTCCAGCACAGGGGAAGCTGAGCCAGGGAGAGTTGAAAGTGAGGACACTCACACACACACACACATCTCTATTTTATGGGACTGCATTGTAGTTTTTGAGTATCTGAGTGTGTATTTGTTAGTATTTGTAACTATTTTGTCACTCCGACTGACTGTACACACGACATGCTAGTAGTTAGCAGTATACTGTGACTTATGTGTTCGAGATTAGGTTTTGCTGACCTGGTTGTGTTCAGTGCAGTGGTGACTTGCTTATCCACAACTTTCCCGAACTTTGACCTTTCCATGAATCGCTATGGTAACGTAGAATGCTTAGAACAAGCCGGTATCAAACTTCCTGTTTACATTAGCCTGTAGCTGCTGCTATCAGCTAAACGCTATTAGTATTTAGGAATAGAAGTGCTATACTCTTACAACAACGCCGCTGGCAAAATGAGCACATCTCACAGATGGTCCCATGGACCTGACTATCTTACGAGAACTGGCGATAGAACAGTTAAAGTGCCCCATCCGTCTACCTTAACGGAATGGGTAGACGATATGAAATTGTGGCCAGACGTTAGCTATGTGGATATCGTTAACTATTTCGTGCTTAGTGAGGGTGTTGATGGTGAGACACTACGAAATTATAAGAGCACAGAGGCTTACAACTATCTACACAGCAACAAAATTGGAAAAATACTGTGTACAAAATACGACGAGTTCATCTTCCTTAAGGCTGAGGTCGAGCCGAGTCAGAGCATCAACAAGCCCAAACAACTTGCTTGGATAATGACGAGGCCGATTGGTATAATCGAAACAGTCGGCTGTTCATGCATTGCAGGGCTAGGAAAATCTTGTAGCCATGCAGCAGCTGTCATTTGGAAGGTAGGTATAGGCTGTTAGAGCGATCTTGCTACACATTAAATCTGTAAATTATTGAAAACAATAAAGAATACCCCTTACAAAAACAGCTTAACTGCAGTTTTTATTCTAAGTAAAGTGCAGGACAATGTCTGTGTTCGAAATATTGAATTTATGCAGTAGCCTACTGTAGTGTGCAATGCCGTTAATGTACAAAAATGTCATCAACATTATGTTATGGCTGATTCAGGTCCAGAATGCAGTGGTTAGTGGAAAGACAGGGCTTGCATGTACTGACACACAGCGGAGAAGCGGGTCCGTTTATGTTGGAAACAGATCCCGTTCATAAAGTCCTTCAGTTTTCGCGTGTTGTTTGTGCACCCGACAACGGCACACGTTGAGCCACAAGGAGCCATTGCGTAGTCTGTCACATTTAATATTTATAAGTAATCAGTTTTCCTCCTTTTGTTTGTGCCGCGAGTAGTGTCCCTTGTTTGCTAGCTTCATTGCTGTCGTCTGTCTCCCTGCTAAGGCTAAACCGGAACTTGGATACCGGCAACAGGAAGTATCGTGTGTCATGGCGACGCCCAATAAGACTCGCAGGAAATTTGTGAATACAACCTGAAGAGGCAAGTGTCATCCTAAAATTTCTTGAAGGTCTTCAGTGTAATCTGATTCTCTTTATACCATAAAACACGATTAGAATTAAAATAACTGCAAAAAATCCTTCTGCTCGTGCACCAAGGGCACTCGTGTTAAAGGCCTCTCCATCTTAAAGTCCCGGGCTGAATTTCAGTCCCAGTACGTCCCTGGTCTTGTGGTTAAGGATCTGAGCTTAATTAAAGGTTGTATCAGCGATTTCAGGCCCAAACAAAAATGATCACATTCATCTAATCTTTCCTAACGATCCGCTAGCTGCCTGACCCATAAGCAGGCCGTCAAAAAACGTGTCTCTGTAGGCAGCCTAGGCTCTGAGATCTGCACACAAAAACAATTGGTTTCACCAACCACTCAAAACCAAAATAAATAGTGTTCCAACTCACAACTGGAAAAGGATATGGAGAAGCTGTGCTCGGTTGACCAAAATGGCCGCAGGATTGAGGATTATGTGGAAGATTTTGTGTAATTTTGCCATTTGAAATTGTGTGAGGACAGTGAGTTGATGGATTTGTTTGGGAGTTGATTAAACAAACTCATGGCCATGGATACCAGTGGGCGATTATAGTACTTTTACAACAAGATTACAACAATGCCAACGCCATTCTGTCAGCTCCAGCCACTGAGCACAGTCCAGTGTCGGCTCCAGCCACTGAGCACAGTCCAGTGTCGGCTCCAGCCACTGAGCACAGTCCAGTGTCGGCTCCAGCCACTGAGCACAGTCCAGTGTCGGCTCCAGCCACTGAGCACAGTCCAGTGTCGGCTCCAGCCACTGAGCACAGTCCAGTGTCGGCTCCAGCCACTGAGCACAGTCCAGTGTCGGCTCCAGCCACTGAGCACAGTCCAGTGTCGGCTCCAGCCACTGAGCACAGTCCAGTGTCGGCTCCAGCCACTGTGCACAGTCCAGTGTCGGCTCCAGCCACTGAGCACAGTCCAGTGTCGGCTCCAGCCACTGAGCACAGTCCAGTGTCGGCTCCAGCCACTGAGCACAGTCCAGTGTCGGCTCCAGCCACTGTGCACAGTCCAGTGTCGGCTCCAGCCACTGAGCACAGTCCAGTGTCGGCTCCAGCCACTGAGCACAGTCCAGTGTCGGCTCCAGCCACTGAGCACAGTCCAGTGTCGGCTCCAGCCACTGTGCACAGTCCAGTGTCGGCTCCAGCCACTGAGCACAGTCCAGTGTCGGCTCCAGCCACTGAGCACAGTCCAGTGTCGGCTCCAGCCACTGAGCACAGTCCAGTGTCGGCTCCAGCCACGTTCAAGCGAGCCCCAGAGCTTAGACAAGTGTCCGCTCCAGCCCATGAGCTCAGTTCACAATCTTCCACAAACCTCCAGTTTGAGCACCAAATTAACCCCAGCACAAAGAAGGTCCTCCTCTGAATGTTCTGCGTGGATTTTTTAAGTCCAGTAGTCTCTGTACTGTCCAGTCAAGTGGTAATAGCACTAACGCATCTGAGTCAGGTGATCACAGAAATATCATCTGTGATGGCTGCCATTGTCTTGTGTGTTTGGGCCGCACATGGTTCTGCAGGCTCCCCTGAGGTGACGGCCTTGACAGTTGAACTCTCTGGTTTATATACATTCCCTGTTATCCCTGTTACAGCCAAGGAGGCCGGATTTGAATCTTCTGTCTGCCTCGCCTTGACTACGGAGACTGGCCCTAGTCACCACATCCCGGCCACGGAGGCCATCTCTACCTCTGTTATCCCGGCCATGGGGGGCACTCTTGAATCCTATGTTTGTTGTCTCGCTAGGTCTGCTGTGGCCTTCGCTCCAGACGTCCTCAAGTCTGCTCTGCCCTCCAGACGTCCCCAATTCAGCCTTCGCTCCAGACATCCCCAAGTCTGCCGGCCCTCTCTCAGCCGGCATTACCGATGCACACTGGTCAGTAGGGGTGGGCGATATAGCCTCAAAAATATATTAGATATTTCAAGAATATTTGCGGTAATGATATTTATGACGATATAGATAAAAATATGGAACAAGGTTTTATTGCTGGCAGGCAACAGCATTTATTAGTGCAAACAAAATGAAGGGCATTTTCCATCCTTTTCCAATGAGCCAAATGCCTAATGGGCTTTTTTTTTTTTTTTTTATTACATTTATCTCACCTAAATGTTTGCTCACACTCATTGCGTTTTTACAAATGGCATAATTTTGTTGTTAAGAGTTAACACAAGAAAGCTTGATTTCAATATTTTAATTAAATTGAAAAAAGTAGCAAAAATGTATACAAAATAATAAAGATACAATTAAAGAGAAGTTTTTGGGTAGGTCTAACACTAGTATTCAGGAATACTACAGAAACTGAATAAAGTAATGAAATGTAAAATAACACTGATAGTCTTTTAGTCCTGACTAAATTAAATACATAGGCTATTAATTCTGATTCCTTACAATTAAAGCAATCTTTTGTTGTGTTGTGAACTTTTTTCTTCTAAAGTGTTTGAAACTCAGAAGCGAAGACCAGGAGACTCGGGTGTATCTTTTAAGCAGGGTACTTTTATTGCTGTTGCATCGCTGTAGTATTCCCAAGTCTGCTTCGTCCAAAAATCTTACCCAAGTCTGGCTTAGCCAAAATACCTTGTAGTGAACTTTTTTCTTCTAAAGTTTAGGAACTCAGAAGCGAAGACCAGGAGACTCGGGCGTATCTTTTAAGCAGGGTTCTTTATTGCTGTTGCATCGCTGTAGTATTCCCAAGTCTGCTTCGTCCAAAAATCTTACCCAAGTCTGGCTTAGCCAAAATACATTGTAGTTAAATATGCATTCCAAGGGGGAGGGATTTACATAAAGGTGGAGACACTCTGAAACAAAGCATGCAAATTAAGGGCAGGATTTAACTCTTACTGGAAATTCCCCAGCCCTGATCTCATCAGGTCTCTGAACAATTTAACTTACAATAGAGAGATCAGGACAGACCGGAACAGGCAGGTTTGTGACATAATTTACCTTAGTTACAAAATTCACACTAATAAACTTCCTCAGTTCAAATTGATACGGTTGCACAGATGTGTCCTCGGAGACTCCAGTTGCCATTCTTTCTCCAAAATATACCCTCAACTGTTGTCAAGGCAACACTCCTCGTGTGTTGTCAAAACCCCACAGAACAAAGGTGCGGGGTGAGAAAAGCTCATTATCATTTAAAGACACATGCACTTAAATGGAGTGTTGCCTTGACAACAGTTGAGGGTATATTTTGGAGAAAGAATGGCACATCTGTGCAACCGTATTAATTTGAACCGGAGTCAGACCCGGAACAAATTGTCGTACTTCGGGGCCGTCATCTTGTTCCGGGTCTGACTCCGGTTCAAATTGATCCGGTTGCACAGATGTGTCCTCAGAGACTCCAGCTGCCATTCTTTCTCCAAAATATACCCTCAACTGTTGTCAAGGCAACACTCCATTTAAGTGCATGTGTCTTTAAATGATTGTTGCACAGATGTGTCCTCAGAGACTCCAGCTGCCATTCTTTCTCCAAAATATACCTTCAACTGTTGTGTGCACAGGGCATTATTCTCGGCAAAAAACTTTAAATAACAAAAAATGCAATGCAAAACACCCTAATGTACATGAAGAATAACAAAGATAACGGACAAAATTAATAATATAAAATATTATCTTGTGTCATGTAGGGACATCTGAGAATGTCCTTTTACGGGGGGTTTTCTTTACCGTAAATTATTCACTGCAGCATCAGGCAGTAAAAAAAAAAATCTTCTGGTTCTAATCTTCTTTAGAGTGCTGTACTGTTCATTTCTCTAAGATAAATGTTGCTTGTTGTTGATGTACTGTACGTTCTGGAAGATCACAAATCCTTATAGTTTATTTTAAAAAGTTTATTTTGAAAGCAAAAATGTTGTGTAAATAAGTGTAGGACTAATAGGAGCGGAGCGGTCCTGGTTTCTCATGGCAGTGGTCCTGACAGTAATTTCTCAAAATCAGGAGACATAGTTTTAAATGCCTCACTTTCATTCAGTAATTCAGCTTTGTTTTGTTTTTTCTGTCTCTCAACTTGAATTGTGAAGCTGGAAGTGAATTCTTTAAGAGAGAGAGAGGAAATAGAATCCTATTTCAGTAGAGTCCTTTGTCGTTTGTGTGTGTGTGATGCTGACGCTTTAGTGCCACAAACACTCTCTAGCCATTAGCACGAAGGACAAGATAAATGAGTGTAGTGTCCTTTAAAACAAAAGTTGGCTTTCAAAAGTTTGTCCCACCAACAGAAGAAAGTGGGACTGAAGTGGAGCAGTTAATATGCAAGGTCATGGATACATGCTAGAAGGTGTAGTATTAAGTCCAAGACCACTGGGACAAATAAGAGCGGTACAGTATCATGACAAATCCTCTCCCACCCCATCAAAATGGTACAATTCTCATTCTTTAAGTTTTCAGTTAGATTCGGTAAGCAATTTAACCAATTAGAATGTCTCTGACCGTTTCATCCACAAATGGCAAAATACCATAAATAATGTCCAATACAATCATGTACTAGCATGCTACTCTTATATCTGTAATTTATAGCAAAAATAGTATTTTTGTAGTATAGTATTATGCTAGTATATGGCAGTATGTGCTATTAAATGGTAGAGGATCATTTATGACTGAAAAATAAGGAGAGTAGTATGCTAGTAATTGACTGATATGCTATATGTGGCAGAACTAGCATGCTATTCTGAATTAATTCATATTCTATGCATTTTTCAATCATTTGTGACTCGTGAGTTATTTCACAAAATCACAGCAAACCTTCGTAGAGGGCGTTTTGATCAGGCATCCCAAATGACTAACTCTTACTGTTGAGCAGGATTTTGACATGAGGTTCGGATTTTGCATGACACTAGTGAAACAAACAAAAACTTACTGAGAGAACCTTTAACATATACCTCTATTTGTTTTGTTTTTTTAGAATGAATACAGTGAGACAGATAGCCAAATGCTTTGTGTTAGTGTCATATACCTTGGGGTAATGGACTTCTAATCCTTAACCCCCATTCTAGGGCTCAGTCAAAGTTTCTTTTGGCTGCACTCTGTATGAACACACATCTAAGCACACATTAGCATTGATAATCCTACCATCTCATGACTACTTGTGCAGTTTTTCCAGAACAGAACCACTCCCAGAACAGAAAAACCCAGTGGCAGAAAACAACCAAATATCCAGCTACACTAGTTCTACACACAGACACACATAAGCGAACACGTTAAAAATAAAACATATTCATACACATTTAGCTCACACCTCACACACAACATGCATGATGTTCTCCCACACCCTGTGGTTGTGCACATGCGAGTATAATTAGAGATGTACTCTGGAGATTTGAATGTTCCAGAGATAGCGAGATTTACTGTTTGAAGAGTATTTGGCCAAATCTAAGGTCTTAACCCCCCTAAGAGAGAAAGAGCGAGGATCTAGAGATGTGGGGGGAGGGGGACTTGGGCGGCATCGGCCAAAATCGCATCAATACTCGACGTTCTCCGCTCTTTTGTGTATGCATGTCCGCAGGACGGACCAATCTGGAACCTAGCTAAGCCCGGCGACTGTCCAAGTCTCTGTAAGCAATTACAGCTGACTTGATTGACATGCCAGAGCAAAACAATTCATGCTGATTGTCAGAGTGAATTACTATATGAAGTTGGGGTGGATAGGGGGGTGACCAAGAACATGAGAGAGGTAGAGGCATATACTGTATAGTAATCAGCTGCTGTCTTTAATCATTAAAACACGTTTTAATGATTTATGTTAGCTCATAATGAGCTCTGATCTGGTGCTGCGTGTTATCTCTTAACTCTGTGTGTGTATGCATCTCTTTACAATGATTTACACTGCAAATATATTGTAAAATGCGCATGGACACATTAACTTAACACTCTGGCGCTCTTCCATTAGCCAGCTGCTGATATGGTCCTCTTTGCCTGTGTTGTGCTGAGGTTGTTTAAGGTTTTGTACTTGCTGTGTCAGTTTAACTGTAAATAAACTTCATTAGAGCTCCGTGTTTAAGAGCTGCACCCGAGTACACAAACTCAATCTGTCTTCATAGAGTTTCCTTCTAAACTTTAATATCCGTTCACATGAGCATCATACTTTAATTAACCTAAGCAGATCACTTCAAGGTCAAAGGTCATTTCTGATGCATTTTGCTTTTTAATCCTCTGTGTCTTGACTGGAAATGACTGAATCGACTTTATCTTATCAATTCATTTAAATGTTTTAGTTTTTGTGATAAGAATCAGCCCTTGGGTGGGTTTATGCTCTGACTGACCCATATTGCACTGAATGCTTATCCATTTTTTGCGAGGCAGATTGTTTACACTGCTACACTTGACACGGCATCTTGATGGGCTTCTCGTTGGCAGGTTAGCAACTCCAGATTTCTCCAGCAAAGTTGATGGTCTCCTCAGAATCTCTAAGCGCTCTCTCTGATCTGCTTTCACATCATGGCTTGTCCTGTCAATCTGTCTCTGTCCAGTGTAAACGCTTACAAATAGCGATATCTGCTGTCCATTTTTTGCAGTCTCATTTCACAAGAATTCTTCTGGCAGATAGGGAAGATTAGGGGTTGTTACAGGGGGTGAGTTATCACACTGGCAGCTGAAATTATGTACAAGGATTAAATCTCTATGTCATACATGAGCTCCCAGGGTGACCGTTGTTGAGTCTCTGAGTACAATTATAAAGGATTTAGAGAAACAAAACCCAGGCAGATTTGAGATATAAAATCAACATTTCACATGTGAGTTAGAATTTAATTTGAAATCATGTTAATGAATTTTAAATGATATAACTGGTGTCATCTGAATCAGTAGGTTTTCTTGTTTAATTTAATATGAAACATTTACTCAAAACAATCATCTAATTGCTAGAAATAGCAGTATCGTGTCAGGCAAGGAGGGTTGTAATGATTCTTTTGCCATTTACTTCTATTGGGACCTAAAAACAACAATGTTTGTTATGTTTTTATTATTATTATCTCATGGTTTATGTATTTGTTCGATATTTTTTCCAACTTTTTTACTGTTTTAGAATAGTGGTCGTCGGTTAGGTTGTAGAAAACATCACACTTTGTACTTGACTTAGATGTTTAGATTGACAATTTACAGTTAAGTGAAAGGAGATAATGGAGAAAAGTTTGAGAGTGCAAAAAAAAAAAACCTGATCTCCCCTGATTTTAAGAGGATTTTTTTCTTTCTCCCATTCATTATTATTATTATTATGATTATTATTATTATTATTATATTGTGGTAATGTAGTGTTTTCAATCATTTTGAGGTTTTGTTTAAGTTTTGTACATCTTTTTTCACTGTTCGTTCTTTTTTGGCCATGAGCATTAGGACCCAAATTTTGATTTTGTATTTTCCACATATGCACTATGTGTAAACGCCACATTTTGGTTATGTGGCCCTTTGTTTATATGTACAGTGGTCATTGTGGCTAAAAGAAAATAAATTTGTCTCCAGCAGAGGATATTCCCCCTTTATCCTGTAAAAGGCCATTTGTGTTGAAGGCAGTTTAAGTTGTCACGGATACTGTTTATAGTTCATCCCCCTAAGTTTGATTCCACATAGAGGTGATGTGATCAGCAGCATAATGACACCCAGCTGACACACACAAACATGAACACAAGCTGCAGCTGGAAGAGATCTGACACAGCCTGTGAGGAAATAGAGGAGTGGGTTTTGCCAGACTGAACTGACCAAAATAGGGCAAAAGAAAGAGACTGAGAATAACGTGTGACCTTACTGAAATCTGTGCAGCCAAACAGACAGACAGACATGAGTGAAAATGGGAGTGAAAGGTTGAGGAATTAAGGGTCTGTAAATTGATAAAGATAACAGCTGTGAGAGAAAGCAGCCATGTCTGGAAGATGGGACATTGTCTGCCTGTGCCTTTCTGACATAAAAAAAGTAGTGGATTTGATGGCTATTGAAGGAACAATAATCTCAGCTTGTTTGTACAACATGGTTGGGTCATTGTACTGCTGGATAAACAGTTTCTTGAACTGTAAAACCCATGTTCTTTTTTCAAATTTTAAAGTTTTATTGCCATAATATGTTCCAGTAAAAGAGGAATGCTTTGAAAATTAAAACATGCCTTTATGGCAGTTGTCTCTCTCTCTCTCTCTGTTTATCACATTTCACAGGCACAATCCACTGCAGTTGAATTACGTCACTTCACATCTAGGCACAAATCAAATAATGTCATTTATATTTGAATTCCAGCAGGCCGCAATCAGCCACCAAATGTCAGAAAAATGAACACCAAGTGACAGACCTCAGTGGGAGGATTTTCTTATTGTGGTGTGAGGCAGCAGCTAAGTGTGTGGCCCAGAGGATCATATGACCCTATCCTAGGCCTATGTGGCCTTAAAGCTGTTTTTGAAATATCAATTTCAAGTTTCATGCACATAAATGACCAAGCAGAGCACTGTATTTAAGTTAGTCTTGTAAACAGCAAAACATTTTGTCAACTAATGTAAAGCTAAGGACTTGCCTTTTGTTGTTTGCTTAATTTAAAATAATTCATAATTTGTTTGCATAGAGGTTGCTTAAAAGGGATACAGATGTATTCAGTTACGCTTGTTTATCCACTGATACCACCCAGTGTATTGTTGTTTTGTTTGTACATATAAACACTCTTTTGTCAGGTCATCGATTATGTGTTTGTTTTAGTTTTGGACAAATCTCTACTTTGTTTCCGTTCTGAATTAATGACATCGTAATAATGACTGCTTATACCAGATGCACATGAAGGCAGAATTAGACTCAGCCTTTGTTTTTTTGTTTTTTTTGTCAGATGTATTTTCCTAATAATATTACAGACATTGTCACTTCAGTTCTATGATATACACCATTTTGACCTTGGAGCAACCTGAGATGATTTGCTTTGTTTAACAGCAGAATGATATGGTTCTCCCTGTATCATATCAAAGGTGTTTGCATCCGTAACCTTAGCCTGCAACCAGCCTTAACCAATATGCCGGAAAGTGTAAGCTACGGGATTGCTAGGCAAGAAAATTAATTTGAGAAAATCTATTATATAAAGATGGCTCTTATGATAAATTGTTTGCAATGTTTCCAATTTGTGAGTGACTTTGGATACAAGCTAATTAATCAATTGAAATCCTTTAATCTTTTATTAGTAAATAAGTATGAGTGCAGACAAAAATATATTTTTGCATCTTTTTTAACATGTAATTTTGTTATCATGAGAAAGATTGCGTCTTTTGATTATTTCACATCATGCAGAAGCATTATATTGCATTAGATGCTGGTGAATAAGATATGATCCAGAGACTAAAAGGACAACAAATTACCTACATACCATTAATGTGTGGGTGGCTTTTTGTTTATGAGGTATGTTAAAGAATTAAATGAACACTGCTCACAGATCACAGTTTCTCATCTCAGCAGAACTTCAGATCTGGGTTGTCTTGTGTCGTAGGCCCATTGCCATGGTAAAACGGCCAGCTGCTGGCAGTGTCCATGGCCATTGAGTGCACATGTATTATCTATGCCTCTCTTGACTTTAAGTTCACACACACACACACACTTAAACAGCCACGAAACACAAATACACTCCTGTCAAGCTGCCTGCTCAAGCGAGATAAGAAACTCTTGTGCTCTCTGAGGTCCCAGAAAATAATTAAGCTGAACAAACGCACACTGCGCACACATGTCATGTCAGTTTACAAGCTTATTTCAGTTTAATCGTACACATGCATTCACACCAACTGAACACACTCGCAATGTTCAACAGGTGAGCAATTTTGAACTCCACATACAATTAACGTATCAGATAGAACTATTATAAACATAAACTGACCTCAATGCTTTTTCAGTGTGTTTGGAGTGAGTTGTAAGCTGATTTCATGGCTCCCTGGAATCACTTAAATAATGACTACTGACTCCAGATAACAACAGTGAGATTTCAGTTACATCATAAACTTTGTTTTTAGAAGCTGCACAGCCGCAACTTATTGTTACTTGCTCTTGATCTCAAGAGAGGTGCAGGACACTATAACTGCAGGGACAGCCTCCCAAGAGCAATCTGGTTTGTTTTTATCACTGGCAGAATAGTGATCATGCAGGATTGTGATTACAGTTTCCTTTGTCACCCTAAATGGGCTTGAACCTGAAACCCTTTGGCTAGCAGCCAGAAAAACACATATAACGCATATTTAGAGTGCAGCCTCGTCTGCGATGGGGGTATGTGGCAACAGGACGAGGCCACGAGCTGCACCGGTCTCGAGTCTCACGAAAGGAGGTCTGGATGAATAAAAGGAGTGACGAAAGTGCAAGACGAGCGAGGTCTGGAGTTTACATTGTGTTTTGTTTATGTGTGTGGTGTGCGACAGTCGTCCGTGAGGGGCTGCTGCCTTACTTTAGTTTTGTGTTTGTTTATTTTTTAATTAAACTGATTGAACATTCGCTGGTTCCCAACTTATTACCAAATTCCTTATTGATTTATTGATTGATTCAAAAGATTCGCTCATAAAGACTTTTTCATTACTGGATGAATCAGCGGTTTTGAACGAATCTCTTGAATGAATGATTCAATGACAAAAACTGGGATTTTAAGTCACTTGTCTCCAAGTAGTGGCTTAAAGATGCAATTGATACAATCATTATTTGAAGCGTCAAGTTCTTTCAAAAGGTGATTTACTCTATTTTAATCCTATTGTAGATATCAGTGTTATAATGGTCAACTTATTTATTACAACTTATGGTCAACATATAATGGTCAACTTATTTTTAGCAGTCACCAAGCTTACACTGGTCATTCACAGACACAAAGATGATGTACCGGTAGGTTTAATTTTCCCAAGCTGATTGCTCAATAAAAATTAAAAAAACACATTCATCATGTTTTTAGGTCAGTTTAAGTTTGATTTTGACGTGAGATCTAAGTGTCTGAGTTGTTTGTTTACTTTTTAATTAGTCTTCCCATTAAGATTGTCTTCATTCAGGCTGATTCAAACAAGAGGCGGGATTTATCGCATGAACAAATCATATCCAATCATACCACTATAGAGGCATTGCCTCCTCTCCCGTGAATTTCGTCCATTCTCAATCATTTCTCTGAACTAATAAAACAAAAGTATTTGATTTTAATCTAGGATTGTAAATGTTGGTGGTTTCCTTAAATTGGTTTTGGGAATCAAAATGACTTCAAGTATGTCACAAGTACGGCTGTTTTCTCTTTCATCACCAACAAATTGCACATCTAAAAAAATAGCGCGTTTAAAATAGCATCTGAATGTACGCGCAACGCGCCACTGACTTTAGACTAGGTTTTTTCTGGTCAGTGGCGCAATTGTTTTCTGGACCTGCAAAATAGCACAATGGGATTGTTTGCGCCGGAACACGCCTCCTTTTTTGTGCTGAACCGCCCAGGGAGCGCAAGTTCATTCCCTAGTTTGCCGGAGGGAATGTTGTGCAAGTTGAAGTTGTGCGTCTGTGGAGGGAAAAGTCCGCTTTGCACGGGTGCAAAATACGAATGAGACATGCGTCAGTGTACAAAGTCAATTGCGCTGGGTGCAAGATAGGGCCCTTAGAGTCTACTACCCCTTTAAGGCTGATTTATACTTCTGCGCCGGACCTACGCCGGAGCCTCTACGCTGTAGACTACGCGTTGGTTTTAATTTATACTTCTGCGTCGTTGATGCACGCAGAGGGAACATGTGAAACCCGAGGGAGGGGTTCTAGCAGACCAATCACAGCGCTTGCGTCCGCGTAGAATTGACGCGCTGTTACATTTTTGGAGAGGTGCACGTCAGGGTACGCACGCTACACACAGCCTACGACGTAGCTACGGCGTGAGTTCGACGCAGAACTATAAATTGGGCTTTAGAGTCCCCTCAACCTCTCCTCCCCCGTCACACCATCCTCAACTTGGAAAATCTCTAAGCCAACTGGACGACCTCATCCTGCACCCACACCCCCATGCCCCCAACAGGCCCGTTGTGAGTGCTGATTGGGTAATCAGGATTTGTGTGTCTGACAGAGTTCACACATTATCAGGAAGTCTGTGGAGGATTCGCATTATTAAATATAATGTCATAGTAACCAAAAGCTTTTATAGAAATGCTGAATCAGGACTGTTGAGACCTGGCTAACTGATAAAGACAATATGGATGGGAGGTAGAGAAAAATCCAGGCAGTCAAAAAGTGAGAAGAAGAGATCATTCAATGGGACCGAGAAAATGTATACTTTTGGTGAACTATCCCTTTAACCAGAAAGCTAGCTGATAGTGCTCTCAATGATCTTTGGTCTGCGCTGTGGGAAATTAAGACAAGCCAAACCACTGACATTCCCAAGATTAGCAGTGCTCATTGGTCTGGCTCACCTCTCAGCTGAATGAGATGATAAATTAATCAAATGACCACATGATCAAAATCACTTAGACTGAAATTTACAATATTTATTATCATATTGAAATATATTTATTACAGCGTTTTGAAGCCTCTACTCCATTAAAATCCAATAAAATAGCCAACTTGTTTTGATGATAATGAAATATGTCCCAAATATCGTGTCATAATGACAAAATTATACCACAGTAATTCATGATGATACATTTTCTATGTCCTTCACATCAGTGTATTGATGGTAATGTTTCTCATTGAAAGCAATGGGTTTATACTGTCTGGCAGCATTACAATAAAGACGGCAGAGGGCGTCTGTATAGGAACACACAAAAGTCTTGGATATGTGGCATTTATCCGACCAAGGATGGCTAGTGAGTAAAACTCTGATAGCTATGGCATGCAAAATGATAGAACATAATAAAAACCCATCAGAGCGCCGCATTGTTTTTCAACCACTTTTTGCAGGTGGTCATTATATTACATTATTTTTTTCTTATATTATATTACTTTTCATTATATTTTAGTTATATACTCACAGCTGGATCTGACAGAGTCAAAGAGCAAGTGAATTAAAAGCACAAGAGTTACATAGTGGCATGAAACTAGATAAGAAACAAGAAATGTGCAAGAACTGACTAGCGAGAGAGTCAAAGAAAAGAAAAGAAATGGAGAGAAAGAGGGACAAAATGTTGTTGATGTTCAATCTAATGCAGGAGTGACCAATCACTCTCCTAGGTCTTCCATGCGGAGTTTAGCTCCAACACACCTGCCTGTTTCCTGAAGACCTTGGTAAGCTGGTTCAGGTTTGTTTCATTGGCTAAAATCTGCTGGATTGAACACCCCTGACCTAATGTGACACTTCTAAAGATGCAATATTTGATTGAGAACAAGGTTAAGTGCAAGGGAAGATTTTCATTCCAAAAAAATTGTCATCATGGCTTTACAAGACAATAGCACAGAACTCATATTGATTACTTTTTTTGCTTTGCTTTTGCTTGTGCTTGGCAGACATGATCACTATGCACATCTTTTGAATGGAAAATTGTGTTCTATATGAAAAATATATTTGCATAAAGGTTTGCAACGACATGAGGGTAAGTTATGGCAATTTAAATTTACTGTCACTTTAACAGATGATTGAACACATATTTGTACAAAATGAAAGTTCATGCATCATATAAAGAGAGCATAAGGCATCTGTTGGAGGACTCAATTATAACCAAGATCAACCATTTTACCTAGTTGGGCTAAAACTGCTGCAGGGCTAGACAGTGTCTGGCATGCACAAACACACTCAGACAGATACACAAAATTTCAAGAATTCCCCACTCTGGAGAGGGTCTTTAACAGGGTGACCTTTGCCCTTGACCATGTTAATGCAGATATAAGTGAGAGAAGCAATTATATCAACATCTAAACCATTAAATAGACAGAAAATGGAGAGACAGGAGAATAGACAGAATGAGAAATGAAATGCAATAATTAGACAGCTTAGGTTGGGTCATGCTCTGGTATGTCTGACTGTAGAGCCAGAATAACAGTCAGTTACGGGACAGCGAGTGCCTTCCACAGCAAACACACTTAAACAGGGAGGGTAGAGTGCCCAACAGTTCTTTAGGGACAATATTGTCTAGGCCACCGACATGCTTAAATGGGGAAAAAGTTCAGCACCAATCCTCACAGCACACAGTGCAAGCACGACTCGCACACGCCTTTATTAACCAATAGAGCAAAGGAGAGAGGGACGGTGCATAGAGAGTAAGAAAAAACGTTGGGCTCTTTTGCAATGCTGTTCTTTGGAACGAAGGATGTGTTTAGTCTTTAGATTGTCAACCCAAATGCTTCAGCTGGGATGATGCAAATGCATGCACACAGTCACTAAAAATGCACTTAATGGTACAGTGAGCAAAGGTAACAGTTTAACCTAAACACAGGTGAAGAAGTGACATTTGTATATAGTATAGTAATCTTAACAGCTTCAAAAGCTTTTTACAGTACAAACATTTTTACACATCAAAAACTTCTTACAGTTACTAGCAATAGCGCGTTAATTAGAGGAAGAATGACCAGTGATCAGATGTCCTCATTTTCTGGAATTGAACATTATACAATAAACATTAAACACTATAACATGGGTCAGCAACCTATGGCATCGCTGGCACGTGAGCAAAAGTGTGAGAGGTGTATATATTTCATTCAGATTAAGTACCTTGTACCTGCATACAGATCTACAATACCCTGCAATAATTATTTTGATTGTAAACTGCATAAATTACCCTGGTTTTCATTTCAGAAAGTTGTTGAAATAGCCTGAAAAAAAGGTGCAGCACAATGACAATGACAAAAAGATGTATGCAATAATTCATGTTTTTACATGTAATACATGTTTTCACAGCACTTGTTTGTACTATTTTTCCTATATATATATATTTTATATATTTATTTACTAGTTTATTATTTTTGCAGCTTTCATCAGTTTGATAAACTTAATAAACTTAACCTTGATAAACTTAGTTAGTTTTAGTGAATTTCACTAAAATGTAGAAAATGTACACTTCATGTATAAAAGTAATATAGCCTATATAAAAAGTTATTTATATTTCCCAGAACTCTTTACTGGCAAGTTGCCAACTCAGGCTCTTCTTCACTGTGGTGGACACCTACAGCTAGAAAAACACGCAGACGGACATAAATGGCAACAAATACATAGTCCAGTAACTTTAAAGGTGCAGTGTGTAGATTTTAGCAGCATATAGCGGTTCGGTTGCACTAAGGGCTCAGCCCACTGCTCACCCCTCCCTTTCGAAGAAGCTACGGTGGCTCAAACGGGAGAAACATATCGTGGTCTGAGACAGCAGAGAATAGCCAGAGTAACAGTTAAGCCAAGAGTGTGTAACATTGTCACTGTTTCTGTTCCTTTATCACATCATGGATAAAGATTACAAAGCCATAGTCAGGTGAGGATCAAGGGTCTTAATATATAATATAATAATAGTAGTCAGCAGATTTTCTCACGAACGTAACCAGCACATGTCTCCCCACATAGCAAACCCATAATACAGCGAGGGAGAAGAACCACATGAAACAATCCAACTAGATATTTTTTCTAACAGGGTAGTAAAAGTTTAGCTGGCTAATATGAGCTGTTACTGTGACTGAGCTGGTTAAAGCGTAAAACATTGTTTATACTCGACGTGTCCGCATGAGCACAAAGGTGCGTGCGGCAAAAATGGCGTGATTGTAATCTCCGCATCCCTTAGACACCATTTACTACACACAAATTAATTAATAATAATGAATAAAAATATAGTTTTTTTTCTCTGGTTTTGAAAACTCTTCGCGATCGACTTAAAATGCTTCCAAGATCGACTTGTCGACCGTGATCGACAGGTTGGTGACTCCTTTAACATTACTGTTTTACGGTCAATAGTTCTAATCTAACACAGTCTCATCCCAAGAAGTCATATAACTGACGTCTTGGGACGTCTTTTGACCATACGTCAATATCCGCCTTTTTAGGGTACCCTTAAACGTTGGTTTATGACGATCCTGGGACGTCATACAACTGACGCTTTACCTTTAACGTCAGTTAGGTGACGGGGTAGGTTTAGGGGTAGGTTTAGGTCTGGGGTAGAGTTAGGATCCGATAACGTCATCTAACCGACGTTTAAGGGTACCCTAAAAAGGCGGATATTGACGTATGGTCAAAAGACGTCCCAAGACGTCAGTTATATGACGTCTTGGGATGAGACTGCGCTGTCTAATGAGCTGATTGTCAAAGCCATAACACAGCGAGGGAGAAGAACAAAGTTACATGAAACAATCCAACCACATATTTTACACCATTGACAAGGGAAAAGTCACTACTCACGGTGTCTATGGCTAGCTTCTAGCTTTCTGCGGCTTCTCTTTCAAGGTAGTGACGAAACGCACTCTGTAGCGCTGTTTGTTCGCTGTCGGCTACGGTAGAAACATGGCGACACAATATGTCGACCTTCATAGAAGGGGGTGCCCGTGGTTATGTAGATATAAATGTCTCATTCTAAGGTAATAAAAATATAACGCTTCATTGAGTATGGTCTTTATACACCACTGAACACATAGTTATGGATGTTATATTGCATTTCTGTCAATAGATCCTCAGAAATATCACACATTGCACCTTTAAAATCAACTTTCTCATCACAGTCTTTCTTTTCACTCTCCCATCCACTATTTCATCAGATTAGAAGTGTTATTAGATATTGCAGCATTCTTGCAATATCTTACTCTCAAGCTTTTATGCTGTAGAATATGCTCCATACTCCAGTCTTTCATGTTCTTGTGAACTCTTTCTATACTATTAATCCATAAAACACAGGCTAGAAGAAAAATGAAAGACAGAATTGACTTCTGCACATCCCACAAACTCTTCTCAGTGTTACATAATAAAAAAAAAATTAAACTCCATCGTCAGTGTAGCACAGGAATGCAAAGGTGGGAAGGCAAAGTAAAAATAGAAAAGAGAGATAAAAAAAGTCAAGGGAGGAATAGTAAAGATACGATTAAAACTGAATGAGGAATCAAAAAATAATTAGAGAGGGCAGTAAAAAAAAACTCCAAAAGCAAGAAAGGGAGTCAACGAGAAATGAAAACATTTCAGTTCTCCTACAGGAAGACAGAAAAATTGTTCATGGATTTGTGCTTCCAGGAGATGACTAAACACAGACAGTAGGATATAATCCAAACAAGCCCTTTCCCCTGCTCTGGGCCATCTCTCCGAGAGCACACAGAGCAGGAGGGTGCTGTAATGTGCCACAGAAACTAAAGAAATCCTGTCACTGTATGCATAACACCATTTACACCCAAAGTAAGAGCATTATATGTTGATCTTTTCTTTCAAGGCTTCATGATAGGGTTTGAGGCACTTTTGGGGTCAATTTGAGGCAGGGTTAACCCTTGAGCCAGGCTTAGGGACGGAGACAGTGGGAAGATTAAGGTTAGGGAGGAGTCTGAGGTTATGTTAGGGTTAAAGATAAAGGATTTAAAAGGAGGAACATAAAGTTACATTTGCAGCAATATGCCGCATTGCATCAGCATTAGCTTTAAACTTAGTTTTAAAGTAAATTAAAGATAATATCATCTCTTTGCCAGTTATTGTGGTTTGTCTAAGATTTAACATTCTGTCATGTTCAACTCTTTAGCACAGAATGGTCATAAAAATACACCACACACAGGTCTTGCATATATCTGGTAACACAGCCAAGGTTGAATTTTGTCTGTGAGGAGAGTTTTTCATAGCATGGAACAGAACATAACATTCTCGTTCTTCCATTCTTGATAGTTTGCCCACCCTCATGTTGCTTCAAGCCCAAGACTCGTTCTTCTGTGAAAGAAAAAAGGAGAAATTTTCAAAAATAGACTGGTGACTAATGCATTATATATAAGCCATATGATAAGTTAGTGTGAGGAACAAACCAATGCTGTTATTAAAGCTGCAGTCCGTAGCTTTTTTGGGGTTAAAAATGATCCAAAATACATATTTGAGATAATACATAACCAGCCAGTGTTCAAAACTCTCTGCTTGCCGTAGCTCAATTCAAAGTGGTAAGCTTGTAATAATGTTTTTAACTCCAGTGGTACTGGTGGATTTCCGCGGGAGATTCGAGTATGTCTTTGCGTCACTACGTCACATCTGTACACATAAAGGAGTCTCAGTTAGTAGTCTATATTGATTGTGAGGATGTTGGAGGTGGAGATTTATAGCCTTTTCTCACAGCACTTGATATGATTAAACTTATCAATTTGATGGCGGATCAAGAAAGGTTCCAACGACAATCACCAGTGACAACAGATTCACCCGCTGTAAAATGCAAAAGACTTCGTTCGGACTTCGTTCGGATATGTAACAAGGATACATATCGGAAGACATTACATGTAGTCACGCAATGCTTGCTTAAGTTGTTAACATTAACAATTTGAGAACAAAGTATAATTTGCACGGTTTTGCGTGATATGATAACTTATAAGCGATTGTTAGATTTAATCAGCGCGATTTACTGCAATGTCAGAACCAGGACAAAAGTGGATGTTTCTTGTTCAGATGACATATAATTTTCAGATAAAATTATAATGTTGGTCATACTTCCAAAAAGAATAATATGTGATTCTGAATGACAGTATCCACACCGGCGCGGTGACTGACAGCTGCACACTCTCCTCAAACATTGTGTTCATCCGCGCTGTGACGTGTCGAAGTACAACTCACGTAAAGTTGATAATTCCATGAAGGACTGCAATTGCAGATTTCGAACAGAGATGGCGACAAAGAGGGAAAAGACCGGACTTCAGCTTTAACTAAAACTCAGAATCAGAATTAAAAATATATACATATTTTAATTGAAACAAAGCTGAAATAAAACAAAATGTATACATGAGATGAAAAAATTAAACTTAAAAAGTGATACAAAAAAGTTTAAGCTGAAGTAGTAAAATTACTAAAACTGATATAAAATTTTAAGTTTGTCCATATTTGACCCAAACATGCACTGTAAAAAAAATATATATATATATATATATATATATATATATATATATATATATATATATATATGAGTAGCCTATATTATATTATAAATGATGACAACATATGTTTTTACATTGCTTTAACTCATCAAAAGCAATTTTCAACTTTTTTTTATAAGATCTTACCAGATTCAACTCCTTATTTTGAAAAGGGAACTGAAACGAACAAAATATAATTCGATAACATGTTGGTTATTAAAACTGTAAACAAATTCATTCAAAAATAATGTTAAAAACAAAACATATATGAAGTTTTTCCCAATACTGAACATTTGTTGTTATTAGAGAGCAGTCGTGTTCGATGACGTCACTGGCATGGTACCACTGTAGGCTACTAACGTTATGTCAGTTGCATTTGTTATTAGGCTACTGCATAATAATGAAACATAAAAATAAAAATAACGTTATGTCAGACTACTCTACTGCTACTCTGACTGAACTGGCTGTTTTTGACAGTATGGACAGAGAACTGTACACGTTAACACTAAAAACAGCATTTAAGTAAGAAATTGAATCATCAAATGAAATAATAAACTGCATATTCTTCACTGTATGAATGAAACGTATAGCTACTGCTTCTTATATCGGGCATACCGGCAGGGCCGGCCCGCGGCATAGGCGGAATAGGCAAATGCTAGGTGCGCCACTCATCCATAGGTACGCCAAAATGAGCGAATGAGTGATTTTTTTTAAACTAGTACTATTTTAAAAACAGTAATTCGTAATACTACTCCACAAAATCTTAACTAAGTCCCCCGACTCCGGTTCGGCGCCTCAATCTCCCCCCGCCCAGCGAGTAAAGTGCGTCAGAAACAGAGCGCGCGCGCGATCAGTTTACTGTTGTGTTGTGTAGCGTCGCCCCGCGCCGCATCCAGTGTAGACTGCATTGCTTTCTTTTGTCGGCGCTTAAAACACTCCAGCACCCTCATAGAGCCGGGCCAGGCAGCTCGCGCCAGCTCGAGACACGTGAAAGTTTCACGTGAAGGTTTGTCACGATAGATCTAAAGGACCAAGGGCATAGGAATGACTTTGACATTGGGGGGGACATATTGGCCACTATGAATCAATGTCCATCTCACCACCATAATAGTAACATACAGTATGGTGACGTGTACAACGTATGGAATCACAAACAGCAAATAAATCATCCATTCTGTTTATTATTAGACACATATTGGAGTTGGGAAACATAAAAGTGTACAAGCCCCTCCTAAAAAAGAAAGGAGAGTGGCACTTTACAAGGCATTTGATTTGTAACCCAAAAAAATTAAAAATACAACATAGTCACATACGGCTTTGGAAACAGGCAGGGTCTCTAAGGTAGGTATGTGATATAATAAGTAACAAGGAGCTAACAATAATAGATAAATAATAACAAAAATAACATTGTCAGATTAGATCAATCGTGTGGGTGTTGTAATGGTGTAGAAATTGATGCTTAAGTCTACAGATGAGTATACTATCCTCCTCTAATGCCAGAGCCCAACCTGCTCCCCATGCTCCTTCCCCCAGACAGTGTCCCACTTTAGCTCGGTATCAGCATTTTGTCCTCAAAGCTCCATAGAAATATCCTGAAGACTACAATCTCATAGTAAAGTATCATAGTAAAATTTGTCTGTCATTCTCTTACTCTTTTGAGATCTTCCTGTTCTGCTCTTTAGGGGGTGAGGTAAATGGTGCCTTACCCTTAGGCATGCCCTATTGCCTAGGCTAGAACGCCAAAATGTTTTTTTCTCTTGTCATTCAAAGCAATAAATTGCTTGCAAATGGACTTTTTGTCCAACAAGTCTAGTTTATCCTGATGGATATGACAGACAGCAACATGGCAAATTATGCATTACCTCATTAAATATGCTCAATTTTGCATACATTTTCTGTAGATAGATCTGAACATATGATAAAGCCAGGTGCAAAATTTTTTTTTTTTTTGTTTGTTTGTTTTTTACACACAAGATGAAACAATAATTTCAGAGGGATTTCAGGATAAATGCTTCCATTACCTAGGAATTCAAAACATACTGTGCATAGCCTTAAAAAAGCGATTTTCAAAAAAAAAAATTATTTAAATGTCACATAAATTAGGCTAGGAATGATTTATTAACAAATCCCTCAGAAAATATCTTCAGAATACTGCTAAGTGTATAAACGGAAAGTTTGGTGTACATGGATGCTACATAGGCGGAGATGTTTGTACTGGAGAATGACAAAAAAAACTCATTTTGAGAAAACAGCATTTAAAGATTTAAATAGGGGAATTTAATACATTTCTATTGGAAAAAAAAAATTCTCAAAAACAGAATAAATGCCCAGGCCCTTATTAATAATAATATATAATATTTATTTCAAGCTCATGAAAACTGATTATTTAATAACATGGCAGGCATATTAAGGCCTACAACTGCAGTAACTCAATGAATTAACATTGGCAGAGTACACCACGTGATGCGTCTGAGCGAATCACGTTAGCAGAAACCAGCAGTAGACAATGAGATTTTGTCATTAGCTTTAAATCCCCCTTTGGACATTCACGATTGGTTACTGATAGGAAGGAAATGTCCAAATTTGGGTTACATAGCGTTGTGCAGGAGACTCAGAGCTTTACAGCGATACCGGTCATGACTGACTTCAGTAAACAGACAGAACTCGGCATTACGCGTTGGAATGCTAACTTTTTGGTAAATTCGGGAGAAACTTACTGCTGCAAGTGAACAAAATGTAATAAAATAAACATCTTTATGCATCTTTAATCGTCATATGCCTCGTATCCATAATTCAATTTTAAAAAGCATGCTAGTTTCAACCGCTTGACTGAGACTAATTTACCTCATACAAAGTCGAGTCTTATTCCAGTTCAATGCTGGTGCGCACCGGTAATTTAGTCAATCTGTTCCTAGTGTAATGTTAACTTCTCTCTACCAATCAGATGCACCGAGTGAGGAATATGAAGCTGGTGATTGGCGAATGGTGATTATTCAAACATAGCAAAAATGGGAATGTTTGACTTGCTGGCAAAACCGAATATCTTCTTTGTCGCACTTTTAAAATAAAAGTTCAAAATGTACAGTTTTTGTCCCTGCAGTATAGGCTAATTTTTGGGTGGGACACATGCAGCATTTTCCAATATTGAGGAAAATAATATTGGATATTGGATATATAATATTCAGGCTCTGAAACACTTCCTAACAGACCTGAGAGGCCATCATGTGTTAGTTCAATCAGACAACACGTCGGTGGTCTCTTATATAAATCATCAGGGGGGCCTGCGGTCTCGCCGGCTTTACAAGTTGGCCCGTCAGATCTTCCTGTGGTCCCAAGGGAAGCTACTATCTCTGAGAGCAATGTATCTTCCTGGGTATTTGAATGTGGTAGCAGACTCCCTGTCGAGGCAGGGGCCGAGGCCAGGGGCAGTCATCCAGCCCCCCTGGGGTTGGACGCTATGGTGCAGCCGTGGCCGAGGTCACGTCTGTACGCCTTTCCCCCGATTGCTCTGTTACCAGGAGTTCTGGAGAGGGTCCGCCGGGGCGGGGTCAGCCTACTACTAGTAGCCCCGTTCTGGTCGGCCCGAGTATGGTTTGCGGACCTGATTTCTCTCCTGGACGGTTCTCCTTTGGAGCTCCCGGTCAGGAGGGATCTACTCTCCCAGGCGGGCGGCACGATACTTCACCCCCGCCCAGAATTGTGGAAACTGTGGGCTTGGCCTCTGAGGGGGCCCAGCTCATAGACTCCGGTCTCTCAACCGAGGTTGTTTAGACCATTCTTAACTCCAGAGCTCCATCCACGAGGAAGCTTTATGCCTTGAAGTGAAAACTTTTCACTTCTTGGTGTGGAGAACACCTGCAGGACCCAGTTAACTGCCCAGTGGGTGCAGTGCTGGAATTCCTGCAGGAGCGCTTCTCCACAGGGTTATCCCCCTCCACACTAAAGGTGTATGTGGCGGCACTAGCTGCTTACCACGTCCCTTTCAGTGGAGTTTCTCTTGGGAGACACCCGCTTATAACCCGTTTCCTCCGTGGCACTTTGAGGCTGAGGCCAGCAGTTCGTACGAGGGTGCCTACCTGGGATCTGGCCATTGTATTAGAAGGTCTTTCCCTAGCTCCTTTTGAACCTATCGAAGAAGTTCCCGAGAAGTTTCTCACTTTTAAAACTATCTTTCTACTTGCTATCTCCTCACTAAAAAGAATTGGAGATTTGCAGGCTCTGTCGGTTTCACCCTCGTGCCTGGAATTCTCGCCTGGCATGGTTAAAGTTTTTCTGCATCCTAGACCAGGTTACGTTCCCAAGGTCCCTACTAATGTCGTTAGACCTACGGTTCTGCAGGCTTTCTGTCCTCCTCCATTTATGTCATCGGACCAGGAGAAACTTAATTTACTCTGCCCTGTTAGGGCATTAGACGCTTATGTCCACAGAGCTGCCCTGTGGAGGAAATCAGAACAACTTTTTGTATGTTTCGGGCCACCCAGGAAAGGGTGTCCTGCGTCTAAGCAGAGAATGAGCAAGTGGGTGGTCGAGGCTATCCCACTTGCTTATGAGTCGGCTGGTCAGCCTTCACCTTTGGCTGTTCGAGCCCACTCTACCAGGAGTATGGCTGCTTCAAAAGCTCTTTTGTCGGGGGTTTCCCTGAGTGATGTTTGTGATGAGGCTGGATGGTCTTTACCGCATACTTTTATTAAGTTCTATGACCTAGACTTAAGCTCTACCCCTGGGGCACAGGTGCTCTCGTCCTCTGTGCGCTAGTTCTCACATGACGGTCATTTGGTCCTATGGCGACGTGGGTATTCGCGTTCCTGCAGCGTTTGACGCAGCTCGAAGTTCCCTTGAAAGGGAACGTCTCGGTTACGTATGTAACTCTAGTTCCCTGATAGGGAACGAGACGCTGCGTCGCTCCGCCATACTCCCGGCACTCCCGTTAGCGCTTCCTTCAAGCCTATCAGAAGCTAATGCGCTTGTGTTTTTGGGGTGCTTTATAGTTTCCTGGTCGATGACGTCACCCGCCTATGACGTTTCATCTCTCCATTGGGCTGATTCCATACGTGCTTCATGACGCACAACGCAGGGGCGTTCCCGCAGCGTTTGACGCAGCGTCTCGTTCCCTATCAGGGAACTAGGGTTACATACGTAACCGAGACGTTATTTTTACCTTAAACTTTATTCTAACAGTTGTTCTGAGTTCTCCAGATGCCCCCGACAGTGTGATTTTGTAACAATTATGTCAGTTTTTTAGACGCATTTACTATCACTTTTTTCAAATGAATGTTTTACTCTACAGTTGTGCAGTTTTGGGGGGGATATATGACATTTTTTAAATGTATTTGCCAAAATTAGTAATGATTTTTTTTTTATAACGGTTTATTAAAAATAGCAACGTTTATGTAAAACCAGGTTAACCAGGGGCACCAGGTAAAATCTTGCCTAGGGCAGCAAATTGGTCAGGGCCGGCCCTGCATACCGGGCATTTTCCCGGTGGGCCGACGTGCTTTGTGGGCCGATACATCTCATACTTTACTTCTTTTTTTTTTTGTCTGAACGGCCTATAAAACTCGCACATTGGCGGCCCATTGCGTTTAGTTTTGCTTAAGCCCAATTTATACTTACAATTTATGCGTCGAACTCAAGCCGTAGCTACGTCGTAGGCTGTGTACCCTTCGGCGTACCCTGACGTGCACCTCTCCAAAAATGTAAAGGCTGATTTATACTTCTGCGTCGGACCTACACCGGAGCCTCTACGCTGTAGACTACGCGTTGGTTTTAATTTATACTTCTGCATCGTTGTCCGCGTCGATGCACGCAGAGGGAACATGTGAAACCCGAGGGAGCGGTTCTAGCAGACCAATCACAGCGCTTGCGCGTAGAATTGACGCATTGTTACATTTTTGGAGAGGTGCACGTCAGGGTACGCCGAAGGGTACGCGCGCTACACACAGCCTACGACGTAGCTACGGCGGGATGTCGACACAGAAGTATAAATCGGGCTTAACCACGCGTCAATTCTACGCGTACCGCAAGCGCTGTGATTGGTCTGCTAGAACCGCTCCCCGGCTTTTACATGCTCCCTCTGCATGTTTTAATTGCGCGTCAACGCGGAGAACGACGCAGAAGTATAAATGAAAACCAACGCGTAGTCTATAGCGTAGAGGCTCCGGCGTATGTCCGACGCATATAAATCAGCCTTTAATTGGCGGCGCTGGGATCTTTGTGCCGGTGTAATGCATTGGACACAGCGTAGGTTTTTTTTTCCTTTCTCACACACCGGCCGGCACATGAAACGCGTAGATCAGCGGCCCATTGGTTATTTTCTTGATTGACAGTGGGCTGGTCCAATCACATCTTTAAACGCCTCCCCCTTTGAGCTCTGAGTGAGCGAGCAGTGTCACTGTGTATCTGTCAAAATAGTCAGAGCGATGGAGAAGAAACGCAAGGAATGTTCAGAGAAATAGCGTGAAAAAAAAAAAAACTGTGAGAACTGTGGTATGCAGAACTAGGCTACTTTCAGAACACTTAGGCTATGTAGGAACCCACTACCCAGTTACGCATTATTTCCACATCTGCATATTGGACGATTACGCATTTTATTAGAATTGTAATGAGACGAGTTTGTAAACCATGGTTTTCGCCAAAATAAAAGATCGATGCCGTTTCCGTCAAAATAAAAGATCATGTGGTTATCTCTTTCAAGTATAGAAATTAATACGAAACTAATTATGAAAGTTGCTTTTATTTTTCAGTGCATTTGTTTTACAAGATATGGCTATTACTGCCATTGGGTTAATTTTATAACTAGTATTATGTAGTAGTGTAATGTAGACAGACACTATAACTAAAAGAGTTTTGAGTTTTTCTTTGTTCAATTTGCACACTGAATATGGGTTGGAGCTCTTAATTTTGAACTCTCAAAGTGCACCAGATTGATGAATTTAACATTAAAAAGCACAAAATTTTCGTACGGGGGAGCATGCCCCCAAAACCCCCCTAGAGGGACAGAGGTACACTCACCACAGATTTCCCAAAATCCTGTGGGAAAAATCGCTATTGCTATCCCAATGCATCTTATAGCTTGTTTTAGGATTACTGTGGAGTATAGTTCAACTTAGTAGTTATTTCATCTGTTAACTCTTACTCACTCCAATTCACTTATTACATGGCATTAGTGGTTTTAATAGGAGTTGGTATACATATTCAAGGGCATGCAAAGTTCGGTTGTGTTTATGATCATATGTAGTGGGCCAGTCTGGCCCAAAATGCCCGGGCCGATTTTTTGTCCCAGTCCAGCCCTGATATAGACTACAGAACTACAGTAATGCAGGGATATAGAATATACTGATACACATAGAACCTTGTGTTTTTTACACTTTAAATGCAATAAGACGATAAAGAGAATTTAGTTTAGTGCACGCGCTGCAACAGCTGTGCACAGTATGTTGCAGTATGTCCCCCACAGTATGCCCCCCCCCCCCCCCCCCCACTTCCTATTTGGTTTCAGTTCCCCTTTTTAAGTCAGTTAAATGTAATTTAAGTTGAAATTACTTAAACATTCAAGTTGATTTTAGTTCAAATTTAAGGCAGCAACTCTTTTTTTTACAGTGTGGGTTAAAACAACCCACCATTTTTTAGAGTGTGTCTGAACTAATCCTTTAAAATTTTAAAAACCTATTTCACATTTGATATATGAATCAAAAACTGCTGCATTTTATTAAGTTATGTTGTCCATGCGTGATCTGCACTCATCTCTAGCCCACTGTATTTCAGTTTACTTGCACATATCTCTGAAACTGTCCTTTGTGAGTGTTTCCATAGCAAGAGTCCCAGAGTGAGCAAACTTTATTCTGAATTATTTTCCACCAGAGCCTCGTTTAGGATAATTTAGCACAGAAATCAAGACATTTTGAGAATTCCCTCAGGCTGAACTCACCAACAAGATTGAAATTATACATCTTTTTTCACTTTAACACTGAATTGCACACACAGTTGCATAAAAAAACCCGCAACCAACTTGTTCGGATGATTTAGAATGATATTTAGTGCTTAACTGGAAGGTGTTTAAATATGAGATAATCTAATATTGTGAAATTTAGAACAGCATTCCCAAACTTCCAAACATCTCATAATTTAAGAGGGCTAACGTCAGGGTGAAGCATTCACACAGTGGAATATGGCCTTAAACACACTGGAAACTTTTATCACTTTTTTTTTTACAGATTACTGAGCTACTGGAGTTTTTAACACTCAAAGCTGGACATCATCTCTTAGTCAAAACTTTATCAAAAGTAGCTTACTTTGGGGCTTTCTGCTGACTTAAATAATTGTTCTTTTTAGCTAAAAAGAGATATTAAAATGACTAATAGCCACTCAGACTGAGCCATTCAACCACATTTTGATAGAGATGTTCTCGCCCTACATCTTCTGAAGATTTAAGATCCCAGGAAACTGAATTCACGCTGCAGCATTGCTGGGGTTAAGTGCCTTGTTTGATGGCACTAGTGATAGCGTTCTTGCCACTTAACTTAACATTAACACAATCCAGACAGAAACGACCAGCACTGGATGTAGGATGGCAGTGGTTAAGTGAACATGGAAAAAGAGGGTGAACATACATTAAGATGTGAACACCTCAGTCCTGACCTAGTACTCTAAGTTTCTTTCTTTATTGGACCTGATGTTAAACAGCTACAGTTTATTGAACAGTTTTTACCACATCTATAAAAAATGGCCAGTGATTTATAATGTTTCAGACCACAAATCAACTTAAACAATGACAAATGCTCCCATTCGCTTTTATAGTGCCACTGTTGTTTATTATATTTAATTAATGCTTGTGAGATTGTCCAATCAGGATTTATTTACCGGTACGCTTATTCAAAACTTTGGAGTCATTGCCTTTATTTGATTAAAAAAATCAGTAAAAACAGTAATTGTGAAATATTAGTACAATTCAAAGTAATTGTTTTCTTTTTTAATATATTTTAAAATGTAATTTTTACCTGTGATGCAAATCTTTATTTTCAGCATCATTACTCCAGTCTTCATGTCTCATGATCCTTCAGAAATCACATGCTGATTTGCTGCTCAAGAAACATTTCTTATTATTATCAATGTTGAAAAAAATTCTGCTGCTTAATATTTTTGTGGAAACTGTGATACATTTTTCCACATTTTTTGATAAATATATAGAAAGTACATAAGAATGGAAATAGAAATCTTTTGAAACAGTTAAATCTTGTAATGTAAGAAAAATTCTTATTGACCCCAACCCCTCCCACTTTATATCAGAGGTGGAAAGAGTAATAAAATATTCTACTCAAGTAAAAGTACTACTACTCCAATGAAATTTTACTTAAGTACAAGTAAAATTACCGGTCTAAAAATCTACTCAAGTAAAAGTAAAAAGTAGCTCATTTAAAATTTACTCAGAGTAAAAGTTACTGAGTTACTTTGTTAACAGCATGGTGGGGTGGGGGACTCTCCCGTGTGATTTGAATGAGATTTTCACAGTATGATAACGTCTCAGAAAATATCACGGTTTACAGTATTAATCAATTATTAAATAAACTGTATTATTAAATTATGGTAATTATTATTATTATTATCATCAGTTAAAATGAGTTTAATTAATGAAACAGGGTTTATGGTTGACAAATGCTTGTAATTATAACAGACTTGAAACCATTTGTTTGTTTTGTTTATTAAAATTTCAATAAAACATATATAATCAATTAAATTCGATAACTGATAATGAATTAGATTAACAACTTATTTTTAACATTAATTATTTATTAAAATGTTTAAGAATAATATTGTCCTATCAAATGTATTTTATTCAGAAAATTAATGTTTCTTTTTATGATTTAATCCAAATATATTATCAAAAACGGTGGTAATCAAGTGTAAATTTAAACTTGTGTCCTTTTATTTTTTGGGGAAGCGATGCAAAAACAGATTTACTAAATTAAACCATGGACAAAAAATATATTCCTTTAAATAATGTTTAAATAAAATGTATTATTATTTTTGTTATTATTATTATTTTGAGAAGTAGGCTACGTTCTATTGTATGCCTACAATAGTAAAATATTTATGTCATAATGTCTCCTAGTAAAACCGAACTTTTATTTTGAAGACCAAAAGTGTAAAAAAGTGTTTCAAAGTGTATTTGACAATGTTTTTTCTCAAATAAAATGATGAAAATGCTCATTAGGCGTTCTCTCAGAGCAGCTCTGGAAATGTTCATGTATTCATATCCTCAAATTGTTTGTGAGACGCTGAAAACACCATGAACGTCACGTGTACTTAAGCGGTGCAGCTCAGACCATGTCGCGATTGGTTCTCTTACGAGAGTATCTCTCGTACTGCGTAATATCTTACGCTATGGGGAAAACCTCTTTTCCACGAGATATTGAAGCCAAAAATTATCCTTAATTTTGAATGTAAAACGCTGTGCAGCAGCATGCAGACATAGGCAGGACAGCTCGCGCGCCTATTGGCTGCCCTGCGGCAACAGCAGCAGAATATCGAGAGAGGCGCTGCGTGACACATATCCAATGGGGGCATTTCGCGCCCATTTCGTCACGTCCCGCCAGAAAGGGCGTGGTCTTGCCCTATAAATATAGCTCGATAAGGCTGGTACACTGATTTTCATCTCTTCAGCGAAGCATCACGCATCGCTGGATCCGGAGTGAGAAGCCACGCCGTCTGAGGAAAAGCACACAGCGGGACGAGCCATTGAGTCTGAAGTCGCTGGCATCGCCGCCTTTAGCCGCCGTACCTGCTACGCTTTCCGGCGTTATATCCTTTTCAAACTGTGTGTGTGTTCGCCGCTACGACACACATTTTTTCACTGTCTCTCTCTCTCTGCTAAAAGAGCTGCGTCTTTTTCAAGATGCAAAGATCCTGCGGCTCGTGCCGAGCCACACTCAGCGACGGGGACCGTCATGTCACCTGCGTTTACTGCCTGGGTGAGGATCATGCGGCTCTCGCTCTCGTCGACGGTGAATGCCCTCACTGTGAGCTACTGCCTATGGTGACTCTGAGGACTCGCCTGGCATCTTTCTCAGAGCCTGCACTTCAGCCCGCTGTAGCGCCGCGCCGTAAAAGTGCCGTGCCCAGCGCGGCCCCGAGCCTTCTCCTGCCCGCCAAAGCTCGCCGGTTCGCCCGCCAGCTTCGCCGGCATCGCTCGAGTCCCTCACCGACGGACAGCGTCCGCCGTCTGCCGCCGCTTCCGCCATTGAGGTCGACGAAACAGCCCTGAGCCTTCTCCAGCCCGTGATACCTCGCCGGTTCGCCCGCCAGCTTCACTCAAGTCGCTCGCTGACGGACAACGGCCGCCGCGCGCCGCCGCTTCCGCCATTAATGACGACGAGATAGCTGCATCTGTAGAGAAGGCCAGCTTCAAAACCGCGGCTAGCTTTCTTTACGTTATAAGAAAGCTACCCCGCCCCCGCCCCCCGTGGGCATGCGTCACCGGCGAAATGAGGAAAGAGTGTGTTTTTTGTCCCGCCGAGGTCGGACCAATCTCCATTTCTCAAACATTTCTCAGCTCCTCTTAGTTTGAGCGGCTGAAAATGTCAATATTGCAGCAATGAGCCTGTTGTATAACACGCACGCCTGCAAACAAACGCCAACACACACAAACTGTGATGACGCTCTCTTATCTGCTCGAGCTATTTTAAGCTTTTGTCGTTTCCCCCTGTGGCTCAGTGGCGAAACCCAAAGCCTTTGCACGGGAGACCCGTATTCGATCCCAGGTCTCGCAGCAGATAAAAATTTAGTCTCGCCGCGGCCAGACTTGCACCGAAACTTTTGGCTCGTTCAGTTCCAAGAAAATGCGACTGTTCCAGTGTATTTTGCAGTAAACAAGCCGGTACCATGGCCCGCTTGCCTGCACAAAAATGCCGTTTCCACGGCGACCCAGAAAAATCATATAAGCAGTGTATTTTCTGGTATTCCGGCCACAGCCGATGGTGTTATGAGTGTAATAAAAATGCCCACAGCCCAGTGTTCATTTCTACACACAAACGCAGCCCGCCACAGTGCAGGGCACGCACAAATGAGATCGACTCATCTCATTGTGCATTAAATGTAGTGAATGTGCCCACAACCCAGTGCCCACAAACACTACACACTGCTTGTGCCACGTTTTCTGTAAAACGAAACCAACACACATACAGTCAGCTAAAACCCACGGTGTTTTAAGTCTCGCTGCGGCCAGACTCCACCGAAACTTCTCGCTCGTTCAGTTCCAAACAATGTGACTGTTCCAGTGTATTTCGCAGTAAACAAGCCGGCACCACAGCCCGCTTGCCTGCACACAAATGCCATTTTTTACGGTGACCCAGATAAATCCCAAAAGAGTGTATTTTCTGGTATTCCGGCCACGGCCGATGGTGTTATGAGTGTTGTAAGAATGCCCACGTCTCAGTGCCCATTCCCACATACAGACACAGCCCGCCACAGTTCAGGGCTAGCATAAATAAAATCGACTCATGTCGATTGTGCAAAAATGTAGTGAATGTGCCCACGACACAGTGCCAACAAACACTACACGATGCGTGTCCCTCGTTTTCTGTAAAAACGAAACCGACACACATTCAGTCAGCACAAGCCGACAGTGTTCTCAGTGCAGTGAATGTGCCCGCCGTCCCGCGCCCACATTCCTTCACAGACACGCTCAACCCCACGGGGTTTGTCCCGCTCACTCTCTCTCCACAACCTGTCATGGAGAATTCGAGCGCGACCAGGCTGCCCGCCGTGATCGGCGCGTCTCCCGCCTCGCACACTATAAACACAGTGTTTATGTCTCAGCACACCGAAGCTCTGCAGCCGCCGCTATGCCGTGGCCAGAGCCTGGATTTCATTCTACCCCTAGCTTTTCACGCAGATGCGTGGGCAAAGCTTCCCGGGGTATCAGAATGGGTGTTGAACACTATAAAAAGAGGCTATTCGCTACAGTTCGCTTGACGTCCCTGCTGTTACACGGCGCGAGTCGAAACCACGGTAAACAATGAAGTATCACATCTACTTCGAGCCGAAATAGCGAAACAGCTGAGCAAAGGGGCCATAGAACCTTTATCTCAGGCTCAGAGCGAAGGGGGGCTATACAGCAGATGTTTTCTGGTACCGACAAAAGACGGGGGTCTCAGACCCATTCTAGATCTGCGACAGCTGAACAGAGTGCTTATGAAGCGCCAGTTCAGAATGCTGACAACCAGGAAAATCTTTGCGCAAGTCCGCCAGGGATTATGTCAATAGATCTGAAAGACGGCTTTTTCCAAATACAAATAGCGTCAAGTCACAGGAGATTCTTGAGACTTCAGGGCATGCGAGTTTTGAACTACTTGGACGATTGGCTGATTCTAGCTCGATCACATTCAGAGCTCACATGGCCTCGGCATCTTCAGTACTCCAGCTGGGCCTGCTTCGCATACGCCCACTAAAGTTATGGCTGAAAGTGCGAGTTCCACCCCGGGCATGGAACTCTGGTCTGTTTCGCCTCAGGGTCGACATGAAATGCGTTTCGGCTCTGGAACCTTGGAAAATATCCGACTGGTATCAGTCAGGCGTGGGTCTGGGGACTCCCTCGAGTGTAATGGTGGTGTCCACGGACGCCTCCACCTCGGGATGGGGAGCGCTCCTCGAGGGCAGACTGTTTTTCGGCCAGTGGTCAGAACGGGAAAAGCTCCTACGCAAATGTTGGCAGTCGACAACACGCTATGGCGCTTTTGTCCCCAGATAAAAGGCCGCCACGTCTTAGTCTGGTCGGACAACATGTCAGTCATGGCATACATAATTCACCAGGGTGGCGTCAGGTCCCGAAACCTTACAGGCTGACGAAACGCCTCGTGGTCTGGGCTCAGCACAACCTGCTTTCACCCCAGGGGAATGGTCGCTGCACCTGCAAACGATCCAACTGCTGTGGGAGACATTCGGCAGAGCGCAGGAGGACCTGTTCGCGTCCCAAGAAAACGCTCACTGTCCGAACCTTTTCTCCAAGAGTAGGGATGCGCTGGCCCACGTATGGCCCCGCTGCCCCCTCTATGCTTTCCCCCCCGTCTCGCTCCAGCCTCAAGTGCTGGAACGAATCAGGGAAAACGGATGCCCAGTGCTGCTCGTGGCTCTGGACAAACCAGAATTGGTTCCCAGTCCTAATGCGGCGGACCAGCACTGCCCCGTGGCCGATACCGGTGAGGAGAGACCTCCTCTCTCAGGCAAAGGGCTCGATTTGGCATCCTCGCCCGGAATTATGGTCCCTACGTGCATGGGCCATCAACGGGTACCCGCTAACCTCCCAGAGGGAGTGTTAAATACAATCACGCAGGCTAGAGCCCCGTCTACTAGACGGCTCTATCCTTCAAAGTGGTCAGTGTTCTCTGCCTGGTGTCAAGCTCAGGGCTTTTCATCCGCAGACTGCGGGGTTACGGAAGTGCTCTCCTTCCTTTAGGAGCTGCTGGATAAGGGCAGAACCCCATCCATGCTCAAAGTATACGTGGCGCCCATAGCGGCGTTTGTAAAACCGACGTCTGGCCAGTCACTGGGGAAAACGACCTGGTCGTGCGATTACTCAGGGGAGCTCGGAGGCTGAATCCTCCCAGACCCCCCTCAGTCCCTGTGTGGGACCTTTCTACGGTTTTGGAAGCCATGAAAGGTGCCCCATTCGAGCCAATCCATTTGTCAGACATGAAACGTAGCGATGTAATCAAATGTAGCGAAGTACAATACTTCAAACAAAACGTACTCAAGTAAAAGTAAAAGTAGGGCCTACAGATTTTAAATTATTATTATATTATATATATTATTATTATATATAAATACTTGCATGTAATTACATCTGGAATTAATTTCTGGAATTGGATCTATAATTACACTGTTGACCCTTCCCTCACCCCTTAACTCACCCTTAAACCTACCCATTCCACCAAATCTGTCCCTATCCTTACCCGTATCCCACCGCAATAGCAGCACAAGTGTTTTGCAATAAAATATGAACACAATAAGTACATTGTACCTATTTTTTGACGTAAGTAGTAAAGGGCACCTATTATAAAGTGTGACACCCCCCCCCCCCCCCCCACCCCCACCCCCCAAACCCCCCTACCCCCCTCAACTCGGTACTCACCTCCCAGAATGTTTTAGATGTCTCCCTATTCAACACTCTAAAAAGAAGAAGAGTTGAATCAGGTGTTTTATTAAGTGTGACATCTAAAATATGTGGGTCCCCAGGACTGGAGATGAGAACGCCTCGGTTACGACTGTAACCTCGGTTCCCTGAAGAGGGAACGAGACGCTGCGTCGAGATTGACGCTATGGGGATGCAATCACGTTCCCATATAGCGTCGATCTTGACGCAGCGCGAGTGACCTTGAAAGGGAAACACCGTTCCAGAGGACAGTGACTATGGATAAGGAGAAAAATAGATGCAGCGCAGATCCCTGAGGGAAGTTTGGAAGGCATTGCACAGTAGAGAGTAAGTGCGCCCAGGATTTACAGTGTCTGGCACTCAATCTGTGGAATTTACAGCTGCTTATCTGTTTCCAGCACTGAGAGACTGCTGGGGTTAGTTCAGGACAGACACAAGCAATCGTGCACGCATATGACAGAACACACTTTCACGTATGCGTACGGGGGGCACCAACATGCCTAAGACTTTTGCACAGTACTGTATATATAAATAATTTATTAAATGAATAAAATATGAATATTATCAAGATGATAATAATGTATATTGGGGTTCACATAAACATGATTACTGAAGAGATAGGAGTTAGGATGTTTCTGTAATACAGCTCCAGACCCCACTGTATGTAAATATTGTTTAGAAAACATATGACCTCTGCAATCCACACCTGTACTTATTTGATTCTGACTAAAATGCCATGGCTTGACTAAACAAACTCCAGGGCCTCATCACATGCAGTTTTTGTTGTTTTTAAGTGAAGTTATTTAACGTAATTTTCGGGAGGAGTACGCCCATCTAATCTTCTAACACTTTTTTGCGGGTCTTCAGTGTGGTTACTGAGCTTTAGAAGATATGCCACATTTTTTCAGCATAAGTAAAAGACAGAATCACTTTACTAATCAACAAAAAAAAAATGTATTTCATTGTCTTTCACCAGTCACAGTGATCTACTGGTTTCCCTTGGTTTCATCTGTGGCCTCATGCTGTCCTGTAACTCCCCACACACCCACCGTCCTCTGACAGCTCATTCATCAGTTTTGAAACTTCTTTAGTGATTTGGGACACAATCTAAAGGCCAGAAACTAATAACTTCCAGTGTGTTTGCTGAAAGAGAACAAAGAAGGAAAATATACAGAAATCAACCACTCACAAATTGATGGTTGATTAATCTTAGAGACTGGGATATTCAGTGAACCTTGTTCCAACACAGTGAAAGGCTATTACCTTTGGTCCAATTTAGTGTCAGTTTGTGAGTTTTTGCATGTGCATGTACTGTGGTCATCATCAGCAATGCAGAATGCATGAATAATTTCAACAAACATCATATGGGGGAATATTGTTAAGTGTATTTTGAAACAAACTTCTGTTATTCTTTATAAACGAAAGTTGTTATAGATAGAAGCATCTGTTAAGACAGCAAAATAATCCCATTTGAGCCCTTAGATTTAGGATCTTGATGGAGCTGCAGGTAAACCCAAAACTGATCACAATGTGACCGACAGCGCTGGTCTATTGCTTCTTAGCACCACATTGAGTTAAAAAGAAAGTTACATTTTTTCACAATTACAATTATTTGATCTGACTTTTCTGTTTGACCTGTCGAAAATGGCATAAACCTCAAAACAAATTGTGAAAGGTCAGACAGTGCAGCGTGCACCTCTGTCTGATATGACCAGACAGCCGTAGATCTGCAGCCTTATGTGTGACGTTTACATGATCACACCTCAGAGGAAGCGTTTTTACATTGGTTAGTAAATGTGTGTCGTCTGGGTTGTCTGATTCTGAGTAAAGTCTTTATGCTGTCAAGATGAGATAAACTATGACACCTAATTAAAGCAAGTTGATAAGCTGAGAGGCTTAGTTCCATTCACTTTATCTGAATTGCTTTATCTACATTATGGTAATTAAGGACATTTATGAGTCTTAATGGCTAATCTGCCATCTGATGTCACTGTTTCATACTATATTGCTTTCAATCACAAGGTTTCTTAGTGTCATTTCAGCTGGTCCAGAAAGCTTTGTGACATATTGTCAACATTTTTTGCATCAACACCTTCAAGCTTCAAGCTTCACCACAGGCTCTGAAAAAGCCATTGATAAACAACACAACACACCAGTGAAGCTGCAAGTATGAAGTTGGGAGACATTTTAAAAGGAATATGCATATATTTGTTTCTATCTGGATTATTATTATTTAAATATAATAAAGTCTCTCATCTTGCTGTTTATGTATATGCAAACATGAAAAGTTCAGTATCAGTAAAATATTTTGATGTTTTTGAAAGAAGTCTCTTGTGCTCACCAGAGGTGCATTATCTAAAATACATCAAAAAGAGTACAATTTTGTACAATTTAAAATAACTGTTTTGTATTTTAATATATTTAAAAATGTAATTTATTCCTGTGAGGGCAACGCTGAATTTTCAGCAGCCTTTACTCCAGTCTTAATTTTATCTACAGTGCATAAGTAGTTTAAAGATACAATAATGACCAATTACTAAATTGTATCGCACAGAGAGGTTTGATGGACTGCCCTGTGCCTACACTAAATGATCACGTGTGTGAAAAGAACTGATAATGGCATCTTTCACATATTTTAACCATAATTACCTTGTATGCACTCTCAGACCTGTAAGAACGAGGTTACTAGAATGACTGCCATGACAATCTTTGAGTAGTGTTGAACATTTTAAATGTCATGTGGAGCCTGCAGAGATCTTACCAAAGTGACCGTTTTATGATGATTCAAACACACAAACACATACACACACACACACTCTCTCTCTCATGGCTCCTTAATTTCCCTGCACAACATATTTATGTTCCTCAAAGGATGAATGAATTTCCGTGCTGGAAGCAGAGTTCCAATGTATTCTGTGGAGAGTTTAGGTTTAAGACTTAGCCAAACTTATCTTTTAATAATCCAAATTCAACATTAAGTATGGTATCCCAGTAGGTTTCATTTTATATTTCAAAACTAGTTCTACTGATAGACCTGCTGAACCCACTGAATAACTGCAACTCTTGCCCTACATAACTGTTAACCATGTGTGATGGTCATTTCTTACACTGTTACAGAACTGACCATTACTCATCAGACCTTTATCTCTAATGGGACTCGGCTTGGCCGTCAAGCCAGCAATTCTTAGAAGCCTGTGCCATGATGCCACCGCCTGGCCTATCTTGCCAAGCCCCTCCCATGTCCCCCAGAGGCTTTTAGGGACTGACCTTAAGGTCATATGTACTCTGGCTCAACTGCTAAACCATCAAGCAAAAAAAAAAGCTACAGTATGCATGTTTGTGTGCCTTCTTTTTTTTTTATGTGCTCCTATAACGCAACAGAACCGGTGTTGCATAACACGCAAATAAGACCCCTGATAGTCATCATTCTAGACTTCACTCTCCTGATATGACACAACATTTTTAAATATCATTGGCAGTTCTTGTGGTTGGGTGCTGTTATTGTGCAATGGCTCAGTCCCTTGATAGGGAACTGATAGTGGGCTCAGAACACAAATTTGTGAGGCAGAAAGTTAGGTGGGCTCCAAAAAAATTGCATATTGTGTCCAGGTGCAGCTCATACAGTTGTCATGGTATTGAGTTTGATCAAACAGAGTGAATGAAGATCAAAGTCCACACAGTTTGGTCCGCAAACAGCTTTTCATAAACTGTCAATTTTGTCTGAGGACAGACGGACAATTCAGTCTCACACTAAAAAATAATTAATTTAGTCTCTAATAAAGATTCCGATATAGGACACGTTAACATTTTAGTTTGATCCATTTGCTTATGTCTTTGACAGCCAAGCCAGCTTATGCCACCCATACGCACGGCTTTCAAAGTTGACAGATTGTTGTAGCCTTTCATGCTACACAACTGTCTGTCATCACATTCATGCTAGAGGATTTGGATCACAGACAGGTCAAGATATTTAAAATGCTAAATATCTTTTGGGCATGGCTCTTAATAATCATGCATAAACAATATTCTCTCAAAAATACAAACATGTACATACATCTTGCTCACATATTATGGTAGCCCTGTTTGTGCTAAATAGAGTGTAATTACACCTTTGCCATTAATATATTTATAAGCAACTGAAAAAAGCAAAAATGTCAGTGCATGTCAAAACATCTTAAGGACCCCAAAAACACCTTAGACCCCAGAGGGTTAAAGACCTAGTTGATCTATAACGGGCGAATTCACAATTGTCGAATTTACAACACGTAAATTCATCCTTTCTCGCAAAAGACATGAAATTAGGCCTAAGAGCCTGGTAAACTAGGAAAATAGTTTATAATAATAATAATAATAACTTTATAATTCCATTCACTGTGTATCTGAAATATTTAAAACACGTCATCAAATAATTTTTTAAGGATTATTATTGCCGCTTCCTTAGTGTGAATTTTTCAAACTAGCCTAAAATATTTTGTTTTGCTAGTACTATATCTAGCAAAAAGTAGAAAAGTACCCACAGGCCGACCTACCCCACCACCATCTTCCTGTAACGGCGCCGCCCCAGCTCCAATGGCACTGGCATCTACCTCTAGCTGAAAAGGCAGATTGAAGTCAGGAGCTGCTAACACAAGGGCACTGCAAAGGAGGGATTTGGCTGACTGAAATGAGTGCACACATTCCTCGGTCCACACAAATGGAACTGCAGGACTGCACAATTTAGTCAAGGGAGCAACTTGATCTGAGAAGTTTAGGCAGAAACAACGATAATAGCCCACCATGCCTGGAAAACATCTAAGCTCTCGCCTAGTAGTAGGGGTTGGAAAAGACAAAATGGCCTCGACCTTAGCTTCTACCGGTTGAGCTTGTCCCTGACCAACTTGTTTGCCTAGGTACGTAACAGTCGCTTTCCCAAATTCACACTTTGCTAGATTAAGTGTAAGGGAGGCGTCAGCGAGGAGCGTGTGAACCTTTTTCAACCTAGACATCTGGCTCCCCCAGTCATGGTCGTAGATTACCATGTCATCTAAATGAACACAACAATTTGGTAAGTCGCCTAAAACACGGCACATCAGGCGCTGAAAGGTGGCAGGTGCGTTCTTCATACCAAACAGCATCACAGTGTATTGATTGAACGCGTCCGGGGTGACGAAAGCTGAAATATCCTGAAACTGCACCCACCGCAGCAATCTCCGGCGTCCCCGCTTCACCCTTCACTGTCTCCCTGGAGTGAAATGACTTAATATGACAGAGGCGAGTCCGGCATCTACGGTCTGGCGTACAAAGTATGTAGTTTGTATCAGAAACCCTCTTTTCAATCATGTACGGGCCGGTAAACCTGGCGGTGAGGGCAGAGCCAGGAGCAGGTAACAAAACCAACACCTTATCACCGGGCTTAAACTGCCGTTCCACCGCACGCTTCTCAAAACGTCTCTTCATAACAGTTTGAGCATGGGCAAGGGATTGCCTAGCCAACTGAGTGGCGCAGCATAACCGATCCTTACACTTGGATACAAACGCTGACACACTACACTCAGGAGGAGAAAATCCTAACGACTCCTGTTTAGCATGTCTGATGGCATAAAGAGCAACAGGCACCCCCTCATCCCAATCTTTTTTCGTCTCATAGCAAAACTTTTTAAGCATCCCCTTTAATGTCTGATGCCAGCGCTCCAGCGCACCCTGACTCTCTGGATGATTGGCACTTGACACGGTGTGGGAGATACCTAATGATTTCAGGTTTTCCTTATACACCTTTGAAAGGAAGTTAGTTCCCTGATCTGTCTGCATGACCTTAGGGAGACCGTAAGAAGTAAAAAACTTCAATGTTTTTACAACCGTGGCAACTGTAACTTTACGCAGCGGGATGGCCTCAGGAAAACAGGTGGCAGCACACATCATAGTCAGTAAGAATTGGTTACCCGATTTGGTCTTAGGCAGGGCCCCACACAATCGACTAAAACATGTTCGAAAGGTTCGCCAACTGCGGGGATGGGCTGTAACGGAGCAGGTGGCACAGGCTGGTTTGGCTTGCCCACCATCTGGCAAGTGTGGCAGGTTTTGCAGTAGCGTACTACGCTAGATTTGAAACCGGGCCAGAAAAACTATTGAAGCACTCGATGGTAGTTTTTTCCAACCCCCAAGTGCCCTGACCACACATTATCATGTGCCAAAGACAGTATGTGTCGTTGACAGTCAAACGGGGCCACCACTTGATAAGTCACACTCCACTCATTATCCAAACCTTTACCTGCGCTATCTAGCCGAGGACTCCATCTGCGCATTAGCTCACCGTTTTCCACAAATAATGGATGCTTACTGGAACAGCTGGACTTCTCAACCGCTGAGGCAAAACACTTAGCTAGGGAAGGATCCCTCATCTGTGCCTTAATGAGAGCCTGCCTATTCAGTGGCTGAGGTTCTGTGAACTTAGACTCATCACCTAGTTCCGTCACCCCCCCCCCCCTCCCCCCCTCCCCCCGCCCGCCCACTGCCCCCTCCGATACAGTAGGGTCACCACCTACAGAGTCACTACCAGAGGGCATACCCTCCTCGGAAGAAGCAGTAGAAAACCACATGTTCGACAGGGCCACCTCCTGAGCTTGGTGTCTAACCTGCGCTCTTGTTGTAACACTGGCGACAAAAATCTGTGGATCACTAGTAACCACCACATCCTGCTCTGACATGGGAATGGGAACATCCACCACTTTTGGAACCACTTCCTCTTCAGAAAATTTGGACTAAACGACTTAATTCATATGGATTAGTTTCACGATCTCTTTATGAACTTTTTGAAGAGTCAAAGTGGTAATTGTGTAGCTGTAAATGGAGGGGACTTATTTTGATTAAAGATCATGAGGGCACATGAATTAAAAAAAAGAATAATGACATGCACGGATATTTATAATACTGCAATATTCCATAAAATAATAATAATCATATCATTAATAATCTACTGAAATTAATAATCAATTTTGTATGTTTCTCTTTGGTTATCCTTTTTATATTCTGTAGGAATACATTCAGACACCAATGTCCTTTTCAACTTACAAATAAGCCACATTTGCCAACACAATGTGCAAAATGTTTAATAAAAATACATTATAAATGGCACATAATACGACTCGCACATGATTTTTTTAATTATGTGGTTTATTAATCTATCCAAAAAAGTGCACTAATTTTGCAAACTGGCACAAGAGATCAGATCTGGTTTCCAGGCAGAGGGATATAATGCAGGTACAGCTCCACTTGTAGGGCCTTCACCTAACAGAAAGGAGCTTGAGATGAGCATACATCTGCATTCACTCAGGGGTGATTTACACAGCTTATCTGTTCATATGGAGGGTCTCAGTAGGGAAAAGGTTATTGCATTGTAGCCAATCACTTCACACTGTTAATGGGGCTAATTTGTCATCAAATGTTGCAATGTAAAAGGCTTGTGTAGGTGAAAGGATCTCATCAGACTCGATTACAAATGCTATGTCCGAAATCTTTGCAGGCCATATTTTTGGCATAAAGGCGACTTGTAAGTAACTGTTTTCAGACAGACTTCCAAGGCACCATATCTTCATGTCTAATGGCCTAGAATAAATTTGAGTAAGCTTTAGAACAAACAAATACTTGGTGATTACAATCCAAATTTCTTGGTTGAGTCAAAGTTAAGAAAAATTTACATTTATGAATAAAATGACTCTTTTAATTAAACATTAGATTTAGATGTGCTTCGATGCCTTTTTATTTCTGTATACTATGGTATGGATGACTTTAAAGTAAAATACTTTTTGATACTTTTATGGTGTTTTGCATCCTTTTTTGGATCTATAAAGCTTCAGCCCCCATTGTAATGGTATGGAAAAGAGTGACCAATAGTCATCAGAATTTCTCCTTTTATGTTCTATCATATTTGGATGGTGATGAAATAATGACAAAAATTTCATTTCTTTGGGTGAACTAATCCATTAAGGGAACCTGGGACAGCTTGTGCATAAGATCAGCCTCAGAAGGCGAGATGCTGTGGTGGATTTATGGCAGCAGTGACGGCCTTAACTTCAGGTGCACTTCATTTGCTGCCAGCAGGATTGCGCTTTCAAATGGCGGTGGTGCAAAAACATGCTTGTGTTTTTGTACCTTTGCCATTTAGATACTAAAAATCCATCTAAATCCAGGAAGGCCAGTCTGTTTGACTGCAGAAGAATATCAGTGGGTTTACTTTATCAGACACATACTCAGCATAATAGCTGGTGATATATTATCACTATCAAACTTTGAGTTTGAGACTCTGGAACGAACCACAGGAAAGAACAGATAAAGACGGGGTAAAAGAATGTCCTTTGTGTATAAAGTCCACAGAACAATCTCAGTCCCTGTTAGGTTCAATGGGCCAGTTTTACAGCTCACTGACTACCATATCTTATCCAGAGAGAGCAAAAATGAGAGCGAAGTTGGGTTTGAGTTAGGTGTTCTTGGCAACATTTGTGAGGATTAACAGGTGTAGATCATACATAGCTGAATGTGGTGGCAAGACCTCTTAAAAATGCTTTATTTGGTCACGGTCTTGAAACCTCTCAAAATGTTGTTATAAAAATATGGAGCATTTAAATCTGTTATCCGGTGTTCAAATATGCCCCTGATCAGGGGCGATTCTAGGATTTTCCTTTTAGGGGGGCTAAGCCCCCAATGAGGGTATGATTTAAAAAAACAAACAAAAAAAAAAACAAGGTAAAAGTTTAATTTAGGGTCTAATGCTCACTTTCATTACCATGCAATTGCAGGCTTTTATAATCACTGTACCGTAGTCCTGAATTCGAGTTGTGTTAGTTAGGGGGGTTCGGGGTTTCCCTGAGAAAATTTTTAATTCTCTGAACTATAATGTGCATTTTAAGATGTTTTGAAGGCAATTTTTTTGGGGATAAAACCATTTCAGTTGGCAGCTGATTATTTTTCTCTCCTCATCAGCATCACGCTCTTTATCTCTTTTGGGGTCAACTGGTTGATTTTGCCTATGAATCATTTTCTCAGACGTGTTCATTTACTGAAAACTACTAGGAAAGGTAACTAAGTTTATAAAATTAATTCACATTAAAGGCTACACATTCATTATTGATCTTATGCCTTATCACATATTTGTATATGTGCACTGGAAGCATCAGCACCAAAACCAATTCCTTGTGTGTGCAAGCACACTTGGGATAAAGCTCTTTCTGATTCTGATGCCTAATACAGGGCTGTAGACAGGGCTTTATAATCAAAGAGGTCCTGCATTTGAGGTGGAGTTTTGGGGGTTACATTTTTTTAATCTCTGAAATGTGCATTTCAAGACATTTGAAGACCAAAAAAAGGATAAGAAATAGCTTTAAAACTATGTCAGTAGACTATTTGTCAATACTTGCTCTCTCCTCATCTCCATCTTCCTTTCTTTTTTTTCAGTCTCCTCATCATACCCTTTCTCTTCCCCTCCTAAAGCTAAGCTTTTTTATTTTTATTTACTAAAGGCTACAATTTGTATTAGGTATATTTTCAATATGTACACATTCATTATTGATCCTGTACCTAACAGGATGAAAACGGCTTTAATGTTTTTTGTCCACTCACAATGACAGTAAACGAATGATTACATTAGGCTGACGTTACATGCCTAGTTTCAGTTCAAAAGGGCGAAATTAGACAAAACTATATTAGTTTTCCTGATTATTTTTTGTCATTCGTTTAACTTTCATGACCTCAAAAAACTGTCAAATATATAACGTTATAAGTTTAGCTACTTGCATCTTATCTCACACTTCCCCGTGCACTGAAGCGTCGAGTTGTGCTGCTAAAATTCGCACTCAGCGTCTGTGAATGTAAAGCCCGCCTACTTTGATTTGATTGGTCATCTCAAATATTCTGACATTGACGAGCAGTGACAGACCAATGGGCTCAGATGAACACACACACACACTTTCCTCTCTTTTTGACGCGCTCTCTGCTCGGCGCCACTGCAGATTTAAGATGAAGAACGCGCTGAATCTGATTAAAACAAGACTGAAGCGAACACGAATTTGTGTAGCATATTAATCACAAATTTTTAGGGGGGGCTAGGCATAAATTTAGGGGGGCTGAAGCCCCCCTAAAAAGGGCCTGGTGACGCCCCTGCCCCTGATGTAGCAAGTAAACAGCCAGGTTCCAGATCTACCTGATTTAGCTGACTCAGATTGGGAATTCTTTCTGTGTTCTTTCGAGGGTGAGACATTCAGGAAATGCCGTGTTACCACAAGAACATTCTGCTGCTGTAGAGTCATGAGTCATGACACTGAATTTGATTTCATACTTTTAATCCACCTTAATATATTCCACACCCAGTATAGCTCTGTGCATATTCAAATGGATGAAAGGTAATGTAAACCAGGGCTGGTGATTTATGAGCATAAATCACAATGTGGGACATTTTTCCTGTGAAACCACGTGTCATTATCGCCTACACAACTTGTTGACAGAGATGAAAGAGATGTGCCTTTTATAGGCTGTTATTGAGTCCATGTTATAGTCACCATGGAATCATTCAAAATCAACCATTCCTATTTTTTTATTTTGCAGTATTTATTATGATTTAATATGATTTTATTCACCGCTGACAAAATGGGCTTTCAATAAAACTTGGCTGCCTATACAGTAGAAAGTCAAGTCACCTTTATTTATATGGCGCTTTATACAATGCAGAATGTTTCAACGCAGCTTTACAGTGATAACAGGAAAATGATTAAATGATGCAAACAGAGTTCTGAGTTTTGGCTGTACAGCAGCTCTAAAAGAAGATAGTGTCGTTGTTCAGCTGAAGTCAGTTCAGTGTTGATTTAGTTGCATTGTAAAGATCATCAGTTATTTAATTAGTTAATAGTAATTAAGAAATTACCGTTTCACATGTTACAATAAATAATAAACTAAACGCATGGAATGTGTTGGTGCAGAATCCAACAACCGAACACATTCAGTTGACTTACAAAGTACGCGCTGGTCAGCTGTGTCCCAATTCAAAGGCTGCACCATTCGAAGGCCATGACAGGGTGTTGTTTAATTAACCACTTTTATGATTTATTTTCACACAAAATCTTTTGCTCCATAAATGCTCAATACAAACATATATCTTTTCTGGAATCATACACTATGAGAGTAATGAAAAGCAATTTTTTTTCTTTAGGTGTGCCTTTAACCCGTTGTACCCAAACTATACAATCGCATCTTGGTAAGATATGTCAACATTCAAACTGCTTTATATTTAGTTTTTACATTTGTAACATTTGATTATTCAAGTAAGTATACCCCAATACATACATTTAAAAGTGTATTCCGACAATTTCAAACAAAAAATCCTGTAGTCACCACCGGCCTTTCGAAGGATGCAGCCTCTGAATTGGGACGCAGCTATTTTGTTTTGACACATCTGAGATTTAAAAATGGCACCACTGGAAAAATGGAAATGGTTCAGGACCAGACATGCACAGTAGCATTCCAACACGTTTGTTATTGTTTACATCCTTCAAATGGTCTATAGTGCAACAGTAGGCTAACTAAATCAGTCAGCTGTTCAACAGATTTTAGAGCTTGCCTAAAAAAACTGACCTTTACAATCATCACTCTCAATTCTCTGGTTTAAAATACACTTGATTCCAGAGTTCAGCAGAACCCAAAACGTTCCATTACATTTTGAACAAATGACTATGATTATGATAATGATGATGACTATTATTATTTTTTGTTAGTATTATTTATAAGCAGAAAAATGTCCATCATGCCAAAACTGACAGATCACAGCAGGACTACACAAACAGACTGAGAGGTGTAATGATTCTTCTTCTTTTTTCCTATTGAGGAATAGCTTGAATGATTGAAGACTTCCTTTACTAACATCGCATGGTCAAACTCTCCAAAAAGGAAAATAAAATTAGTGATCGTTCTGCATCTGCAAAACTTTGGGAATATTACAGCCACATCTGGCCTTACTGAGCATGTCTGCTTACTGTCTTTATCATCTTCAATTAAGCCTTGGCCTGATCAAAAGATCCCTTTCATTGATCAGAAACAATGCATTCAGTTTTGTCCAACAATGTTAGGAAAGAACTAGTTAGGGCCAACTGTAATACAAGGCTAAGAATAGAGTGCACATTTGTCAATGATTTATTGTTCTTGCAAACTACTAACCGGATGAGAGAGAGAGAGAGAGAGAGAGAGAGAGAGAGAGAGAGAGAGAGAGAGAGAGAGAGAGAGAGAGAGAGAGAGAGAGAGAGAGAGAGAGAGAGAGAGAGAGAGAGAGAGAGAGAGAGCCATGAGAGAGAGCCATGATGAAACCTAAATTTGTTTTAGTTCAACAAAGTGTGAAACAACTGCAGATCTTTACATCAAGTCTTGGCATTCAGGCCGATGATCATATTTCCACTCAGCTGGATCGCTTAACACCAAATAACCACTACTCTGATGCAGATTAAGGTAGAGATTATATGATTCTCCCAGTTTGCTTGTACGTTCAGTATCTACAATGGATCTAAATATATTGGAACACTGAGTCACAATTAAAATATCAAAATAAGTGGCATCTGCAAACTATTAACTATGGACATGTTCCACTAAGTTTGAAAAAATGAAAGTGTTGAAATGCTTTTTCTTTTTTTTTTACTGTAGCCTATATAAATTATTTTATAATTTAAAAGTTAACTAAAATGTTTCTATTAATTGTTTTGCTTGAAAGGTATCTTTCTTTAAAAGACAAGTGGAGCTTTCTGTGTTTTCACTGGCGCTATGACACATCCCCTGAAAGAATACTGAATCTCCAGATCAAATCACTGCCGAAGAAGCAGAAACAAGTGGTAGTATGTAATCATATGCATAAAATAATACGATCATCAGTATTAAACAACATATAAATAAAAACTGCCCAATGTTACTGAATGAAATGTTGAGTTCTGTAGGCTATGAGCAGGGGCGCCGCTAAGGGGGGAAAAGTTAGGACGATTCTAAGGGCCCACACACTTTTAGGGGCCCCAGAGATCGATTTTATTAATTGAACGGGTGCAGTAGTACCTATTTTTTCATGCGGCCCAAAATCCCTGGCCGCACCCCTGGCTATGAGTTTCTATGCCAAGTTACTTGCTCTTTCAGTTTTCCACTTTATCAGACAACACTGCGCCCTAGTGGGTGCAAGACAATACAAAACAAGTTAAAAGAAAGAAGTTCTGTACACAATCATTAAGAGTTATATGATTCCATTTTATTCCATGAAGTAGGCCTATAGTAATCAATAACTAAAGCCTTAATTGAATATTTAAAGTTAAAGATTCAATAGCCTGTGTGGTTGGATGGATTCTAGGTTTAAGGGATTGAGACTCTGTCATCACGTTAAGGAATCTTTTTGATTTTATGACTAATACGATACTGACTGGCAGGTTGTGGCAATGAATGAATGACACTGTATTGGTGTGCATGTTTCCATGTTCTTAGAGTACAGTTTGTTCATTGGTGAGTACCTGCGTCTAAAGTTTCAATCGTGACTAATGCTGTAGATAAACAGAATCTGTTTATGACGGGAAAAGACTGACAGGAAGTCAAGGGGGTTGTTTAATTCTCGCACCTGATGACACTGACAGAACACGATAATTACAATAAAAAACAAGTGCCATGCGTGTGTGTGTGTTATACGGTACTGGCCTGTTTAGATAAGATGTTGCACCTCTTAAAATTCTAAATACAAAAAAAAAAAAAACTTTTTAAAATACAAGCGTCTTTGAAAGAAAGTCTCTGTATTTTCAAAATGATGCATCTTTTGGGTGAATGAGCGTCACTGTATAAGTTGAAGGACACAAGCAGTGAAAATTCTGATATCTGATTAATGTATTTCACGCTGTCTCTTCACTGAGTTAAAATAATTCCCTCAATCCCTCATCAGTCTGAGATGCACGCTGATGCTGAAATTTCAACACATTTCATCAGTTAGTGTCTCCACTGATGCAACCGTGGCCCAATAAGCTCTGGTACTGGAGGAGGAGAGACACCTAGCGTCCAAGATGAGAAACACACACTGACTCACCTAGAAAGTTCTTAGAAGCGTCCTTTAAATGTACTATAAGTCTTATGCCACAAAGCGTACAAGACAGAAACGAGACTTTATTTGTACATATATTGTACTTTGATGTTATATCTGTTTCACACATATAAAAATCAAATAAATATTTTAAATACATATCTGATGAATCTATGAAAACTGAGCTTAGTCTGTAACTGCAGTGTCTAAATAACAAAATATGAATATAGATATATAATGTGCAGAGCCCTCTGAATCTTTAAAAGAAAAGTTACAATACCTATGTGCCTAAGATAAAATAAAAACGTGCAAATCCACATGCTTTTACCTATAAATGTAATGTTGAAAAGAAGTGTGGCAACGTGCTATTGTGTATTCTTCATGTTAGTGATAGCTTATATGTAAAGATTGATGTATAAGGTCACACACATGCAAGAGTCATGTACATATAGATGTGGTAAACCACTTCCTGTATATATCTGTCAAATTCTGCAACAACATGCAGTGTGAGAATGTTTCAGAGTGCTTCACGTGTTCACTTGATTAGCTGCTGCTAGAAGAGAGGCAAATAGAGAGTTCGGCCTCTGTATCAGGTCCTGCGGCGGATCAAACTCAACCACCTGGGAAAAAACATAGAAGAGGGCTTATATTCACCTTACTCTTAATGTAAGAGCAATTGTAACTTGATTGTGTCGAGGCTTCCGTTCTCATCCACTTCCATTTATTTTAGCTGCTGTACAATAACTGCCTGTTATGCTGCTTGATATTGAAAACTGATATTTGTTATCATATTATTTCAATTATAATCATAATCATTTTATGATTTACAGCATTCTGTTATTCTTCCTGTTATTTACCTATAGCGGCAAATGAATCGGAAGTGCCCACAAAATCACAGAAAATAGCTTATGCGTTGCTACATAAGGGGAATAGAGTACTTCAATAATGCTATCAGACAGTAATGTTCTGTATTTAGTTGAATGTAATGTCAATTTATGTATTAAAAACTAGTGGATTACCTTGCCCTGCTCCATGACGAGTATGCGGTCACTCTCCAACACAGTGTTAATCCTATGGGCGATTGTCAGCATTGTGCAGTGCTGGAAACCATCTCTGATGGTGCGCTGGATCATGCTGTCAGTCTCGGAGTCTATAGACGCCGTCGCCTCGTCCAATAGAATGATCTATGAACACAACTTTATCAGACCCTGTTAGGAGCAAGGAATTTTTTCTGGTGTGTGTTTTGAATTCTTACTTTGGAATTACGGAGCAGTGCTCTGGCCATACACATGAGCTGCCGCTCTCCAACTGAGAAATTCTCTCCATTCTCCACTACTGGAGAGTGTAACTTCTCTGGCAGCTTAGCAATCTGCAAGAGAGAGAAAGAGAAAGTGCGGATGACTTAACACCTGAATGCTTGAGTGTTTCTTTTATATACTATGACTATTATATTCGATTGCTGTTTCTCCTTTCTTTTTTATGTTACCATGGACCAAAGTGTGAAAGGTACTGAGAGGAATTTAAGCAGATGTTACGTCTATGTTTCATCACTAAAGTGCAGCTCACCGTAACATGCCCACTCTTATATTGTGTTTTTTCTTTTGCTCTCTCAATAAATTATATCCTCACATAAAAGGCTAGATTAACTTAATGATGTTTGAGCTGCTCCTAGTAGAAACCATGACTGTTGAAATAACAATGAAATCATGGCACCCCACTGATCACCTGAAAAGCAAACTTTATCATATATTGAAAGAAGTAGAAGTGCATAAGCACAATGGCAGTTTGATCAAATATAGACTACTTAAACAGGTACTGTTTTCAAGTTTGAAACCTGTAGCATTCAGGCTGTGTTCTACTATTTGAAAAATGAGGAACCTATTTGGAGTACCCCTCTGACACAAGATCTAGATAAGTATGTACTTGAAACCTAATCAAAACTATATCCAGTTTTGCTTTGCGGGCCTTGTATAGAGTAAGTCTTTACCGTGTCCTTCATGTAGGTCTTTTCTAATGCCAGCCAGAGCTCCTCATCTTTGTAGTTGTTAAACGGGTCCAGGTTATACCTACACACAGTAATCACACAAACAAACACATCAAAGTCCCCATTCCTCAATCTGCACATTACAACATGTACAAAAATACAATACACAAAAATGTACACAGATTAAGGTTATACGTATCGGGAATAATTGCCATTTTATTTTTCGATATCTCACAATGAATGTTGCCTATTTCAGCTCAGGTCATTTTCTGACAATTCATTGTTTCAAAAATTTCAAAACAATTCATTGAATAAGACGAATTGCTGATTCACTGCTAGAATAAGTTCTTATTGTGAATAAAAAAGGAGTAAAGTAAATTGAATCATCATGACGTAATGAATAGAAGTTTAAAGTTGGTAGGTGAGAGGTCACCTGACAGTGCCGATGAAGAGTACAGGATCCTGTGGGATGACGGAGAGTTGGCTGCGAAGATCTTTCAGCCCCAGCTTGCAGATGTCCACATCATCTATCAAAATAGTGCCCTCAGCCGGCTCTGCCAAACGGAACAATGCCACACCCAGAGAGGACTTCCCTGAATCAGAAAGAGAGCGGCAATGAATGCAACCATGAGAAACAGAGACAGAAAATCCTCATTTATATTAGATGACTTTACTGAAATGCACTAGCTACTTTATGCATTTTTATGATGGAAGCCACATTTGTTAAAGAATACTTTAGAATGACGACTTTAACATAGATTCCATTTCTTAATTTAACCCATTATGCACTACGTCAATCTGAACTTATAACAATAAGAGGAAATTAATCTAAACATTTAAAAGCATAAAATTAAGCTTTGAATGTAACATTATATGTTCTCTCTCACCTGAGCCAGTACGTCCCACAATGCCAAGTTTTTCCCCTGGATTAATATTTATGTGGAGATTACTGAGGACTATGGGTGTGTTGTCCCTGTATCTCATACTGTAGTTTTTAAAGGTAATGGCACCCTCCTGTGGCCAGCCGGCGGGGATGTGAGCACCCTTGACACTTCGTGGACCCTCTGATACACAACTCTGCAGCACACAATGAAGCAGTGATAAATTAAAACTATACTCAATCTGCTATATTCATGATTATCTGAACTGGCTAAACTGAATATGAATGGATGATAACACAAAGGTTAACCTAATGTTTGTAATATACCGTAATATACTCCAGCAGTCTCTCTACACTGGTGAACTTCGCCTCCAGCTCAGTGGACAATCTCACCACAAACTGAAGGATTCCAGTCAACTGAAATGGCATAAACACAAAGTGCTCAGATATCTTTCAGTTGTTAACCTACTGTTTCAATCTAGCTGTGAGAGTTACCTGTATCGTGTAAGATAAGGCCAGGCCCTTTAGAGAAGGGTTTATGTCCCCATTGGGGCTGAGCACTACGAACAGTGCCACCATTAGAGTAACAGTAGCAGACAGGAAGTCTAACCAAAATGACAGCCAGCGAGTCCCACAATTAAACAGCAGGAAGTGGTTTGAGTTGATGTCACTCAGCATCTTAAACCTGTAATTGGAAACAAACAAAATTAGGCTTTGATTTCATTGGATGTTTGCTACATTTGCGTGGGGCAACATAGGCTCTGAGCTATTAGTGTTGGCTTTGCGTGAAGAGAAAAAAAATAATTGTTTTTGACTTTTAGTACTGACTTCTCTTTAAAAGCCACAGTTCGTATGGCCTAAATTTAATTAAAAACGATACAACAGTTAGTTCTGATCCTTGATTGGCAGTATATGGTCAAACAGCACTGGGACTCTTTTTTCAGGTTACAACATTACACCAGATGTGATTCAACTGATTCATTCAAAAATAGTTTCAGTCAGGAACAAAATCCCTCACAACAGTTAATTCTGTTTTGGCTTCATTGGTGGAGGAAAACAAAGAATTGTGTTTTATTGTGTTGCAATTCAATTTCAGTTTCGGTATTAACTTCTTGTTTATTAGACTGTTGCATAGAAGCAATATCACACTCGTAATCATATTGTTGGTCTAAATATGAATACTTTTGCTTGTGTGTTATAGCCTAGGTATGCTGGATAATTACTGGGGTATGATTCATGAGGGTCACTCATTTCAAGTAGCACAGTATGTTGCCCTGCACTGTATGTCTTTCTTAAATATTTTCTAATATAGAATTATATTGTCATAGATCCAAATATATTGTCAGTAATATCTTACCGTTCAATGTACTGCTTTCTTTTGTCATAGGCATGGATGGTGCTGAGTCCCTGTATGGTAGAGGTGGTGAGAGAGATCCAGGGAGATCGACTCACATTCTCCATCCTCTTCATCTGACGAATGCTCCTTTGGAAAACACTAGGGCAAAAGAAAACGGATGGTTTGTACATTTCATGGCATTAAAACATGAATCTGTGATATTCTACTTCTGAATAAAAACAAATCTTATGATATTAAGGTGCACTGTTTGTGTCTTACTATAGGATGGTGGCAAAGATGATTCCGAGAACTACCACGACGATCAGGAGGTATGGGAATACTATGCAGATGATGAAAAGGGTGAAAGTAACGATCAGACAGAACTGCAAAAAGTTCTCCATGTTGAACGGCAAAACTGCATCAACCTCATCTTGGTCTTTACTGAAGCGGTTCACCAGGCGGCCAGTTGGAGTTGTGTCAAAAAAACTCATTGGGCTGCCAAGGATCTGATGAAAAATATAGTCAAATGGTATCAAAATTCTTCTCAAATGGTTTTGCAATGCTTACATTCCATTACTTAACAAACTCTGTCCTATTACACTTGATCACTTACATTAAAAAAAGGAGTTTGTGTGCTAGGGGGAGGGTTTAGATCAACCAAGAGGCTACAGGATGACTAAAACGTATTTAAAATTCTAAAAAATTGTTTTTATTAAAGAACAGTTCAGTTTTTGAAACTTCTGGAATCACAAAATGAATCGTGGTGAATCTAATATATCACTAATATATTAATAATAATAATAATATTAATAATACACTCACTCCTAGATTCTGTTAAAAACAAGCAGCTTTGTCACAATTACAGCAGAAATACTGGAAAAAAGCTCAAATAAAATAAACATTAAAAAATACACCATGTACATATTTCAAAAAAAAAATTATATATGTATGTCGGAACGTCAAATGATTAAAAAAGGTTATTTATTCACACATTTTTCAGTAATTAATCGAGATTAATCGTACCTAACATTACAGTTTTTAATATATTTTTATATTGTAATACTTTCACATTGAATCTCCAAAATAATGTAGAAAAAACATAAAGATGGTTTATTTAAAATATTTGTTTTAATGCCATCTTTTTACAATGCACTATAAATGATTACTGATCAGATACTGATGTCTTTTAAATTTTAATTTTTTAATTTTTTTTTATTTTAGACATTGCGGGTGCCTTTGAGTCAAAAAGGTTGTGAATAATATGATCTAAAACCAAAAATTCAGGAAGTGTAAATCTGCTAATTTTACCCGTTTGAACATTGTGTCATGGAGTTTGGAAGAGGCACGCAGAGTGACTTTAGTGAAGGTGTAGCCCTTGACAATACTCAGCAGTACCATGGCAACAATAATAATGCCATAAATCATTTGGTAGAATGGCAGGTCTGGATTCTCTGAGATATTACCGCTGTTTGCTGTTAGATTAGAACTGGAACTGTTCTACAAGAACACATAGAGAGAAAACAGTTTGAAAAGTGATGGTAAGGTCTTGATGAATCAGATGAGTGTGTGTGTGTGTGTGTGTGTGTGTGTGTGTGTGTGTGTGCGTGTGTGCGTGCGTGCGTGCGTGTGTGCGTGTGTGTGTGTGTGTGTGTGTGCGTGTGTGCGTGTGTGCGTGTGTGTGTGTGCGTGTGTGCGTGTGTGTGTGTGTGCGTGTGTGTGCGTGTGTGCGTGTGTGTGTGTGTGTGTGTGTGTGCGTGTGTGTGTTTGTTTACCCCTGATCCCTGTTCTAACCAGTAACTGAGCCACCAATTGCTGAATGCAGTCGATCCCACAAGAAGAGTGAAGACAAGTATAACAACTGCCAGCAGTATATACCCTACAGAGATATAAATAATTAAAGAGAAAGACAGAATGTGAAACAGACAGTGTTACAGCATTTATAATGTACAGAGTGAGAAACCGAGATGGAGAGAGAAGAAAAAAGTTTACAACAAAGAACAAAAACCTCCAGCAGCTTTGCAGTATTGGTGGTAAGTCCTCCGCGTAACTGAACCTTCAAGGGACACTTCCTTTGTTACCAACTGATCCTTTTTCCCTGAATCACACACACCATTCTATAAATCAGATTAAACTGAATATACTGTGTGAACATAATGGATTTATTCATAATAATAATATACTGTTAAGATGTTTATACATCTACCTTTTGTTTCTGTGGAGTCTTTGGGTAATTCATTTGTTACATGTTTCTCATCAGACATTTCAAAAGCTAGAAAGATAAAAGAAAGAGGGATGTCTGTTAGCAGATGTTTGTCTCACCAAAAGTGCACAATTAAGAGGATTAATTGCTTATGAATGCATGATTATTACATTTAATAATATTTAGAAGATGTATGGATTGCATATTTAAACTGTAATTCCTCCAAAGGCTATCAAGTTATGCGAAAACAAATTTGGCTCACATCTGTAGGACAAAAATCCTTAATGATGTACTTAAAATGTGCATGCTATACGTAAAGGCGTTTATAGAACTTCTATGGAAGCCATCATGCTTTGCTTTGATAAACCTTTCTTTTATAATTCAATTATTATTAATTATGTTCAGCTATTATTTAATTATATTTAATTAAATATTCTATATTATAAATTATAATATATTATTTAATTATATTAAATAATTGTGATATTTCTCCTAAAGAGATCCAAAATGAAAGAAAAGTAGATTCTAAGATTCTAGAGACTTGGTGCAAAAATGCACCATGAGATAACATATTCATCCACTAACCTGGGTTTTCTATGCCGTTGAGTTTGGGCTCATCTGCATTGGTCTGTTTAGAGTCATTGTGTTCAGTATGTGTTTTGGATTCAGCTTCTATATTTTCCTATATGATCCAAAAGTGAAAATTTCGTTGATTTAGTTTGATTTAGTTTAGTATTGGAAGCCAATACATGTCAACAGAGTAAATAAGTTGTAGCATTTTAATGGCTCATTTCATGTGTAAAGTAATTAAGAGTGGTTACGTTGCTCTGTTCCATCTGGACGTTGTTAATAAGATGAGCGTAGCGGCCTTTAGCTTTCATCAAATCACTGTGAGTACCTGCCTCCTTTATCTCCCCATTATCCAACAACAACACCTCATCACAGAACTCCAAATACTGCAAACACAACAGAGCGGAGCAGCTGAGGACATCAGTTACGCTGAGCACACAAAAAAACTGAGAATCATTGGCGAAAAGCTACAATTTCAAGATCGTTATGTACAGTTACACATTAAAAGACAGCTGTTCTGCTGAGTCAGACTGACTGACAGACGTGCTGTGTGACGTAAGGTTTGTGTGTGGTTTCTCTAATGGAGAATTTTGTAAATGCACGTGATGTGCATTATATGTTCCTGCCATTACATAGTGAGGCAGGCTTAGATGACCCTTTTCCCAACCTGAGGAGGTTATTCATTAAATGCGTTACAAAAATACAAATGAATCATTACTGATACTTTATGAAACTGTCAAAATTGGGTTTATGTGCATTTACATGCAAGTTTTATATCTTCCTCCAAGACATTATATATTAACTTCACGTAAAACTGCGACCCCTTAATATTGGAGAGAAACATCTGTTGACAAAAAGCTTATAAATCATATAAAGTTTTTTTTCTTTTACTGAACACAAAGGAAGATATTTTAAAGAATGTCAGTAACCAAACAGTTGATGTACCCCATTGACTTCCACAGTATTTTGTGTTCAGAAGAAGAAAGAAATTCATACAGGTTTGAAACAACTTGAGGGTAAGTAGATGACAGAATTTTCCTTTTGAAGTGAACTATTCCTTTGAGGCATTTTTCGAGCAGCTTTCACAAGAGCAATATCTTAGAATTTTTTTTGAAACATTTAAAATTGAAATCAGAACTAGAATAATCTATATCATTATAGAAACCGGCCTGACTTTTGCATTACTTTTTTATTGATGTCCATGACTTTTTACAAACACCATTTCACCATAAAATCAAATAGAGTAAAGATGCGTATTTGGTGTGCTGTCTGGGGGGAGGGTTCGAGCTCTGAATGTGGACTGAACCCAGAGTACACACCCTGTATCCCTGGCTGGGATAGGAACAGATAAGAGTGAGGAGTTGGGGTGGAGGAGGGATGCTGTAAAACTGTCATGGGACTGAGGTGAGTCGGCTATTTTTATATCGGCCTCCTCTCGTTGATTGGGTAGATTATCTGAATGTGCTCCTTCCGAACATTGTTTAAAATTACCTGATATTTTTAGTTTTTCAGAAGCTACTGGGAAACACATATCTATAGATGCTATCTGTTATGAGCACATATTTATTCCACTGACTAAAACAGAAAAGCCTTCAAAGCAAATGAACATAATTCAAATTATGGATTATGTTGTAGAGTGAATTACCTGCAGCTGATGAGTGACCAGAATGACTGATTTGCCCTTCAGCTCTTTCTTGATGCATTCCTCAAAAATGTGCTTCCCAACGTGTGCATCGACAGCAGACAGAGGATCATCCAAAAGGAAAATGTCTCTGTTAGAATACACTGCCCTGGCTAAACTGACTCTCTGCTTCTGACCACCTGAAAGATTAATACCTCGCTCTCCAATCTTGACACACACACACACACACAATATTATTATCCCCATACGTTATATGTATTCCTTTCAACTGTACTCTTTAGTATTATAAACATTTAATGGTTCAATTAAAAAAAACATATATTAATATCTAATCAAAGTGTTGGTGAAAATGTGGAAACAGACCTCTGTCTGGTCTCCATATGGAAGTATTGCCAGATCAGGTTTCAGACAGCAGGCATGAATAACACTGTCATATCTAAAACACAGCAAGCACATAACCAATTTTTTTAGGATGCAGCAGTTCATCTAAATACAAAGGATCAATGTTCAACAACAATTTGACAGATTATAAAGCAGCTGAGACTGTGACCAGAGCCAGAAATTTACCCCATCCAATAAAAGCCATTACAAGCAATTAAAAAACACACCATAAAACGGTTCACTGTCTTCATGGCTATAAAACAGGATCTGGTAGATTACATGTGTTTGAAAGGTGAGGGGCAGCTTCCTAGGAGCATGGTAGGACTGACACGGAAGTAAATTAAAACTTGCTATTTCAAGACGTATGGGTTAGTGGTGTCTAAATTATTTTTAGTGAGTCCTTGCTCACTAAATTCACACTTACCATGGGGAAATAATGTCAAGTTTCATACAAAACTACTCTTTTACACTCTAATATGATATTGATCTGCTTAATATTTAGATAACATTTACACCTATCATAGAGGCTAAAGTAGCGGTCACGTGCAGTTGTTTGACTAATTTTTCGCGGGTCATTTCAGATTTCGCCACGTTGACCAACAAAAATCTTGACTTCTGTATGAAGCACAGCTCACACATCGCTACACTGTTGACAATAGACCATGGACTGAATTTGTGTTACACATATGAGATTTGATTATTTTTAAATCACTTTATCTTTATGAAAGTTTTCCTTTTACCTTTTTACGTAGGTCAGGCTGTAGAAGATTTATCAAGATCTACTGTAGCTAAAAAAAAAAAAAACGTCACGTGTAATTTCATTGCTTTAGGACATGACTGTTTTCTTCTTTGTTCAGTTTATTGCTGTTTATCACTCTAAATCATCCACTGTTCTCCATTAAGCTCTCCTCTTAGATGATAAAGGTGATAATATGATAGACTTTGTGTTGGCATTTGGCCTCCAGTAAAATGTAACTTCAAATGTGGGGTTATAAGTAAAACTCAGGCAACCGCACTGCCTGTTTTTGATTGTACATTTTGGTAATCATTTTACTGTGCAGAAGTGAACTCTCCTGGCACTTTTCAAAAAACAAATATGTAACTGTTGACACACATTCTTTGACCAGTTTTGTTTTTGGTGTTCTCTAGTTTTACCTGGTTTGGTCAAATTGTTCTCCCATGAGGATATTGTCCCTTACAGTCCCGTGGAATATCCAGGCTTGCTGGGAAACATATGCAAATGTTCCATTACCTGATACAGACCCACTCACAAGATGCATCTGCAGGAATAAATGATTATACTGTCAGTCACACCTCATCACATCATGTGTCTTGGATGTAGAAAAGACAGGTGGTGCCACACCTGCTCAAGAATGCTTGATATCAAAGAGGTTTTTCCACTTCCAACATTGCCACACACCCCAAGCAGACTTCCCTATAATTGACAAGAGAGATTCATTAGTCTCTTGTAGTGTCAGAACACATCCTGTCTATCGACTACTGGAGTGTTATAGTGCCCCAAATTATAATATATTCATATCACACCTTTGAAAGGGTGAAGCTGATGCGTCTGATTGAAGGTTGGGAGTCTGACTGGTGTGTGACGCTTTGAGAGGGATCTTGTGGTTTTTCAGTGGCGTTCATGTCATCTGGCAGGCTCCAAGAGAATGAGGCCTTTTCCATGACCAGCGCCAAATCCATATTTTTATCCTGGGTAAGATAACCTTTAGGGTTCTGTACCAACATAAGATTCTGTAGAGATACAATCATTAAATATTCTGTTATTTGCATCGTACTGCAGAGGTAAAAGACGTGACTGGCGCATTTTAGAGTATCAAGTTACAGCATGTTTAAAATACAGCACATGAAAATACACTCACCTAAAGGATTATTAGGAACACCTGTTCAATTTCTCATGAATGCAATTATCTAATCAACCAATCACATGGCAGTTGCTTCAATGCATTTAGGGGTGTGGTCCTGGTCAAGACAATCTCCTGAACTCCAAACTGAATGTCAGAATGGGAACGAAAGGTGATTTAAGCAATTTTGAGCGTGGCGTGGTTGTTGGTGCCAGACGGGCCGGACTGAGTATTTCACAATCTGCTCAGTTACTGGGATTTTCACGCACAACCATTTCTAGGGTTTACAAAGAATGGTGTTAAAAGGGAAAAACATCCAGTATGCGGCAGTCCTGTGGGCGAAAATGCCTTGTTGATGCTAGAGGTCAGAGGAGAATGGGCCGACTGATTCAAGCTGATAGAAGAGCAACTTTGACTGAAATAACCACTCGTTACAACCGAGGTATGCAGCAAAGCATTTGTGTAGCCACAACACGCACAACCTTGAGGCGGATGTGCTACAACAGCAGAGACCCCAGCGGGTACCACTCATCTCCACTACAAATAGGAAAAAGAGGCTACAATTTGCAAGAGCTCACCAAAATTGGACAGTTGAAGACTGGAAAAATGTTGCCTGGTCTGATGAGTCTCGATTTCTGTTGAGACATTCAGATGGTAGAGTCAGAATTTGGCGTAAACAGAATGAGAACATGGATCCATCATGCCTTGTTACCACTGTGCAGGCTGGTGGTGGTGGTGTAATGCAGGGGCGTGTCTAGAAGGGGGGCACGGGGTGGCACTGGCCCCACCTGGAATATGATTGCCCCCCCCCTGGTGCCCCCCCCCCCCCCAACATCATTGGGCTAGATTTACTCTCAACCTGACAATGCCCAACATCATTGGATCAGAGCGCAGTCAATCACTGCTTGATTTGCGATTCGCAAAGCGGAATCACAGGTCCGCGTTTTTCAAACAGTAGGAGAGAGAGACACCTCGATAGGTCACTGTTAATGGTATATGCACACACTCAATCACACTATATCTTTTTAAATATCGCACCGTATGTTAGTCTGATTACTTCCATGTGTGACTGATCAAGCCAGTAAAGTTAGATTAGCTAATGTAACTTCGGCAGACTGTATAGAGATGACTTGTCGTGTTATCCCGCGGCAGCGCACACGACTACTACATAAATATAAAATAGATACATATTACTTTATCTGTTGTTTTAAACAATAAAGGCACTATAATCTTTTTTCCAAATGAGCCGTGCCGTGGTAAACATTAAAATGTGAGAACGTTAACACCATAGCTACTTGCAACTCTGTGTAATTTATACTTAATGGGTTTTTGTTTATTTGTCGTAACAGGACATCCAAGGTTTCTTTAAGAAGAAAACATGTCATAGACAGATTTCATGCAGAGAACATTCGCCAACACACACACATACACACACTCAATGTTTGTGTTGAGAATAAAGCATGTTAAATGACTAACTAATGCCTAGGTGATGTCTTTTATTTATTAGAACAAAACTGTGTGGTCCAATCCATGTAAAATACAAAATGATTTTCAGGCTCTTGTTTAGTGCCACATTTAATACCATCTATATTAGGGCACTTGGCATTGCAAAGATTTTTTTAATCGTGCTTAATATTTTCTAAACGTATTTATTTCCAGTTGAATTTTCTGATTTCCCATGGGCCCCCCCTGACTGGTTCTTGATTCCCCCCCCCCCCCCCCCCCCCCCCCCCCCATTTATAAAATCCTGAAATCGCCCCCGGTGTAATGGTGTGGGGGATGTTTTATTGGCACACTTTAGGCCCCTTAGTGCAAATTGGGCATCGTTTAAATGCCACGGCCTACCTGAGCTTTGTTTTTGACCATGTCCATCCCTTTATGGCCACCATGTACCCATCCTCTGATGGCTACTTCCAGCAGGATAATGCACCATGTCACAAAGCTCGAATCATTTCAAATTGGTTTCTTGAACATGACAATGAGTTCACTGTACTAAAATGGCCCCCACAGTCACCAGATCTCAACCCAATAGAGCATCTTTGGGATGTGGTGGAACGGGAGCTTCGTGCCCTGGATGTGCATCCCACAAATCTCCATCAACTGCAAGATGCTATCCTATCAATATGGGCAAACATTTCTAAAGAATGCTTTCAACACCTTGTTGAATCAATGCCACGTAGAATTAAGGCAGTTCTGAAGGCGAAAGGGGGTCACACACAGTATTAGGATGGTGTTCCTAATAATCCTTTAGGTGAGTGTATATTTTCCACACACTTGTCTTTATAAGTTACACATATGAACAATATTTACATCTATCTCAATATGCCCTAAACCAATGCCTAATTAGAGCAGATAATGGGGCCAAAGGTACAAATTCATAGGGAAAAAAGGGGAACTCTTTTTGACAATGAGGTATAAATGAGAGAAAATTATCTTTAATTTTGATTGAGAGAAACCCGTGAATGAGTCCAACCTTGAGTCTCGCAAGAGCCACTTTAGCCTCAGCAACAGCTTTAACAGAGAATGGCAACAAGCCCATAGACATTCTCATGCAGTTAAATACAGCGATGATAGTGTACGCCTGTGGGGAAACAATCAGATGGTTAGAGAAAACTCATCTCTTTTATCAAAGTTTCAAGTACATCAGAGTCATTTGCCAGTTTACGTGATGTAGGGAATTACACCAGTTAGGACAGAACAGTGCTTTAAACAGAATTATTCAAATACAAAATAAAAACAATAAATCGATCAATCAATGTATAAGTAATGAAGTTTTACACATTTACACTACCATTCAAATGTTTTAGGTTAGTAAGATTTTTAATGGTTTTGAAAGAAGTCACTTATGCTAACAAAGGCTGCATTTATTTGGTAAAAAAAAAAACAGTAAAACAATAATATTGTGAAATATTATTACAATTTAAAATAGCTGGGTTTTTTTATATTTATTTTAAAATGTAATGTATTGCTGTGGTGGCAAAGCAGTTTCAGAAATCATTCTAATGTGCTGATTTGGTGCTCAAAAAACATTTCTTATACCGGTAATCATCAGTGTTGAAAATAGTTATACTGCTTAATATTTTTGTAGAAACTGTGATGCACATTTTTTTAGGATTCATTGATGAATGGAAAGTTCCAATGAAGAGCATTTATTTGAAAAAGAAAAAAAGTAATACAACTATTAATTTATTTTTTATTTGATCCCTAACTTTTGAACGGTAGTGTAAACTTATCCATTTAGCAGAATATAAGCCTTTTTTTGCACTCACAGTAGAAGGTTGAAGAGGCAGTTTCAGTGCAGTGTGGACAATGAAGGTGAGGATGGTTGCCAGTGTGGGGACTATCGTTGTTAAGGAAGAGTTTAAACTCTGAACATAACCAGCCTTTTGTAATAGCAACTTCTCATTTTTCCTAATATCTATATCAGAAAAAAATAAGGAAAGAATGGGTGAGAGAAAGGAAAGAAAACACATCATTTCACAGAGTTATGAGTAAAATACAATAGGATGGATGGATGGATAGGCAACCTGTGATTGTTTTCTCAAAAGACTCCTCCCACGCATACATCTTAATGAGCTTGATGCAGGTCAGAACCTCATTCATTGTGCGAACACGTCTGTCTGTCACAGATACAGCCCGCCTTCTGAACGCACCAATCAGCCTGGCAATTGAGAACTATAGTGCACACATACAAACAGACAGGGAAAATACTAAATATTACTGAGACGGGTAAATATTGAATGTAGATTTCGAAAACATGTTACACAAAACAAAAAAGACCATCACACCTGTATTGGTAAGAACACCAGGTAGACCAAAATTCCAATTAGTGCCGTGTATCCCAGAATAAAGCAGGCATATATGATACATATGATCAGCAGTAAAGGAACAGACAGCAGAAACGTTCCAAACAGGACCGCCTCAAACATCCGATAACCATCACTCGTCAACACGTTTATAGTCTACACCATAGAGAAACAAAACATAGAAATAATGCACACAAGAGTTTATGAAAATGAAAAACACTATTTGTCTTATATATAATTTAAGTAATTAAAAAGTGGTTGAAGTACTAGAGTAAATAAATACAAATTCCTTATCAAGTACCAATAAATAGATTCTACAGACAGTAAAGTGGCGGTATTCACTGTTGAATCAACAATCAATAGTTTACCTCTCCTACACTGATGCTGGTAAGATTCCTGAGAGAGATGATTTTCTTGAAAGCAAGCATGTTGAATGCTCCCTTCACTCTCACAGCGGTACGCAAATTCACAGCCCACATGAGCGATGCAAAAAATGCCTTGCTGAATTCAGATATGAACAGAGCCACGCACACACCAACGCCATGCAACAGTGTGGATGTCTCAGGATGTTCGACGTAGTTCAGGATTTCATACACTAGAATTGACTAGAAGACAGACCAAATGTAAAAATAACATTCAAAACAGATCCATGATGTGAGGCAGGAAAAAAATAGCACTGAATGCTTATAGTTAGATTTCAATTTCAAATGTAATTGGAACTATTTTATTCTACTTTACAGAAAATTTTGGTTTTAGTACATTGACAATATAAACTATTTAATTAAGGAAATAACATGCCTTTATAATATCATGCTTAATATTTTTCTCATACAATATAAATGGGTAGTTATATATGAAAATATACAGATGCTACTATATTTTTGCAAGTGGGTCCCACAAAAGGGGATTGACTTTATAAACTATAAAGCACTTTAAAGTATTAGTTCACCCAAACTTTCTATTCATTAATTATTAACCCCTTGGAGCCGTATGGATTACTTTTATGATGGGTGGATGCACTTTTTGGGGCTTCAAAATCTCAGTTACTATTCACTCCCATTATAAAGCTTGGAAGAACCATGATATTTTTAAATATAACTCTGATTGTGTTTGGCTGAAAGAAGAAAGTCATATACACCAGGATGGCTTGAGGGTGAGTAAATTATGGGATAATTTTCATTTTTGGGTGAACTAATCCTTTAAGGAACATAAAACAATGGATGATACTGTCGTGGAAATTTTAGGCTGTATTTTAAACTAACCATGTTTCTAACATCGAACCTTATTTAACATCTAACATTTCAACAGAATGTACTGTACGAAACCAATGAAAAACTTGTGACTTTGAGTGTGTGTGTGCGTGTGTGTGTATAAATAACAAATATGGGAAATTAAACTAGACAGTCTAGGTTTTAAACCTTGTGATTATGAAGTAATGAAGAACCAATCAAACTGTAGGGAAATTATGTAATGCATCATGCCATTTTCGCCCATTCTCCTTTTCTATAAAAACTGTTGTATGTGTGTTTATGGTGGGATTCTCAATGGGATTTGTCTGAGATCCACCGGTCATGCTCATTGCTTCTTTTTGGAAGATTCTCTGAGAACTGCTCGAGAACTCCCGGCCGTAATAAAGAGCATTTAAAGGACAATTACTCAAGTCTGTCTGTCATTTAAGCTGCGCAGCAAAGAGAACGTAAGTTAGAATTATCGACTCGGATGCTGTAGTCGATTATAGACTCACTGGAGTATAGGATTTAGACGGATGCTGTAGTTGACTGAAGACTCGCTGAAGTATAGTTAGGGACCGGATGCTAGTGTAGTCGACTGGAGATTTGCTGACGTGTTAACGTAGCTAACGTCAAATATATATAGACATGCTAGCGTATAAGTTATACTAGTATAGTTAGTTAGGGAAACAAATCTAAAATAGTTAGGTTTGAGGGAAAAATCCATAACAATACTTTGTACTGCTAAGCCATTTTACATACCGGCCCAATAAATACAGCAAAAGTAAATAGGATTGAAGCCAAGAATGACACTATTAATCTTGTCTTCTGAAAACGAATGACCACAGCAGGAAGAGATGCCTTCTCTAGGCCCACACGGGCAACTTCATCGTCCCACAGTCTCTGGAACCTGAACACAACAGAATTCACAACCGGTTTTCATTTTTTGAAGATAGTTGTTTTGCCCACTAATACTGTACATTCTCCAAGACTCATCCTGGATTCAGAAAAACATTCTTAGACCTCAGACAACGAGTTAACGTGTGACATTTGTTTTTTGTTGTTCGCCAAGTGCTACACTGCAGCTACTCATTCTGTCGAGACTTCTTGAACTAAGCTAAGATTTAAATGAAAAGATTATGAAGAATACCTCTCTCCATTGATGTGGGCTCCATCATGAGGTGAGAGAGAGGGAAAGTCCTCATTTAACCGATTCCTAAAGAGCCTCCACATCATGGGTGTCATCCATGCAAATGATGTGAAGGAGAAGAAACCAGCATCATCAACTGGGTGCGAGCTGTGCAAAGTTAGAAAATGTGCATTTGACATTGAATTTATCAGACATTTGGAGATTCAAAAATGTCACGTGAATGACAGACTTGTTGATAAAAACAGAAAAAAACCTGAGCATTAGCAATCATGAAAACAAAGGTTCTTTTGGTTTTTCTTAGATCTCTTGATGAAATGGACAGATCTCTTTCATTAATGAAATCAAAAATATATGCTTATAATATAGTATATAATTATAATATAATGTTGAGAAATCTGTCTTACTGTGAGCCAAAACGGAACGGAATGAGGGTTTTCAAGCTTTGCTGGTACTTGTGCTTCTTAGGGGGAGGTTCTGGTTCCCTGTAATCTAGAACTGGAGGACCTTCAGGAAAGGCACTCATGACTGAAGATGATGCTGGTGTCCCCATAGCACTGTCTCTTCTTTGTTTCTGCACAATAAGATAGATACAGAAAAAAAAGAGATAAATATCATAAAATAAAGGGAACTGTGAGACAATAGAAAATGAGTCATAAAATATCTCATAACAGGACAAATGTTGTGACAGAAGAAAAGTAAAATATGCAGTCAGCATCTCACTTACGAAAGAAACTCCTTTCACATTCTGTTTTTCTGTGGAGGATGACAAGTTCCTCATTTTTTCAGCAGTTCCTGTAAGTTATTAATAAAGATCTTCACATGAACATGAATCATTAAATACTACATTTAAAATAAATAAATGAATAAGCAAATAAATAAAAAATCAGTAGCCTTTAGGTTGTAAATGGTAACAAAAGTGAGATGTTAAGTACCTTACCGTTTACCAGTTGTCTTTGTCTCTGCACTGGTCAATGTTGTTGTCAGGCTAACCAGCAATGTGCTTTAAAGTCCTGACATTGAGTTACATCACTATTTTACCAGGCTCAAAGGTTACCAAAAGCAGAGGTCTTTGAAACTCCTCCTGTCTCTCTCCCTGTCACCACCTGTTGGATGCTGCAAATCTTTTTTTTAACCTGTAAAATAAACCAACTTTATAACAGTTGAGGAAACTGGTTCTGGGTGAGAAGGCAAAAGCGCAAATAGGTTCTTTCACCTCTGATACTACTGTTCTTGTAGATGTTATGTTGAGCACTGAGTGTCAGTCACCATATTATGAGTTCACATTTAAGTCAAAATGAGTTAGATTCAACAAATGCAAATTTTAACAGTAAGTTGCCAGACTTTTATTTCTCTCAGTAACAAAACGATCACAAGGGCAAATAATTATCCAGGGCAATCATTTAATAACAGAAAAAGCAGGCATTCGTTGCTGTAAAATATATTTCTAAAGCGACCTTTCCAACTTATTGAACTTTAAACTTTTTTTTTTAATCAGTTAGAGACTTCTAAATGCTGTGAGGTCTGTCCTGTTTGTCTATATATTAACCATCATAACTTCTCAGTAGGTGAAGGGGCACCTGACCTCAGAATAGGCCAATGCTGCTTTAAAGCTCTTCTAACCTATGAACACATATTTCTGAGTCAGTTTTGTTGACATGACAGTTAGCAAAGTTTACTATCCTGTTAACTTGACCATTCTCTATGTCGTTAAGTTACAATTATGATTTGTACATTGTAAATAAAATACTATAATTTCACCATTATTTTGGCTTGCGAAAGCTAACATACTGTAAAAGTATTTAAACGTATTATTAGTGGTGCTTTTGAAGCATCACTATAGAGTAGTACAAGGGAGGACTTCAAAACCAGGAGGATTAATTCGCCCCTGGTTCCCTTGAGATTTTCTCAGGGTTTTATAATTGTGCTTTTAATGTATGAGTAAAATAAAGCCTGTGGTAATTATGATGATCCTTTGACATTTTGTTCTACCACATAGATTACACATACCGAATAGGGGTGGGAAAAAAAATCGATTTGATTTAAAAATCGAGTTGGTAGGTCAAATCGATTCATATTTTCCAAAAATCGATTTTAAATTGTACCCATTATAAATAATTTGGATGTGTAACAATCTTTGTTGCACACTGCACAGTGACTTTTCAGTTAGAGAAAGGGTTTGCCTTTGCAATTTTGTTTATGTTGATGCACTTTAATTAAATACAATAAATATATATTTTTTAAATATATTTACAGTTCGCAGTTATTTTATTTTGTTTTAAATGGAGGGCAGGTGATTTTTTCAGGGTTGGAGCTAAACTCTGTAGGACAGTGTTTGAAACATTTTTAATAGTTGTGTTTGAGTCCCTCAATTGTCCTCAGTGTGAAAAGATGGATCTCAAAATCATACAGTCACTGCTGGAAAGGGTGGAAAGGGTTCAAATATATGCGAAAGATGCTGAAAAACTGAATTTGCAGGACCTGAAGGATTCTTCTGAAGAACAATGGGAAGTTTAACTGCTCAGGACAAACAAGGGACTCAACAACCATCACAAAACAAAACAAAATCCAGGTAACAACACACAGTATCAAGAATCAAGGGTATGTAAACTGATTGTCATATGCTAGCAGTAAATAACTACATGCTAATAGCGATTAGATTAGTGCTAAAAAATCCTAACTAATTATTAAAACATGATAAAAACAAGTAAAAATGTGCTAGAATCATGCTAACATGCTAAATCATGTTAGCATCACCTAGCTATGTGCTAAAACATGTTAATAACATGCTAACATGCTAGCAACATTCAGTGAAACATTAAAACATGCTAGCATCATGCTAATGACATGATTACCATGTTGGCATAATGCTAAATATTATCATTTTCCCCAAAACATGCAAGCAACAATAACATTGGTCTGCGATAGCCTATGACGTCACTGCTAGTGCGACCAGAGTATAAATAGGGTGCCTGTAGTACACGTTATCCTCTTTCTAGTCTTCAGGATCTATTTGTTTATGTACATGTGAAAAAGAGACGCAGTCAGGTTCGATCGCGGGGGTGGTGGGCGGAGCAAAGGGAGAGTCTTATGAAATCCTTTCCCTTTAGCCAACGGATGCGTGGGGCCTAATTCTGTGTAATTGGATGCAGAGAAAGTGAAGGCAGGTGTTATTTTTAGATCTGCCTCCTCTGCTGGCCCACACAATAGTAGAGTGGTGGCGATTTCTGGAACTTAACAGGAAGCTATTTTTCGCCCTAGTCGTGAAGCCTTCCTAAATGGCACCTTTGTGAGTGTTGAAGTCTAGAGAGCCTGTTTTTCCTCGGGTTTGACTGAAGCGCAGAACCCTCCCCTTGAGTCGGGTCTTGAAGCAGGGTCCTCCAGTCCCTGGGATGAACTCTTTTGATCTCGAGAACCTGACAGGAAGTGGGTCTTCGCCCCAGGTTGGGAACCCTTCTTTGTCGTAAGGCACCTTCGGGAATGTCTGGAGTCTTGAGATCCTACGGAGACATTTGTTTCTGAGTGGCCGCAGCTAGCACTCAGCTGGCTCCCCTTGATAGCAATGTTTTCATGGCTGAGTGTAAAAGGAATCCTTAATAGTGGGATTCCTGACTCCCTATGAGAGAGCTTGGTTTGTTGCTGGAGTCTCAGTTGAGCATTTATAATGGCGCGGCTAGCACTTTGCCTAGTCCCCTTATACTTTCTTGTGATCTGCGACAAAGGAAGGCTCTGAGCTCTTCTGGTCTCTGGACTCCAACAGGAAGTGGTCTGTTCGCCTTAATCAAACCTCTCCTGTTGTATGGCAACTCTGAGAGTGCAGTGCCCGGTTGCATAAAGCACCATGCAGGGAAAATGTTTCAAGTGTGAGCTTCCGTTAACCATATAAGATGTGCTTTATGTGTTTATATGTGAAAAAGGAAAAATGTAAATTTGTTTATCATATAAAGCAGCCGATCGCATCTCGTTAGAAGACTTGAATTGAACCTGCTCGCTCTGTGTAACACTTAAGGTGAAGTTTTCCAAACCTTATGTTATACTTACAGTTAAGGGGCTTTATGCAACACTTTTTTTAAGATATTACATAAGGGAAATTCTTTGGGTGTATGACGTTTTACCTAAAGAAACCCTTAAGGGTTTTGCAACACCCTAAAGTTTAAGAGAAACCTAAGGGCGTTCTTAAGGGAAAATTACACTTGAGGTGCTTTATGCAACCCGGCACTGGAGTCTAGAGACCAATTCATATTACAGGTTTTACAATGGTTGTAGCTACCCTTCACTGATAGCTCCCATTGGTCATTTAGGATGAGCATGGAGTATAACCTTCCCGGTTATGGGCAAGGTCCTTCGCTCCCTGTAATGAGCTCGTTCTGACTTCAGCATCATTCCGCTATAGACAGTGACATCTAGTGGTATGGTTCTCTGTGAACCTTCTTGGTGGGACTGTCTTTAAGGTGAAGTGTTGTTAGGCCTCCTCTAGACAGTCGTCCTGCTGAGGCCTCCGTTTCCCAGAGCTCCACTTGGATAGCAGTATCAAGTTGTCAGGCTTCTGTGAGCCTCCTTGATAAGCAGTCCTTAGCGTTAAGCGTAGTTAAGTTTCCTCTCGCTGTATAGAGAGTCGTTATGCTGAAGCCCCTGCTCTGAGAGCTCCGTGGAGGCAGTGGACTGGGCTGTAGGCTCTTTTTTAGCCTCCCTGGTTAACTGTCTTCAAAGGTGGGCATTCCTAGGTCTCCCCTCGCTTTAGAGAGTCGTCCTGCTGAGACCTCCGTTTCCCAGAGCTCCACTTGCATAGCAGTATCGAGTTGTCAGGTTCCTTTCTAACCTCCTTGGTAAGCAGTCCTTGGTGTAGAACGCAGCTAGGCCTTCTCTCGCTTCAGAGAACATTGTAATAACTTGGGGTTGGCCTCTGTTGACTTGGGGCAGTGTAGTGTTTAGTGTTCCACGGTGCACCGATACTTCAAAAGCATCGCGATACTCGGAAATTAAAAACCTCACAATACCTAAATTTATTAGTATCGATACTTTTATGAATGACCGCGTTCCAGATTTGTAAGAGACGTATTTCATGTTGGTGTGTGCAACGCACGCTTCCAGTCCCTCCATATGGACGTCTGTGTTTCTCCTCGCACACTGCAGCTGTCATGAGACAAACACTACAGCGAGATGACTGCATGTGCGAGCACAGGTGATACTGTGGCCGCCGGCCAGTAGCGGAGTGGCAATCCGGAGAGTCGGGACTTTTCCCGGTGGGCCGGTAGTGTTTCGAGGCCGCGAGGGCCGGTCTGACTGTTATACTTTGCAAGTTCTTAGCAACATCATCCGGCGGCCTGTACACAATAGTCTCTGCAACGGCGATAGATTAGCACGAGAATAGATTAGCACGATAGCACGAGTCCGAGTGAAGATGGTGCGCGACTGCGCGAGCCGCAAAAGACACTGTATCCATGCAACTGATAGCAGCGAAAAAGAGCGCTCCGCTTGATTTAAAAAACAACAGATTTTAGCGCTAGATCTTATTTAATAGTGAACTAAATTAATTCTCTGCTAGTTAACTGGAGATGTTTTATTTATTTTTGTATTAGGTGTACAACTTTCCCCCCAACTTTCATAGATAGCATAAATAATTTGCAAGCTGCTAAAATAAAGCATACAAAACATCAGCTAAAATGATCTATAGACTATATGATTATAATCAGAGCATGTGCATGTTCGTCAGTGATTTATTTATATTAGGTTGTTACAGCATTTAAAGAGCACAGTCCTACGCAAAGGATGTACATGTGAAACGCTTTGTCAGAAATACTTTTCCTTTTCAGGAAAAGTATCGATAAAGTATCGAAATCGCAATTCTTGACTTGGTATCGGTATCGAAACAATAATTTTGGTATCGTGACAACACTAGTAGTGTTACCATAAAAACTCTATAGCAACTCCATAGTAACCATCTATGACACCTAACAACACCCTAGCAACTGCCTAGCTACCACCCAGAACACCCCAGCAATTGTGTAGCAATCAACCTGATTACCCAGGCAAACTGCATAGCAAGCAACCATCCAGAACACATTAGCAACACCGTAGTAACCATCCAGAGTACCCTAGCAACCACATAACTACTGCCTAGAAACCACCCAGAAATACCCTAACAACCCCTTAGCAATCACACAGAGTACCCTAGCAACTGTCTAGCAACCACCCTGGGTACCCTAGAAACAGCATAGCAACTTCCTAGCAACCATCCAGAACACCCGAGCAACCATCTAAAGTTCCCTAGTGATTCCATAGCAACTGCCTAGCAAAACCTTAGAGGTCACTTAGAAACCATGAATGAGGTATCAAATCGTACGGCTTATTGAGGAGAAGTGTGCTATGACTATTAAAGTGATTGGGCGTACAATGGTATAAATCCCATTGACTTAACATTGGACAGAACTTTGTGAGATCATATCTCTCCCTAGCAACCTATCTATATCCATAGCCTATCTATAACCAGTCTATGAGTTTAACCCTGATGAGTCCTTAGCTCACCATAGCAAGCATCCATATAACCCTAGCAACCGTATAGGAACATGCAATGTCATTTCTTAGCACCAGAACATTGTAGTAACTTAGGGTTGGCCTCTATTGACTTTGGGCAGTATACTGATAGAAAATCCCTAGCAACTGACACCTATCAACCACATAGCAATTGCCTAGCAACCACACAAACACCTAGCATCTGCCTAGCAACTATCAAGCAACACTACAGTAACCATCCAGAATACATAGCAACACCCTAGCAACCACCCAAAAAATGTTCTACTTTCAAAACATTCAAACTGTTTCAGCTTTTACAACTTTTTTAAACTTCCAGGCTAGGCTTTCTTAAAGGTATTGTAGGTAGAAATTTTATAAAAAAAAAAAAATTCAAAATTTGTTTAAACTTTCTGTATATATCAATGCATAATTAAAATGTAAGTACTCTGAAAAAGAACGTATAAAAATCGAGTGTCTGTAGTAGACCTCTCACGACTGTTTTAAAGACAGCTCATTATTTCCATTCACTCCACCCCCTCCCTTCTGGGCTCCTTCCAAAGCCACGCCTCCAAAACACATGAACGCGCGACTCCGACCGCTGAGCTGAAGATGCATTATTTACCTGAGACGAGCGGAGAGAAAGGAGCGCAGTGCAGTGACATCATGTCAGAATCACATGTAATAAAAAAATCTAATTTTATCATTATGAAGATAAACAAATAAGATGTATTTTAGTACTCACTATCAAGCTATTGGTAAAGTTTAAAATATATATTTATTGATTCGCTAACGAGTTATCTATAAGGCAAAGCTAAAAACAGGTTGCATGATACACGTTTTTCCATTGTCATCATTTACACTGTGATGAAGATGAATTTCGTGTAAGATTCATAACATGGTGTTCGGCATGTAAGAGTTTCCATGATAAAAGCATTGTTGACTCTGATGAGGACAGTGGGGTTAATAGCATTTATGAGTCTTCCCCCACCATCCTAGGAAAAAAAATATATCGCTCCCCAGATGTAGATCTACATTTTGCTTCGTTTCGCTCGGACATTTAACGGCGTGTACATACACGCATACACGCGGATTGCCTCAAAATGCGTATAGATAACACGCCACTTGACTTGAAAGTGCCGTGTATGTTTACGCAAAAGTCATGATGTCATGTTTACCGCATCGTCAGCTCGAGGACAGATCCGGGGTCGAGGGCGAAGCAGAGGAGGCCGGGCAAGAGGCCGTGCAACTAGGGTCCGAGGAAGTAGAGGCCGAGGACGGGGTGGTCGAAGTGCAGGGCAAGGAGCACTTCTTGGACAAGAGGACCTGCGTCGAGTTTTGCATCTTCAAGCTCAAACTAGGGCATGTGAACAGGTATGATCTGGATACGCGCAAGTGGGCAGGTCCTGTGTGGCAAAAGGGTGGTTACCATGGTTGCGAGAGAGTGACAGTCGCCTAAGCCAATCCTTTGTTTCGTCCCGAATGGAAATAATGAGCTGTGTTTAGTGCAGATTAAACGGTCTAGAGTCACTCGATTTTTATACTCTTTTTATCAGAGTACTTACATTTTAATTATGCATTGATATATATAGAAAGTTTAAACAAATTTGGAAAAAAGTTTTTTATAAAATTCTTACCTGCAAGACCTTTAAGCCAACATCAAAGTTGTGGTGACGTCTATCAACACATTCACAAGTTCTGGTTAATTTTGTGTAGCTGATTACCTTCGTATTGAACTGGAGCACAACAGGGAGCATCTCTGTCCAGACTGAACATGGGAAACTGTGTAGCAGAAGCAAAATAAAAACAAATTCAGTTCAAATATTAAGACCATCAAGCCCTGGCAAGTATAGTACATAACTTGGTATCATTAATCTCCAACATTCAAATGTAGATAAGTGATGCTTTAGCAGCATGCTTAATACTTTATACATAAAGTAATAGCATATCAATATTTTTTATAATTTTCTTATTTTAATTATAAATGATTGCTCCTGTTTATTTTATTTTTTTAATTAAACTTCTGTTGTTTATTATTGCACTACAAAAACAAATTATGTTGTGCATGTTTGTTCATCACTGATTACATTTTCTCTTATACGATTCGTCAACAAATCTTCCTGCGCATGCATTGTAGGCATCATCATGTCATTCTTTTTTGTCATGTTATTCATCAAACAGCGGTTTTCAGTTCATTCGAGATCGGTAAAGTTTGATTCAGAGAGCTCTTAAAGGGTTAGTTCACCCAAAAATGAAAATTCTGTCAGTAATTACTCACCCTCATGTTGTTCCAACCCCATAAGACCTTCGTTCATCTTCGGAACACGAATTAAGATATTTTTGATGAAATCTGAGAGCTGGATCACTCCTCCATACTAGTCCATAGGCTTCTTCAGGGATTGAACTTGCCGGCCTCGAAAAGTTATTAAAGACATCGTTAAAATAGTCCAAGTGACTACAGTGGCTCAATCTTAAGTTTATCAAGCGACGAGAATACTTTTTGTGCGCAAAAAAAAAAAAAAAATAACGACTTTATTTCAACTATTCATTTCCTTCTCTGTGGGCCTCGAGTGAGTTCACTAGTGTAATAGCGTACGCTTCTGTTGTTGTACGTCACACGCATCACGCACATGACCAGCGTCGGCCAATAGTGAGCCTACGTGTGACGTAGCTCTACGCAATTACACTAGTTTAACTGACTAGAAGTCCAAAGAAAGGGAAATGAATAGTTGAAATAAAGTCGTTATTTTTGTTTGTTTTTGCGCACAAAAAGTATTCTCGTCGCTTGATAAACTTAAGATTGAGCCACTGTAGTCACTTGGACTATTTTAACGATGTCTTTACTAACTTTTCGAGGCCGGCAAGTTCAATCCCTGAAGAAGCCTATGGACTAGTATGGAGGAGTGATCCAGCTCTCAGATTTCATCAAAAATATCTTAATTCGTGTTCCGAAGATGAACGAAGGTCTTACAGGGTTGGAACAACATGAGGGTGAGTAATTACTGACAGAATTTTCGTTTTTGGGTGAACTAACCCTTTAAAGTCGGCATGAAATCAAATTTGACAAATCTTCTTTTTATATGTAACTTTGTAGTGTTTATTATAAATGATTTATCGGTGCACTTCATTATTTTTTTTAAATTCATGTACCCTTGAAATCTTTAATCAAATACATTACCCTTCCCTCCCCCCTCGAAACGACCTCTCTTCTCTTTTGGTCACGTGGAATGGCAAAAGGGTGCGGCCAGAGCCGATGAGGGTGCGGCTATCGGTGCACCACCTCTCAGAGAATCGCATTCAAATTGTTTGCAACGCTCAACCTCGAACGATCCAATCAATTCCCGAAGGATGAAATCAAGCCCTGCCCTACATTTTTTTCTAATTTCAGAAGCCGTTTCACTTGGATATACTTCACGACAAGGAAAAAATGGCAATCTCAACTTCCGTTTCACGCCGACTTTAAGTAGGCCTATTTAATTTAACACATTGGTTCGGTTCCTTTTGTGAATACGTTCAGAAGATTCACTGAATAGCATTAATTCAAAATAACAGCATCCGCGAATCAGATAGGATTAAATGACCGTGACCAAATGGAATATAAAAAATTTGACTAAACCTTTAACTAAACCAAGAACCTACAAGTGCATATTGGAATGCATCTTTTCCAAAATTGAGGAACTGTTACAACTTGGCAGTAAATGGGGAAAAAGGGGGGAAACAAAACAGCATAGGGAACTCCGGTAGACACGGGGGGGGGGGGGGATGACATCAAAGCATGTCCACAATAATCCCATACAGTATTTACGTAACATCCTGTCTCCTTGACATCCTACCTAAAATGCCTTTATCTAATCGTTTTGAGGCATCCTTCACTGCCTAAGTAAATTATTTTTATAAATGTCCAGAAAAAAAAGCATGGTGGCCAATATCTATTTGCTTGTTTATGACTAAAAGTCATAATTTGTTCTAAATCATTAGACAACATTTTACACCGTGGGTGCCGTATGAGGCGCCTTCATCCAAAGATGCTGTTTGACTGGGCAGTCCATAGCATAAGTGTGTGTGGTGTGTGTGTGTGTGTGTGTGTGCATGTTATAGGCATACATATATTAATTTAAGGCTTCATATAAACAGAAATAACATTTTCTTAAGTCTTCTGAATATTAAAATGTAAATGTAAATATTAACATGGGGTACTATAAACTTCCAAAACAAAGTATTTAACTCATTATTAACCATTATTATTATAACATCATCAAATTGATATAAAGTTAAACAAAATAGTTTTTTTAAGTCAAGAACACCCTTACGAAAAAGACGCTTATTCAAGTGTGCTATTAGTATACTTCTTTTAAACTAAAAATAAGAAAGTATACTTTCAGTCTACATTTTATGTACTTCTCAGAAATATACTTTATGTACTTCTCAGAAATATACTTCAAATTGCACTTAAGTATACTTGACTTATACTGACAGTATATTTTGCCTACTTGTTGATGGAGATATACTTAGTATAATTAAGTATTCTAAGTATTCTTGGCTTGTACTTGTGTCGATTGAGTAGCTTATTAAATACTTTTTTTTTTTAAACCTACACACTGTCTTATACACTAACATGTTCAAGTTTATATAGCAAAGCTTTCGGGTAGAATAGCTTAGAGTAAATAAAATAAGCAAGGAACTGAACCTGATCTTGTACACGATAATAATTACCCTTACGAACAATAAGTTTATTCAAGTGTTCTATTAGTAAACTTCTTTTCAACTAAAAAAAAAGAAAGCATACTTTCAGTCTACATTTTATATACTTCTCAAAAATATACTTAAATACACTTAAGTGTAGGCTACTTGACTTATACTGAGAGAAAATTCCAAGTATATTTGTCCTGTACTTGTAATCAATCTTTTGATCGAGATGTACTTAAAAGTATTCAAAGTATACTTGGCTTGTACTTGTGTTAACTCTTTTGATCGAGTAGCCTATAAATATACTTTTTTACATAGTTTTGACGCTACAGTCTTATGAAACTTAGATTGATTGAAAATATTGATTAAAATATTGATATAAAACAGATATGTTTCTTATTCTGCGTATCTGAATTTTTGTGTAGGCTAGTCCACTGTTAGTGTACAGGAATTAACTTTAATTGGCTTTATGCACAGCTTCACTACTTCCTGAACTTCAGCCAGCCCTTTGTTTCCTGTCTACCATTATTGGACAAACTGATTAATACAGGTGTGCCTGGCCTCAGTAACGATAATCAGGCACACCTGGATTAATCAGTTTGTCCAATAATGGCAGACAGGAAACAAAGGGCTGGCTGAAGTTCAGGAAGCAGTGAAGCTGTGCATAAAGCCTATTCTACTTTACTCCATGTTTTCACTATTATACGATAGGGGGCGCTATAACATCTTCTAGTGCAGAATCACCGGATTAAAAACACAGAGAAGAAGAAGCTGAAACAAGTGAAAGAAGATTGATCCTTTGATCACGCAAATGTAAAACAACGATCATCAAACATTAAACAGCGTGTAAATCAAAACTGCTTAATGTTAACAAATGAAATGAAGCGTAAACCATGAAGAGAAAACGACTGTGAAGCTTTGGGGGTGTTGGACTCGATCTATACTCATCTGTGTTTTGATCATCGTTCTGAATCTGATCAAGGCGTAACGTTAGTCTTTAACAAAAATGAGATTTTCTCAACTTTTTTGTTTAAAATGTTTCCTTTCTTTATGAAACTTACCAACATTCAAGTGTTGATAAAAAAGCATGCATGAAGCTAATACAATGTTTTTTTTAAGTACAGTTAAAAGTATATATTTTTTTTCAAGTATAAAAAATAACATGTCAACATTTAGGCCTACTGCAAGTGCAAATTATAATATATAAATAGTAAACTATAAGTAGAATGTTAAGTTCACTTAAAGAAAACTTTCAGTAAACTAGTTTAGTAGTTTTATACTATAAGTTTTCATTAAGTGAACTTAATATTATACTTATAGTTTACCAATTAAATATTATTTTTGCTCTTTTAGTGTACTTTCAGTAAGCTACTAGTTAAGTAGTTTTATACTATGAGTATACTTCAAAGTGTACTTTCATAAACTAAACATTTTCTACAAGTATTAAAAAAGTAAGCTACTAGTATACCCAAAAGTGCAGTACAAATGAGAAATGTAATTATGAACTAGTTGTGCACTTAAAGTTTACTACTGGTACACTTAAACATACTTTTATATACTAAAAGTGGGCCAATTTAGTGCCAAGCAGTATTAAAATAGTACACTTACAAGTTTACTACTAGTACATATTGACATTAGTATAATTACTACATAATGTATAGTTAAAAATATACTTGAAAATTACTTAAGTATACTTCATAAAATGAACTTGAAGTATACTTCTTTTTCGTAAGGGCAGACCATATTTCAAAGAGAGCAAAAAATAAACAGAAAATACCTTGCATTCTCATTTTGCTGTGTAAAGAACACAGGAAAAAGGAATTCCCTCCTTACTCTTGTCGCTAACTCTTGATACGGTATGTTTGTCTCCTGATTCTTGAAACAAGTGTTTCAGATACACAAGCTTTGGAGTTTGCTCAGTGATGCATACTTTTCCACAACAACAGCTCTGTGTCCACTGACCAAACCATGTGAAACTCTCACTCGCTCTTTCTGTTTTTCTTCAGCCGGGAGTCATATGACAGAACATGATAAATCAGTCTCAAAATTAAATGAGTTTTAGACTTGTGTCAAGAACTGTCCCTCACCTCCTTTCCGCTCTATACTTTGATTAGTGCTTGATTACCTTAAATACATGTTTCAGACAGCCATTATCAATCCAAAGAAGAAGCCAAAATAATTAAAACTGCTGTATATGGTGTGTAAATATATTTGTACTACTGTGGCCTACATCATATAAATATATTTAAGTTCAAGTAGTTAATTTGTCATTTGCGTACCGCTGGGCATTGAAATTCTTATGACAAGGCTGCAGGTCACAGAATGCAAAAAGAGTGCAGGACAACATACAGACAGACAACAACAACGTACAGACGGGCCGGGCATATATGAAATGCAGACGAAGTGATCTAGAAATAGAATAGAATATAGCCTACTCTTCAATATAATACTGTATTAACAAATGGATTCAGACTGATGTAGCTGTATCTGTGAAATTAGTTTATGATTAATAAGACCATAAAGTTATAAATCGACAGATAAAGGTTGTGGTGGTCTTTGTAGCAGCCAGAAGATATGCACCTTTTAGGGGTGCATATGTAGTATGAACCTTTTTGTGGAAAAAAAGAAAGATGCAAAGATGTCCTTTTAAGGGTGCTGCCCCACTAGTCTCGCGTAGCCAGACCTTCAGACTGACGGCTGAAGGTCTGGAATTCATAGCAGCTTTCTTTGGCCAAGGCCCGCCCATAAGGCCGTTTGACCGACATGTAAAACAACCAATTACAGTTCGTTTCGTTCAGCGTCACGTTTCGGTGCGTGGAAATGTCCCCACAACAACAGACCTGCGTGCAACCAAGGGGGTAATCCATCGACCGGAAGTTGAAGTCGGCCGGGTGCCGCCATCTTGTAGCAGAACTTCACTTGCGTTAGCATTTCCATTGACTCCCATTCATTTTGGCGTCACTTTGACAGCGAATAACTTTACATCTGAGGCGTTTAAAGACTCCATTTGTCCATTATTTATTTCTAAAGAAACACGACAATGTATAAAGGGCTCCATTACCTTCTATGTTACATTATGGCCCCGTAGAAACAGTTTTGGTAAAAATAGGCTAACGATTGCGTCATAACCACTCGACTCTCTGTCGCGCTGTACAGAAATTACCGTACAGACAGGAGGAGAAGCTCGCAGGCAATCGGGGGGACGTCCCGTCAAGGGAGAAGCCCATAGATAATGAGTCCATAAAAGCAACGGAATACTTACTCCTGCTCACTCACGCCAAAGAACTCTTTGCTCAAGTTCCCCGTCTCTGCAAGATTAACGTTGGCAATTTTCACGCACAGCTACTAGAAGATTAACGTCTGTCAGACAGGTTGCTCACGTCATCAAGCTTAGTTTGAGTCGGTCTGAGTCTGCGCGTCAGGAACGGAAGTGCTCAAAAATCGCTAAAAGTGGGCTTCAACTGTCTCAACTGAGTTCCAATGAGATCGCTCTGTCCATTTCTTTTACTGTCTATGCGTGCAACAAGTCAGTCAGCATAGAAAATCAAAGAAGGAGAAGAAAACTTCAAGAGTCTTTCCCGTGAACCTCGCATACTTTTGAGAATTCTACGTTTAGCTGATCTTGATAAATGCTCATTGTCACTCATGTAAACACAACAGTTTTTCTTCCGCAATCACACGTCTGCGCTTTGTTTCCCGGCGGACCGAAAATAAACGCGACACTCGCGCCCCCCGGAAATCCGATTAAATTCAACCAATCAGATGACGACTTCGACATTCCTGAAGTGTTTCCAGTTAAGTGTACCATATGCATCAGACGTTTAGCCAACGTTCCGTGGGCGTGACGTCTGAGGCTGAGACTACAAGCTGTTGGACCCCTAAAGGTTTTTTTTTTTATGTGTGCACCCAGACAATCTGAAATACACACATTATGTTGCACAATCAGTAATCTGCGTGTGATTAAATTGCAGTGTCCCACACGCAGGAATATCTCTCTGTTGGAAACAGAGAAATGTAGATAAATAACAGCAAAATAAAATTTTAACAAATAGAGGCCGCTTGAGGACGCTGTTAAACCATTTTAAAATGGTTCCTGATTTGAGCCTTATTATAATTGTCCTGTTTACATGACACCGCTTTCAACTTAAAACGTAAACGCGTTTCAAAGTGCAAGTTTTTGAAAACGGTCTCCGTGTAAACAACAACACAAACGCGAATCTCTGAAGACGATGACGTCATGCACATACGTATCACGTGTTCAGTACATATGGTTTCATCGCCATCTAACGGCCTGGCAGGAGAATACAGCGTGTTTAGTCGTTTACACGGATCGGTGTAAATGGTGATCGTTTGGAGAAGGGTATGGCAAGCCCATTTAACATTTAAAAGCTAAGTTTGACTATCCGGAATTAACATTGTAGATATCAACAACGTCTTTCTGAATAGTCGTAATTACATTTTGGATAGTTGGTATTATCATTTAAGATATCTGTAACGTGATTGTGACTAGTCGAAACGACAGATAGAGATATCTGTAATTCAGTTTTTAGGCAAAACTGAATTACAGATATCTGCAATGACGTCATTGAAAACGACATTCAACTCGTCACACATCTTAAATGACAATTGCAGATATCTAATTCAGTTTTGACTAGGCAGAATGAAAGTTAAAGATATCTCAAACGTCATTATGACTAGAGCAAATTATTTTGCATGAGGTTGCTCTATATTAGATATCCATAAATATGTAATTTCCCCTCCCCACCATAATCAAAGAAGAAGTGGGTTAATTTCTTTATTTCTAGTATAAATGGAAGAAGAAAGAAGCAGGCATGGCTGTAGGCTAAGTGAAAAAAACACCAGAAAATGTTTCCATGTTTCCAGCATGACACAAATTGTATTCATTAGCATTAGCCTGGGGGTCTCTCAAAAATATTGGCAACATGCAATGTTTGCCATGCAATTACTTGATAAAAATAATTGATCAAATTACCGTAGGTTGTTGTTGACATAAGATTTATGCGTGAAAGAGATTCACACTAATTCACTTTAATAAATATGCTTACATACATACATGCTATTCTTGCCATGGCAGTGCAATAACATTAACTCCCTTAGATGAGAAAAAAAATGTTCTTAGTTCAGATTAGTTCTTATTTTTTATTTGATTTTTAACAGTAAAAAGTCATGATATAGCCTATTGATTTCAGGTTGAAGCAGTATAGCTAACAGCATTAAAAAGACGATTAAAAAAACCCTTCGCCATCTGGCTTGGTGCTAATCAGTGCTAATTACAAGTTAACAGTTAAAGGGTTAGTTCACCCAAAAATGAAAATTAAGTCATTAATTACTCACCCCCATGCTGTACCAACCCCGTAAGACCTTCTTTCGTCTTCGGAACACAAATGAAGATATTTTTGATTAAATCTGAGAGCTGGATCACTGCTACATAGGCTGCCTAAGGGACTGAAACTTGACGGTCCAGAAAGTCATTAAAGAAAATGTTTAAATATTCCATGTGCCTACAGTGGCTCAATTATAAGTTTATCAAGCGACGAGACTACTTTTTGTGCGGAAAAACAAACAAAAATAACGACTTTATTCGACTATTCCTTTTCTTACTTGTGGGCCTGAGACGAGAGTTCAAGAGATTTCCACGACGCATGCGCGAGAACTGAGATGAGGACGTTCTTCTTTGACTCCTTCTTGTTACCGGCTGCTCACCGCTTAGAAGTATTACCGCCACCTACCGTATAAGATGACGTGTTGGAAGCGCAAAACTTTCTGTTTACAAGCAGAGGAAGACGCGTGCTGTATATACGCGTTTCAATTCGTAAATATGTCTAGTGATTTCGACTTTTTAACCATTGTATATAATATAGCGAGACCTACAGCACATTAAGTGTCGAATTGAAAAGCGTATGTACAGCGCGCGTCTTCCTCTGCTTGTAAACATAAAGTTTTGCGCTTCCAGCACGTCATCTTATACGGTAGGTAGCGGTAATACTTCTAAGCGGTGAGCAGCCGGTAACAAGAAGGAGTCGAAGAAGAACGTCCTCATCTCAGTTCTCGCGCATGCGTCGTGGAAATCTCTTGAACTCTCGTCTCAGGCCCACAAGGAAGAAAAGGAATAGTCGAATAAAGTCGTTATTTTTGTTTGTTTTTCCGCACAAAAAGTAGTCTCGTCGCTTGATAAACTTATAATTGAGCCACTGTAGGCACATGGAATATTTAAACATTTTCTTTAATGACTTTCTGGAGCGTCAAGTTTCAGTCCCTTAGGCAGCCTATGTAGCAGTCATAAACCTCTCAGATTTAATCATAAATATCTTCATTTGTGTTCCGAAGATGAACGAAGGTCTTACGGGGTTGGTACAGCATGGGGGTGAGTAATTAATGACTTAATTTTCATTTTTGGGTGAACTAACCCTTTAACAGGTGCTATGTGATTTGATGCTTTGAACAACAAAACGCACCTAAAGTGGGATGCGGCCGGCCTAATTTGCATACAGATTTCTGCAACATCATTTCGCCTAGTCAAAACTCTAATTCAAGATATCTGTAATTACATTTTGACTAGGCAGAATGAAAGTTACAGATATCTCAAATTTCAGATACCTCTAATCAAAATTAATTTCAAGATATCTATAACTTGATAATAGACATCTACAATTCAATTATGACTAATCCTAACTCCAGTTTGAGATATCTACAACGCCATTTTGACTAGTCATAATTCCAGTTATAGATATCTACAACGTCATTTCGCCTAGTCAAAACTTAATTCAAGATATCTGAAAAGGAACATGTAGATATCTTGAATTGAGGTGAATTAAAGATATCTTGAACTGGAGTTATGACTAGTCAGAATCCAATTGTAGATATCTCAAACTGGAATTACAGATATTTACAATTCAGTTGCAGATATCCGTAATTCACATAGTGGATATCTCCAACTGAATTATATCTGTAACGATAAACCCCATACAAATGAATGGCAAAAGTGATGTAATTTGTCCTAGGAAGAATGTCTTTGTGGATATCTGAAATGACAATTATGGATAGGAACAATGTAGTTGCGGATATCTGAAATGTTCTTTTTGACTAGGCAAAACTAAATTACAGATATCTGCAACACATATCCGGTCTAGCTGTTAAATGTTAAAATGGCTTGCCATAGTATGGTCTCGCTGCAGCCTGCTGTGGACATCTAACCCGGCCCACATCCAAGTGTGACGTCAGAAGCCACTCCCATGCCCAAATACAGGAGTAGGCTATTTTGATCAACACTCCATTTCAGAAGGTGGCGGTAATGCACATTAAAAAGTTGTTTGCCAACCGCCATTAAAAAAATCAAAAGAAGAAGCATTGAGAATGAATGTTTATTATGAGATGTTAAGTCATTATTATGAGAAAGTTTCTCAATATAATGAGAAACTAAGTCATAATTATGAGAAAGTTTCTCATTATTATGACTTAGAGAATTATATTTTTTATTACTCAACTGTGGCGGAAACGGGCTTCCATAGTTTGCCATGTTGGTAATTAAAAATAAACTTTGGTTTGTATCCTAATCAAGTTAGCGTTATCCTGTTAACTGTCGAGCCAAAGTTTCGCTCGAGTCTGGTTGAAGAGGACAATGATGAGGTAACTACTTTTTAGTAGACACGCATATCTCTTCCCACAACATTACTACAGTAATATTTTTAACAGGTGTGTAAAGAGGACATTAAGTGGATGTTCGTAAGGGACAAGAGTCACCATGAGTTATTCCGTGGGGAGGTGACAAAGCCTGCCTTTCTTCAGATGGACAGTGCCAATCAGCAGAATGGACACATTCATATCAAATTGCCTTGAAGAACAAGACCTGAAGGTCCATGCCATGTTTCATGATTAGCAAGAGCAAAGCATCTCTCTGTAGTCTGTGTGTTTGTGTACTGTATTTAAACAGCTGTTCATCCGATCATTCAACTGTTCAGACTGATAGTTGCAACATGTTTTGTAACACTTTTTTCTGTAAAATAAATAAAAAAATACACAATGAAGCAAGGGATGTCTTTTATTCATCAATTCCATGTTACTTAACTAATATATAATCTATCAATGTAAGCAATCTATGTAAATGTAGCCAAGTATCATTCAAATGTTCACACTTTATGATAAGTGGAACATATCATTAGAATATTAAATGACAATTATAAAATAATGAAAATATGTTTAGCGTGACTTTTACAATACCAATCTAATTGTACAAATTTCATACATTTAAAACGTGTTTTGGGTTGGTCAGACTCGATCATAATAAATGTGAATTTATCTCATTACATAAATGAATAAGGTACGGTATAAAGGTTTTTATTAACAATTAGCCTAACTTTAATCAACGAATGCAAAGTTTTTACCGGCTATTTTGAAAACGAAACTAGCTCCGTATATTAGACACTCTCTAGATTTAATTTGTGCCATTTTAGTCAAGACATCCTTTACAAAAATAAGAAAACGTGTATTAGTAAAACGAAAGATAACAAACGTAAACATATTTCCGACAGGATGCAGCGTCATTTTGCACATGCGTACAACAAATCGAGCCACGTGCCGTACTTGGGCATGGGCGTGGCTTCTGACGTCACACTTGGGTGTGGGCCGGGTTGGATGTCAGCCGCAGGATGCAGCGAGCTGTACTTGATCGTTCTCTTACGAGAGGTTCTCTCGTACTGCGTAATATCTTACGCTAGGGGAAAACCTCTTTTCCTCGAGATATTGAAGCCAAAAAATTATCCTTAATTTTGAATTATTGCAAAACGCGTTGCAGCAGCATACAGACATAGGCAGGCGGCTCAGCGTGCCTATTGGCTGTCCTGCGGCAACTGCAGCAGCCTATCGAGAGCGGCCCTTTGGTGACGGTCCAATGGGGGCACTTCGCGCCCATTTTATCACGCTCGCGCCCAAAGGGGCGTGGTCTAGCCCTATAAAGATAGCTCGATGGGCTGATTTCACTGATTTTTCATCTCTTCAGCGAAGCTCTGCATCGCTGGATCCTGAGTGAAGAAGCCGCGCCGTCGAGACAGCCGTCGGGACGAGCCTCTGCACTAAAGTCGCTGGCCTTCAACTCGCCGCCTTCAGCGGCCGTTCCTGCTACGCTATCCGGCATACTATATATCCTTTACTGCTTATATCCTTTATATATCTGCTCCGTGTGTGTGTGTGTGTGTGTGTGTGTGTTCGCCCCGCGACTCACACGTCTATCATCTAAAAGAGCCGCGTCTTTTTAAAGATGCCATCCTACTGTGGCTCGTGCCGAGCCCCACTCAGCGACGGGGACCGCCGTGTGATATGCGTTTCCTGCCTGGGAGAGGATCATGAAGATCTCGCGCTCGCCGACGGCGGCTGCCCTCATTGCGAGCTATTGCCTATGGTGACTCTGAGGACTCGCCTGGCATTCTTCTCCGAGACTGCACTTCCACCCGCTACAGTGCCGCGCCGTAAAAGCGCCGTACTCAGCGGGTCCCCGAGCCTTCTCCAGCTCGTGAAAGCTCGCCGGTTTGCCCGCCAGCTTCACCAGCTTCACTCGAGTCGCTCACTGACGGATAACGGCCGCCGCTTCCGCCATAAATGATGACGAGATAGCTGCATCTGTAGAGAAGGCCAGCTGCTCTATCCTGGCGTCGGACAGTGAGGATTGGGCAAGCTCTGTGGACCTCTCCCCCTTCTGTCCGCGAGTCGTCAGGGAAACGGGCCAGCATCAAGACCGCGCGGCTAGCTTTCTTTACGTTATAAGAAAGCTACCCCGCCCCCCGTGGGCATGCGTCACCGGCAAAATGAGGAAAGGTTGTGTTTTAGTCCCGCCGAGGCCGGACTCCATTTCTCAAACATTTCTCAGCTCCTCTTAGTTTGAGCGGCTGAAAATGTCAATATTGCAGCAATGAGCCTGTTGTATAACACGCACACCTTTAAACAAACACCGACACACACAAAACTGTGATGACGCTCTCTTATTTGCTCAACCTAATGTCGTTCCCCCCTGTGGCTCAGTGGCGGAACCCATAGCCTAAGTGCGAGAGACCCGTGTTCGATCCTGGCTCACGCAGCAGATAAAAATTTTGTCTCGCCACGGCCAGACTTCCACCGAAACTTTTTGCTTGTTCAGTTCCAGAAAATGCGACTGTTCCAGTGTATTTTCCAGTAAGCAAGCCGATACCACGGCCCGCTTGCCTGCACACAAATGCCGTTTCCATGGTGACCCAGATAAATCACATAAGCAGTGTATTTTCTGGTATTCCGGCCACAGTCGATGTTGTTATGAGTGTAATAAAAATGCCCACAACCCAGTGCTCATTTCTACACACAAACACAGCCCGCAAAAATGCAGGGCTCACACAAACAAAATCGCCTCATGTCGATTGTGCAGTAAATGTAGTGAACGTGCCCACGTCTCAGTGCCCACAAACACTACACACCACATGTCCCACGGTTTCTGTAAAAACGAAACCAACACACATTCAGTCAGCTCAGGCCGACGGTGTTTCCAGTGCAGGAAATGTGCCCGCTGTCCCGCGCCCACATTCACTCACAGACATGTCAAGCCCCACTCTCTCTCCTTCAGCAAACTGCTATAAGGGATTTGAGTGCGGCCAGGCTGCCCGCCGCGATCGGAGCGCCCCCCGCCTCACACACTGTAAACACAGTGTCTGCGTTACAGCACGCCGGAGCTTCCTTGCCGTCACTATGTCACGGCCAGAGCCCAGATATCATTCTACCTCTAGCTATTCACGCGAAAGCGTGGGCACAGCTTCCTGGGGTATCAGAATGGGTACACTGTAAAAAGAGGCGATTCGCTACAGTTCGCTCGACGCCCCCGCCATAAGACGGCGTGCCTCGAATCCACGGTGAAAACAGAAGTAGCACATCTACTTTGAGCCAAAATAGCGACACTATTGAGCAAAGGGGCGATAGAGCCCGTATCTCAAGCTCAGAGCGAAGGGGGTCTGTACAGCAGATATTTCCTGGTACCAAAGAAAGACGGGGGTCTCAGACCCATTTTAGATCTAAGACAACTGAACAGAGCGCTTATGAAACGCCGGTTCAGAATGCTCACAACCAGCAAAATCCTAGCATAGCATCACGTCACAGGCGATTTTTGAGATTCGCCTTCGAGGGCCAGGCATATCAATACACAGTCCTACCGTTCGGCCTGTCCCTGGCACCCCGTATATTTACGATGTGCATGGACGCGGCTCTCGCGCCCCTGAAACTTCAGGGCATGCGAGTTTTGAACTATTTGGACGATTGGCTGATTCTAGCTCGATCTCATTCAGAGCTCATAGAACACAGGACCACATTACTCGAACACCTCGAGAATCTTGGTCTCACAGTCAATTTGGCGAAGAGCTCGCTGTTACCCAGCCAGGAAATATCCTTTCTGGGCACAAAGCTGAACTCCGCCAGAGCGCATACTGAGCATTCAGCGCTTCACAAAATCCTTTTGCTGCGGCACTGTAGTCCCGCCCAAGAGATTTCAGAAAATGCTGGGCCTCATGGCCTCATCACCATCAGTACTCCAGCTGGGTCTGCTTCGCATGTACCCACTGCAGTGGTGGCTGAAAGCACGAGTGCCGTCTCGAGCTTGGGCCTCCGGTCTGTTTCGCCTCAGGGTCAATCAGAAATGCGTTGCAGCTCTGAAACCTTGGAAGGCGACCGACTGGTACCAGTCAGGTGTAAACCTGGGGACTTCCTTGAGTGTGCAGGTGGTGTTCACGGACGCCTCCACCTCGGGATGGGGAGCACTGCACGAAGGCAGACCGTTCTTCGGCGCATGGTCAGAACGAGAGAAGCTCCTACACATCAACTGTCTAGAAATGATGTCAGTCGATCATGCGCTGAGGCGCTGAGGCTCGGACAACTTGTCAGTGGTAGCCTACATAAATCACCAGGGCGGCGTCAGATCCCGAAACCTTTACAGGCTGACGGAACGCCTCCTGGTCTGGACTCAGCACAATCTGCGCTCTCTGATAGCAGCACATGTGCCTGGTCACCTGAATTTAGGACCAGACAGACTGTCCAGGAACAATGTTCCAGCAGGAGAATGGTCTCTGCACCGGCAGACGATCCTCCTGCTGTGGGAGACATTCGGCAGAGCGCAGGTAGACCTGTTTGCGTCTCAAGAGAACGCTCACTGTCCGAAGTTTTTCTCCAAGAGCAGGGATGTACAACCCACGTCTGGCCCCGCTTCCACCTCTATGCTTTCCCCCCCGTCTCGCTCCTGCCTCAGGTATTGGAACGAATAAGGGAAAATGGATGCTCAGTGCTTCTTGTCGCCCCGCTCTGGACAAACCAAGTGTGGTTTCCAGTCCTGATGCAGCTGGAGAGCACTGCCCCATGGCCAATACCGATGAGGAAAGACAACCTCTCTCAGGCTGGGGGCTCAATTTGGCATCCTCACCCGGAACGGTGGGGCCTGCACGCATGGGCCATCAACGGGTACCCGCAAACCTCCCTGAGGGAGTGCAAAACACCATCACGCAGGCCAGAGCACCGTCTACCAGACGCCTCTATGCCTCCAAGTGGTCAGTGTTTGTTAACTGGTGCAAAACCCGAGGTTTTCCACCTACAAGCAGCGGGGTAACGGAAGTACTTTCCTTCCTTCAAGAGCTACTGGACAAGGGCAGGTCCCCATCCACGCTCAAAGTCTACGTGGCGGCCATAGCAGCGTTTACGAAATCTGTGTCTGGCCTGTCACTGTGGAAAGATGATCTGGTCATTAGTTTCCTAAGAGGAGCTAAGAGGATGAATCCTCCCAGAACCCCATCTATCCCCATGTGGGACCTTTCCATGGTGCTAGAAGCCCTGAAAGGAGCCCCATTCGAGCCGATTCGGACATCGGATATGAAACACTTGTCTTTCAAGACAGTGTTTCTCTTGGCTCTTGCGTCAGTAAAACGCATAGGGGATCTACAAGTGCTATCAATAAGCGCAACGTGTCTGGAATTTGGGGCTAACGACTCAAAAGTCATACTCAAACCAAGACACAGATACGTACCTAAATCCCTTAACACGCCGTTTAGGGCCCAGGTTATCTCCCTGTCTGCCCTACCGGTTCATAATGAGGAGGAGAGCACAGGCCTCCTTTGCCCAGTTAGGGCGTTAAAGGCCTACGTATCTCGCTCATCTGTTTTCAGACAGACTGAGCAGCTTTTCGTTTCATTCGGCGGCCGCACTAAGGGCCTAGCCGCCTCGAAACAGACCCTATCCAGATGGATAGTTGATACCATAGCAATGGCATACACTACAAAGGGACTAGAGCGCCCCTTGGGTGTTAGAGCACATTCCACCAGAGGCATGGCCTCATCGTGGTCGTGGTCTAGTGGGATCTCCTTACAAGATATCTGTATGGCGGCAGGCTGGGCCTCCCCGTCTACATTTATAAGGTTTTATAACGTAGAAGTTCCCGCCTTACAAGCTAAATTGCTGTCGGTTTAAAGTCAAGCACCACCTGCCCCATCGTTCGGTGCAGAGTACTGCTCTCGCTTGAGCACTGCTTAACGGGCTGTGAGTTTTTTCCCGAGGAAAAATAATGCCCATACTATCACTCAGTACAGGCTGAAGTTCTCTTCACCCTAACTGTGTGTAGCACTATTATAATAAATAGCCCTTCTTATGGCTAAATTATTTAGAATGATGCTTCTAGCCTCTCTTCTCGGACTCTCTGAGTTCATGGTGATTATGCACTATATGAGCCCAGGGCACCTGCCCTTGGGACCTTGGTGTTGGATCCCCGCATGCATGGCGTTTTGCATAGTGTTCCCCTAGCGTAAGATATTACGCAGTACGAGAGAACCTCTCGTAAGAGAACGTACTCGGTTACTAACGTAACCTCAGTTCTCTCTAGAAGAGGGAACGAGTACTGCGTATCTTGCCGTGCCTGCTACACGCTGGTTTGCTTCGGTGATGAAAAACCAGTGAAATCAGCCTATCGAGCTATCTTTATAGGGCTAGACCACGCCACTTTGGGCGCGAGCGTGACACAATGGGCGCGAAGTGCCCCCATTGGACCGTCACCAAAGGGCCGCTCTCGATAGGCTGCTGCAGTTGCCGCAGGACAGCCAATAGGCACACTGAGCCGCCTGCCTATGTCTGTATGCTGCTGCAACGCGTTTTGCAATAATTCAAAATTAAGGATAATTTTTTGGCTTCAATATCTCGAGGAAAAGAGGTTTTCCCCTAGCGTAAGATATTACGCAGTACTCGTTCCCTCTTCTAGAGAGAACTGAGGTTACGTTAGTAACCGAGTACGTTTTGGACAATGGTGTCGTCTGTAACTCAAAGGAAAAACTTCAGTTTTAAGCATTATCGTTGTCTTGTAAACGTACCCTGGCCTTTTACACTTTGTAAGTGTGCGTAAGTGCCTTAATTAAGTTTATAATTTAGGTATCATGAGTTTGCTTGTTATTATGCTTCACAATAATACGACAAATTTGAAGTAACCATATATTCCTCACAGATTTTCAACTGATTAATTTAATGTCTGGAACATTATGGCATATAAGCCTGTTAAACGAGCTGAAAAACACGTTTACGATGTATTCTCAGTCAGTTTTAGCAGAGACATTACACAGTAGGGCTCAAACTGTATCTGCCTACTACTAATTTTAGCAACAGTCATAAGACAAGAAGCATGTTGTATTATGGTCAGCAACTGAAATAAAGAAGCATTTGTTTCGATTTCCATCACCAGTCGTGCTATTCTGTGAAACACTAGTGTGATGATAGTTTGAAATGCAGTAGTAATGAATGCTGTGTTGAGTTGTTCAGAAACGTTAGCTTTGTGGATTTTGCCCTGTGTTTATCATTCATAGTTAATTTATTACAACTAATGACACAACTCTGCAGTTCAAGGGTTCTTGTGTTATTCAATCACCAATCCTTCATGTTGCACACATTCTCTGAGTATTACTTATCCGTCAACTCTCACTGGATTCATCCAAATGGTAGGATTTTTTTATAATATGAAAATCATAACTTTTACAATTCTTTCCTGATTGTTGTAAATTAGAGGAATTTGTAATCATATTCTTTTATGTATGTTATGTCTTAAAGGGATAGTTCACCCAAAAATGAAAATTCTGTCTGTAATTACTCACCCTCATGTTGTTCCAACCCTGTAAGACTTTCGTTCATCTTCGGAACACAAATTAAGATATTTTTGATTAAATCTCAGAGCTGGATCACTCCTCCATAGGCTTCTAAGGGATTGAAACTTGCCGGCCCAGAGAAGTTATTAAAATTGTAATACTCAAGTTAGTTCACGTAGTGTAACAACGCAGCGCTTCTGTGTTGTACGTCACACGTAGGCTCACTATTGGCCGATGCTGGTCATGTGTGTGATGCGTTTGACGTACAACACAGAAGCGCTGCGCTGTTACACTTCGTGAACTCACTCGAGGCCCACAGAAAAGGAAATGAATAGTTGAATAAAGTCATTATGTTTGTTTTTTTGCACACAAAAAGTATTCTCGTCGCTTGATAAACTTAAGATTGAGTCACTGTAGTCACTTGGACTATTTTAACGATGTCTTTAATAACTTTTCTGGGCCCGCAAGTTTCAATCCCTTAGAAGCCTATGGAGGAGTGATCCAGCTCTCAGATTTAATCAAAAATATCTTTATTTGTGTTACGAAGATCGAACGAAAGTCTTACGGGGTTGGAACAACATGAGGGTGAGTAATTACTGACAGAATTTTCATTTTGGGGTGAACTATCTCTTTAACAGAGAACCTGAAACAAAATCTCTCCCCTTACCCATGTGGTAAAAACAAATATTTTCCTTTTTATTTTTTATTTATATGTCATTTTTTTTCATATATTTTCTTGCCCATTATTTATGCAGAAAATAATATATATTCTATTGCTCCTTTAAGTATATTTTGGCACTTGAAAGATATATGCACACAAATAAGTTCCTACTCTTTTTTGCCATATGGGTATCTTCCTCTGTGCATAGGTTTCATCTTCTCCCACATTCTGATTTTGCTAAATCTTTCTTTTTTGTTCTCCATTGCTGCAATTTTGATATATACTTAAGTGATTCTTTGTCATTTTTGAGTTCCATATAATGATAAAATGGTTAATATGCTTTATCACATGAAATTTGAAGTCCTGAAATTGTTTATTCTTATACATTATAACAATGTAAAATGGCAACACAAATTCTGTTAAAATTGTTTGTTTCTCGTAGTGATATAATGGATCTGAGAGAGTATTTAAACAGGATTGGATTTACTGGCCAATATGACAAAGCCAGCTTGGAGAGTTTGTTCGCCATCCACAAGCTGCATGTCATGAATATTCCATTTGAGAATCTCAGCATCCACAGTGGGGAGAAGAACACTATGGATCTGCACATCATCTATGATAAAATAGTGAAGAGCAATCGGGGAGGCTGGTGTTGTGAAAACAACCTCTTGTTCTCGTGGGTTCTGAGGGAGATGGGATACAAATTCACCATACTGGGCGCCAAAGTGTTTAACTCGGTCAATAAGGAGTTCCTCCCTAAGGACTGTCATCTCATCAATCTGGTGGAGATTGATGGGAAGCCGTACATTGCTGATGTGAGCTTTGGAGTGTCGCACCAAATGTGGCATCCCTTAGAGTTGATCTCACATAAAGACCAGCCACAGCCTCCGGGTGTGTTCCGCCTCATAAATGACGGGGTGGTGTGGGTTCTCGAGAAGACCGGAAGGAAGCAAGTGGTCCAAGATAAGGCCTTTGCTAATTCTAGCCTCATTGACAAAAGGCTCACCAAAACAATGTACTCCTTTACATTAACACCCTGCAATCCAGATCATTTCCTGGAGACATCAGAGTTCCTGCAGACTAATCCAGAATCTCTGTTCATGCTCAAATCCATTTGCTCCCTTCAGACGCCCACAGGCTTCAGAGCTCTGATTGGCTGGATGTACAGTGAAGTCACATTCAAAGAGGATGCAGACTCGGTGGATATGAAAGAAATCCCAGGTAGTGAGATAGAGGCTTTACTAAAGGAAAAGTTTAACCTGGTGTTAGTTAATAAATTCACACCTAAAAACAACAAAGCTGATTATTGCATCTAGTACTCAGCTACTACTCATCTAATACTTAAGTACCCAATGTGTTTTGTTTCAATATTAAGATGAAAATTGTACCTTATTCTTTCTCTCTTTCATTACTTTGTCTCAGGATGATTTGAAGCAATAATTTTCCATTGCATGTTCTTGGCAGTTGATAGATTTTTACTGGTCAGATGAAGTCAGACTTAGCTTTGAGAAGGACACAATTATTCAATAAACTCTGCAAATGTTTTACCATTACTTTGTCTCCTGCTTTCTGCTCTTTTCACCCTGTATTAATCTGCTTTTCTCTTGGACTGGTAAAAGAGTTTTAATACTTGACAAAATGTTAACTGTCACAGGGGCGGACTGAGACAAAATTTCAGGCCGGGAAATCTCACACTCATCCAGGCCATCCCATACACCCACAACAAATTTTGAAACCACGGAAAACCCAATTTTTTGTATGGCAATCAATCACCATCACATGAAAAAGGCTTTAATCCTTAGGCTGGGGTGTGCAAAATAATTAAAGGTTCTTAAACTTCACTTCCATTTTCCTTTTCATTTTCTTAATTTTCCCTGATATCTATTTGTCTCTCACTTGTGTGTGTGTGTGTGTGTGTGTGTGTGTGTGTGTGTGTGTGTGTGTGTGTGTGTGTGTGTGTGTGTGTGTGTTTACTTTTTGCACAAATTTTCTTTTTTTTCATCTACATGTCAACCACCTCATTGTGATTTGTGTGCACATAATATAGGCTTCATTTTATTTTAGTTAAATTTAAAGTATACATTACGACCATGTGTTATTGTTTTATCATACAATTACATAAATACTCAAGATTTACCAAAACTATAATTTCTAAATTGCCTAAATGTCTAAATTAGTTCAATAATAACTACATTATGAAAATATCTTTATAGAAAAATCCTAATACTTTAACATGTTCTTACATTATCATGAGTCAGGTTTTTTCCCTTACGAAAATTAACCATGGTTTTATAGTCCAGGGAATTTCCTGCATTGATTTTTTGTTGGCGGCCGCCAAAGCCTTATTTGATCAGTTATTGTGATTTATTATGAGTGATGTAGAACTGCTGCGCTTGTGATAGGCCGCATGTTAACTGACAGAATGAGAGCCCCTCCCTCGCGCGCGCACCCTCTCCAAACTAAGCAGACATTCTCTGGCAGGACTGTCTTTGAGATCTAGCCTGGTCCAACCCATAGACAGTAAAAGAAACCAGACTCTCGTACAGAATTCATTTGTAGTACTGAAGGAAAATGAAAATTGAGCGGATGTACGTAAGAGCCGGAGGGCGGAGCCAGGCTATTTGAGATCTCCCTCGCACATTTTAATCCAAATCAATTGACACAATGGTAAAAGGTCGGAAGACCGAATCCATGTTTCGCGTGGTGCATTGTGATTTTTTTAACCTACTGACTCAATTTGAACAGATTCATTTTAATGAATGAATGGTTAAAACAACTGATACGTCCAACATTAAACTCACGAGACTTCTGAATCGGTCTATAACAAATCGGTAACACTTTACAATAAGGTTCATTAATTAACATTAAGTATGAACTAATAATGAACCATTTTTTTAAATAGAACCATTCACCATTACTAATACATTATTACAATCAAAAGTTGCATTTGTTAACATTAGTAAATGCACTGACTGTGAAGTAACATGAATAAACAATGAACATTTTTTTTATTCGCTAACATTAACAAAGATTAATAAATACAGTTAACAAATCAAACCTTATTGTAGTGTTACCAACAAATAATTTCCTCACAACACCTCTGAAATGAGAACATAAGTGTGCTAACCCCATCTAGCAAGAGTGGTTAGCAAGATTTAGCCTTAATAATCTACAGTATTTTCAGGTTATTTGTATGACAATGTGTAGAAAAAACATTTTAATGCTACGTTTTTAGTTCTATGTTTTAATATATGATTATACCAAAATAATTATCAGGTCAAGCAAAGAAGGATCTTATCTTTCAAAGCTATGAAATCCAGTGGTAAAATCAGCTTATATATATATATATATATATATATATATATATATATATATATATATATATATATATATATATATATATATATATATATATATAGGGCAAGAAGAGGGCAAGAAAGGACGAGTGTCTTTTGGCCACCACCGAAGACCATTTTTGACCCAGGAAAAAACCTGGTAACCATGGGGTTTTTTGGCGGATTAATTACCATTTGTATAACCAGATTTTTACAACACATTCCATGTTTTAACTGTGGTTAGTGGTTATCTTAACTAGTTACCATGGTTTATGGTTTTATTTGTAGTAAAATCTTGGTTAATTTTCGTGAGGGTTGTGTTGTCTTCCCTAGCTCGCTCATATAAAACGATGTGATTATTTGTCTGCTAAATTACTACTGTACTTTACAATAGTTAGTGATGTCCTTTAGCATACATTTTGAGTGATGACAGTAACGTTAATGTTAATGGGTGCTACTGTTAACTTTGCTAGCAGTTTAATGCTTAACTAAGTAAACAAAGACAAAACTACCCTGTTTTACAATTACAGATGAAACTGACCTGCACTTGAAGTACTGAACAGGTCAGTAGTTTTGCCTCTTAGTTGCTTCCACTCCCTTCTCAAGTCTCTCGCATTGATTACTCTGATCGAAACCGTTTAGCGGAGGCGCGAGGCGAATCGCGTTGCCAGTCAAGACTAACCGATTCATGATTTATTACAGATTTATTATTGAATGGCGAATTCGGGAAAAAAATCACTTTAGTACATTCTGCCGGCAATAATAATAATAAATACAGGGCAGCGGGCCAAATCGGCTGCCAGGCCAGCGGGAATTTTCCCGGTTCTCCCGATGTCCAGTTTAAATATCAGACCACATCTGGTATAATGATGGAGAGAGGTCTAAAAAGACTGGATATAACGTTAACAGTATATGTGAAGTATTGTGAGCAAAGATAGCCGTCAATTTTGTTGTTTAATAATGGCCTAATATGTATTTTGTATTAAGGGACAAAAAAAAAAGAAAAAAAGAAAAGAAAAAAGAAAACAATTATAAAAAAATGAATCGATGAATAAATAAATAAAAACTGTAAAAAAATGTTGACATAATTTCAGTTGCTGCCTTAACATTTTATGTGTAGTTAAATTGTCTGTCATTTCAACTCATTTAAGTTTTTGATGAGCTAAAAGTATAAAAGTAAGCTTTAAAAGTCTGGACAGCTTTGGAATTTGATGTAGCCTAGTAGTTAAAATTGCTTGAACACCCTGTTTGTTTTTGTTTTCAAAAAAGGGCTAGGGGCTTCTTACTAAATTTATTTCGGGGGAAATGAAAATAATTAAAATAATTAAACGTGTAAGCATTTAACAAATAAGTGTCTAAAAAAACTAACATATTTCTTTAAGATGACGCACTCCTCTCTTCTAGCCAATGAGAAGAGAGCTTCCGCGATTGGCTGGTGCCCGCTGACGGTAGTTGAGTGTGTCTGCAGGCCTGAACTGAGCGTCCACAGCACTGGTGGGAAAAGCAATGAATTCATTAGAACAAGCCGAAGGTACTTTTCAGTAGAATATTAGTTAAGTGCACTCATCTCCGAGTGTCATATTCATATATTAACAAAGCGTCCACGTGTTTGTCATGGCATGTTAGATGTATTATGTTAACACTGGGCTGCTAGCATCTAAGCTAAGACTCTTAAGACACTTCAGCAGTTAACTTTTACCACCGAGATCTCGGAAAAACTGATGCCTCAACAAGGAGTGCAGCTCTTCTATCATAGTAAAGTACGGGTCTTGGCTTTAAACATTGTGTTGGCCTGTCATAACTCCACTATACTAGACACTGACGTGTAATACATGCAAATTAGTGTACATTTTCCACTAAATTTCAGTAAAATTTTAAGCCATAAAGCTGTCAGTGCCTTGAAATGCCTGGTACAGTTGATATTTCTGTACCTATAAACAATGTAATTTAGTCCATTCATACCAGTGTATTTGCCTATCTGTATGTTTAGCTTTTGTTTATAATCCAGTTTTCAGAGTGATGTGTGAAACTGCAGTATAGTGACTTAAAGGGGTAATTTGCCACTGGCAATATGCGGTTTTAATAAATAAAAAAAAATACTTTCTATGCAGTAGTGCAGAGTTTTGCCTGAAAGGTTTGGAAACTCCAACACCCATAATGCTCTGGGCTCGATCCGACTGTCTGCGGGCGAGAATGCATAAATGCGGAAGTAAGATGAGTAGGTTTAACAATCCCTGGCGCTGTCAAAAAAAGCCCGTTATAGCTGACTATATGTATACACAGTACACACTACCGCCATTGTAACAATACAAAGCTGGTTGAAAGCAAGTGAACTTGTCGTTTAAATGGCAGTTGAATTCTTTGGAAATAAAAAAACTGTAAACTGTTTGGGTTTCTGCCTCAGTATTTTAAAAAGAGAGAGATTGTAAAATGGATTACCTCACTCTTGGTACTTTGCTGATATAATTGTTTTCCTCATCCGTAGACCTGAAGGCATTTGAGAGGAGACTGACAGAGTATGTGTCTTGTTTGCAGCCGGCTACAGGTCGTTGGCGCAGTAAGTCAGTCCAGCTTGTCTGGTGTAATCTTTACTGAATCTGCCTCAAGCATTTTAAAACCTGGACTGTGCTCTGAGCCACGAAGTGTACACACTTACTGAGAGTTCATAGCTCTTATATATCCACAAAGATTGAGCTTATTGTGCAATAAACTGTCTCATTTTAATTCATGAATTCTGTCGTCTTTTTGCAGTGATTTTGATTGTGGTGTCTGTGTGCACAGCCACAGGAGCGTGGAACTGGCTTATAGATCCAGACACTCAGAAAGTATGTGAAATTAAGAGATGTTACAAATGAGGTCAGATTAGCATCTGATGTCACATTCCCCTTGAATGCATTTTTATGTCATCTCTTTCCACAGGTTTCTTTCTTCTCATCTTTATGGAATCATCCATTTTTCACTATCAGCTGTGTGACTCTCATTGGCCTTTTCTTTGCTGGAATACATAAACGAGTTGTGGCGCCATCTATGTATCCTTCTCAATGCTGGAAATTTGCAGTGGTGTTCGGTGTGCTCATCCATTCTATTGAGTATTAACAACCCCAAAACTGCAGATTGTCAGTGACTACCAGATCTCTCCTTAACCACTTGTTGCAGTATTGCAGCACGCTGCCGGACAGTACTAGCAGAATATAACATGTCCTGTGATGATGTGAGTACTTGTGTCCTTTGAATTATTGCCCTATGTGATCTATCAATTTCACTGATTTGAAAATCCAAAGCAACTTTTCTTGTGCATTCATTTGTATTTTTCCCCCCTTGTATGCTAGACTGGGAAACTTATCCTGAAACCGCGGCCTCATATCCAATAGCACCTTGAAGAGATGGGAGTGGAGAGCTTTTCATATCAACATTAATCATCAAGATTGCACATAGGCCTCAATGCCAGGATATAATCCAAAGTGTGTGGGGGTCAACCTCCCAAAGTGGACTTCTCTCTGCAATTTATGAAGAAGCAATGGGAGCTCAAAAGGATACGGCCATTTTGAAGAAAAACATTGTTTCTGCTATTTTTAATTAACCCTTATTTTTCTGTTGGAAAATTTGAGTTTTATTTGATTGTGGATTTTGATATCCTCATTTGTAATGCCGTGGTCCTATTTTAGATGCATACGGTGTATGTATTTTTAAGTAAATTACTGAACACATAATGAATATTAAAGTGTTGATATTTGTTCACCTTACGCTGACTTTTACATATATAATAGGAAACATTTATGAAATGTTTATGCCTATGACATGATACGCTGCTTTTTGTTGTTTTTACAAGTACTTTTATGCGACTAAAGGCTGCACTAGTTTAACACAAAAGGGTCACAGGCTAATGTGTCATGGTTGGCTGAGATTTTATTTACTTTCACTCCAGAGTTAAAATCTATAAGAATATGTGTTGGCAATAATAAAAGTTGTTTGTAATACAGAGTTTTTTGCTATTTGTTATTATTAATGTCACTGAAGCAGAACTAGTTAACACGAAAACCAACGTCAGTCAGTTGACAAAGCTTAATAAGCTTAGTGGTTTGAAATCTGAGTGAATTATTTATTTCACTTGTATTTCGGTCATCATCACGTCTTCCTAACATCACGCATGGAATAGGTTATAATTTCAAAGTCTTTGCAATTACATAATTCAAAGCGTGCCGAGAATTCTACATTGTTTTTACATGAGTTTTCATTGTAATTTATTTTTTTCCAGTTCGGTTTGTTGTAGCCATAATACACTTGAGTACAGATATAAAGCGGTTTACTTATAACCTCTGTAGCCTATAATTTGTGGTTACATTGAAAAATACAACCTTTTAAAAAAGTGTTATTTCGCACCATCTGTCGATCATTTTATCACTTTAAATACCCTAATTATGACTGAATCAAGCTGACAATCGTAACCATTATGTATCGTTTATGTTGGTGAGTTGACTCGAGAACCGCTCGGAACGATTCATGGGCCCAGTCCCAAATGGCACACTTCATGCACTGTATGACGCTCTCTCCTTGGAAGTTGATAAAGGAACATTAAAAAAGGTTGATAGCATGTTAAATCATTTTGTTTGGAAAAATAAAACCCACTTCATTAGAAAATCAGTACTGATGAATTCATTAAAAAGGGGGGGATTGGATTTTTTAGATTTTACTAAACAACACATTTAAAATTAATTGGCTTAAAAATGTCCTTAATAATCCCTCTTCACTTTGGAATAATTAAATTTTTCAAAAGTAAGTGGCCTGAATTTTCTCTTACTTTGTAACTATAATGTTACAAAGATCCCTGTCAAACTCTCTAACTTTCATAAGCAGATGCTCTTGGCATGGTCCCTAATATACAAACACAACTTTTCCCCACACAGATATTACTTATGGAACAATAAGGATATTCTACAAGAATAAATCACTTTTTTTTGACAACTGGTTCAAAAACGACCTTCTTTTAATTGGACAGCTTTCTAATTCACAGGGCAGACTTTACAACTATTTAGACTTTTTACAGAACTATAAAATCCCTATAACTGCTAATGAATATGCTATTATTTCCAATGCAATTCCCTCTGGAGTGTCTGTTGCAAGCTTCTACATTTGCATGGCCATGTACTAAATCTCTGAACCCAACTGACACAATGATTGGAAATGTGTGCTTTTCTGTAGAGCAAAAAAAAATAATAATTATAAAATCAGAGCTCTCTTCCAGAAAGAGATAATAACAATTCCCCACATAGCAAATGTTTTCTGGCCCAGCTCCGGGCCACACAATCACTTTTCCCTCGGCCCAAGTACCGCAAAGAATGACGGCCCTGAAGTGGCCCAGAACTGGATTAAAGACAAGGGTCACACATGGGCCATAACCGGCCCGAATCTCAGCCAGTTAATCACACTTAACTGGCCCTGAAGTGGCCCAGAACTGGATTAAAGACAAGAGTCACACATGGGCCATAACTGGCCCTGAATTGGACCAAAACAGGTTTTATTATTGGTACCAAGTCTCAGCCATAAGTGAACCATATCAACACCAGAAACCCCAAAACTGAGCCATTACCCTTACCCAGCCTAATCTTATCCAAACCATATGAACAAATAAGTCACAGGAAAATTCAATTCTCAAAATTGTTTTATTTAACAATAATGCACAAGCCAAAAATAAATTTTTAAATTACATCTAGAATTGTGTAACTGTGTGAAGGCTATTTTTTTAGTACATTCAAAGCGCAACATCTTATTACCTCAAAAAAGTGCATTTAATTTCAAAATGTTCTGGTCTGTCTTAAAGGAACAGTCCACCGTTTTTTCATATTAAACTGTAAGAACTGATTTTCCTGCTAAGACAAAAGCTGAGATAAAACTCACCATAAAGCAATAAAACGCACCCTGGACAGAAGATCGCAAAGACAGAAAACAGGGCACTGTCTTGTCCAAACGTTTCTCCTACCTTATCTCTGCATCCCCCTCTCCCTCTCCCCCTGAGTCAAGTCACCAAAAGTTCACTAAGAATGCTTATATATCATATATGATGTATCTTGGGAATCTATTGTTTTTCCTTTTCGTGTTTGGTATCATTTTAAGTGTCTCGGTGTGAGTGGTAAAATGGTCTTAATTTCATTGCAGTCATTGGTAATATGAAAAAGATTGAGGACTTAGGAGAATCCTGTGTTCCTCTTTGGGTGATGTTTCTTCAAGACATCTCCCCTCTCCCCCGAGACCAGGTGCTACCCCCTGGGGTACAGGAACTGACCCAAAACACACTGGAAAAATATTGGTACAACCCTTTTACTGGTCTGGGTATTTAAGGCTAGGTAACAGAGCAATCTTTGGGACCTGTAACCAGGAAAACCCCCATGCAGTAATGTGTCAGTGTTATCCCCTTGGAAAGCTCTCACACACTACTGTGTGTCTCTGTCAGGAATGCATTGCTTACTTTTAGAATCATCTTTGAGTAATTGATGTCATGCATTTATTATTTCTGAATTGGCTTTTAATCATTTACTTGTGAAATTGGCACGGTACATTTTTCCTGACAAAAATCAATGTTAACCTTGATTATTCTGAAGTTTTCTGGAATCATTATTTCTAGTAGATTATGTGTAGTCTGTTGTTCCCGCAAATCTCTGTCCAGGATAGATCACACCTAAGGCACTAATGAATGGAGCATAGGGCACATCATTAGACCTTCTGATTCCTGACTATCTCCTAACTTAGCATGTTGTAAGCTGCAACTATTGAGAAAAATTACACCTATGAGTCAGCAGTGAGCGGCCGCGTAGGGTAAGATAGTTTGCACTGCACCCTCTGACTATTTTAGGACTGGCTAGTTTGTGATCGTGAGCGCACACTCGCGACGTGACGTCTCAAAGCGACACCAGGTCCTTAATGAACGAATATTTGAAATTATGAAATGGCCAGAATAATCAAAGATCTAAATTAACTCATAATCAGTATTTATGACTGTTTTCTAATAAGAAACACAATCTAAATTTGATTAACATTTGAAATTGGAGTCAGATTAAGCGTAGAACTAAAGTATTATTTAAACTAAATTCCAATAAATTAAGTGAACTTCACTGGAGCGCTGAAAAGACATACACGCATTATTCCTTCGAACATACCATTGGATTCCGGTGTTGGGCCAATGGGTGGACCTTACAAAACTATGTTATTCCCTTAACTAAGAGTTGATAAATACCTCTCTCGTCTCAGTGTGGCACTCAATCGCTCTGGCATGAAGCTTTTCTGAGCGGGTAAAATGGATAACTATAATGTATGGCGGAATAGCACTTGGACTCGGCGCAGTAATATAACTATATCATCGGGAGAGGGGGAGAGGATTTTTCAGGAGTGATGATATTACTGCGCAGAGTCGAAGTGCTATCAAGTGCTATTCCGCCATACATTATAGTTATCCATTATATGTTATAAGGGAATAACATAGTTTAATGGTCTGTTTAATATATTAATGGTCTGTTTAATAAAATAAAAAAAAGTTTAATATGAAAAAACGGTGGAGTGTTCCTTTAAACAGTAGCTTACTTATTGTAGTAATGCACAAGCCAAAAATAAAATAAAAATGACAGCTAGAGTTGTGTGAACACTATTTTAGTTGCCTTAACAGCTAAGTATACAACATTTTCCAATTCTAACTAAATGAATCTATGAATGAATCTAGCACTGAAATGTAACCATTTTATAATGTAATTTTACTCTCAACAAACAGAGCAAATTAAAACAATTACCTAAAACAAATTTAGACATCAGAATTTTTGTATGTGTGAGGGAGAAAGTGATCCTATTTAGGACTGTCCTCAGGAAGTGAAGTACAGCTCTGCAGCCCCTCTTTTCTCCTCAAGCGCTCTCTCCTTCCTCCATCTCTATCAGGAGCAAGCTGAAGCCATCTTGTATAGTTGCTTCTATCTTCTGATCGGGAGCATGTTGTGTCAGACAATTTTTTTTTCTCAAAGCAGCTAAAAGACAAAATACTAAATTAATAATACAAAATTAATAAATACATATACAAACATTAATCCACCTGTAAATAAATGTAGGTAACAAAATAAAATAAGGTTGCTTTGGTTACATTTTATACAGGAAATGGTTGCTTAATGTGGCACTATTGAATCACTAACTGGTTTGTCAGAGTTTGAGAACAGTATTTTGACAAACAAAACCATTTTAGCTAACAAAATCCTTAAAAATGTTGAGATATGGAAACTGTGGTGTAAACGCATGCTTATCTGTGAATTAACATTTAATTTATTAACTGTTAAAATAAAACAGCAATTATCCACTAAAGGAATAGTTCAACCAAAAATGTAAATTCTGTCAACATTTCCTCACCTCCACTTGTTCAATGCCTGTATGAGTTTCTTCCTTCTGTTGAACAGCAGAAATAAAAAATAAAAAGTTTAATCAGACAGTAGATAACCACTGGCTTCCATATATTTTTTTCCAATGTTACCTTCCACTTACCTGTCTGGTCACCAACATTCCTCAAAATGTGTTCTTTGTGTTCATCAAAAGAAACCAACTCATCCAAGCTTAAGAGAAAATGATGAGAAAATTTTCAGTTTTGTTTGAACTTCCTTAAAAAAACAAGAACAGACATACACACACACACACACACACATAAAATATCAGACATATCCTGATTATCAAAGTCGCAGACTAGATTTAGATATAATTAAATCTGATTATACAACCATTGAATCACTTTCAGCTTTACAAGTCAATTACTGTTATTTGTTGCTGATTTCGCTGTGATTTTTTAACAGCATCATTTTAACAGCATTACATTGTACCGCACACCGGATATGAAAGTACCGCGCCTCGGACATCCCGCAGAGCAGTCTATCTGCAGTCTATCACTGCAGTCAAGCCAGCCTCCACCTCGAAATGAGCGGTCAAACTAGCCGCCCCTATATTTCTCTATGCGCTTATACACTATGTATTACGGTAAGACCGTCAACCATTCTGAAACCATTCAGTCAACCATTCTTCCAGCGAAGGCTATTTCAGTTAGTCCGTCCGTCCGTCCGTCCGCCTTCTCACCGTGTCCCCTGCAAAGTTTCAGGACATTCTGATGTTGTTTTACAAAATAAGAGCCCCCAAAACTCATATATCACCTGTTGTCTGCATACATTCAGAAAATTATAAAAATAAAAGTCCTAATTTCCACAGACCAAGTTTTGAGTTTTGGGGGCTCTTATTTTGTAAAACAACATCAGAATGTCCTGAAACTTTGCAGGGGACACATTGAGAAGGTGTCCTCTCCATCTGAGGTGGAATTGGTCTGTGGAGATTAGGACTTTTATTTTTATGATTTTCTGAATGTATGCAGACAACAGGTGATATATGAGTTTTGGGGGCTCTTATTTTGTAAAACAACATCAGAATGTCCTGAAACTTTGCAGGGGACACCTTGAGAAGGTGTCCTCTCCATCTGAGGTGGAATTGGTCTGTGGAAATTAGGACTTTTATTTTTATGATTTTCTGAATGTATGGAGACAACAGGTGATATATGAGTTTTGGGGGCTCTTATTTTGTAAAACAACATCAGAATGTCCTGAAACTTTGCAGGGGACACCTTGAGAAGGACGGACGGACGGACGGACGGACGGACGGACGGACGGACGGACGGACGGACGGACGGACGGACGGACGGACTAACTGAAATAGCCTTCGCTGGAAGAATGGTTGACTGAATGGTTTCAGAATGGTTGACGGTCTTACCGTAATACCTAGTGTATAAGCGCATAGAGAAATATAGGGGCGGCTAGTTTGACCGTTCATTTCGAGGTGGAGGCTGGCTTGACTGCAGTGGTCTAATCGCACCCCGGTCGCGTCAGTCTGTACTCGCATTCTCAAGTTCACTGCTAAGCAAAAGTTTACTTCAATAAAGAACAAAGTGACATCCGAGTTTGAATTCAGGTATTTAAAAAAAACACGAAGAAAGAGAGCGACGAACTTCACTTACCTGAACAGCAGTTGTCTGACAGTGACTAGTCTCGCGTAGCCAGACCTTCAGACTGACGGCTGAAGGTCTCACTGTTGCCAACTATTTTCAAAGGAAAGTAGCTAAGGCTTTCCTGAAAAGTCGCTAAATGTCGATAGATGACGTCATACGTCAATTATCATATTAATGACGTCATCGCGTCGTACTTGCATTCTGTCAGCCTAGTGCGTTTTCTCTCTAAACTAATGCTCTATTTAATATAGGGCTGCAACAACGAATCGATTAAATCGATTAAAATCGATTTCTGAAAGAGTTGGCAACGAATTACATAATCGATTCGTTGCATCGCGCGACGCGGAAATGTTTGAGTATAAAAAAAATTGGAGTTGAGCGCGGAGCACTGTCGCTCAATTGCGGAGCGAGCGCGAGAGAGAGACCGAGTGTCCGAGATCGCGCGCGCGAGAGAGAGACCGAGTATGTCCGAGATCGCGCGCGCGAGAGAGAGACCGAGTGTGTCCGAGATCGCGGGCGCGAGAGAGAGACCGAGTGTGTCCGAGATCGCGCGCGCGAGAGAGAGACCGAGTGTGTCCGAGATCGCGCGCGAGAGAGAGACCGAGTGTGTCCGAGATCGCGCGCGAGAGAGAGACCGAGTGTGTCCGAGATCGCGCGCGCGAGAGAGAGAGAGACCGAGTGTGTCCGAGATCGCGCGCGAGAGAGAGACCGAGTGTGTCCGAGATCGCGCGCGCGAGAGAGAGACCGAGTGTGTCCGAGATCGCGCGCGAGAGAGAGACCGAGTGTGTCCGAGATCGCGCGCGCGAGAGAGAGAGAGACCGAGTGTGTCTGAGCATTAGTAATTTGGTACATACTACATAGTAATATATAATTAGGCCTACTATATAAGATATAAATAAAAACAACAATTCAATTCTTACCACTGAATTAGCAGACTGTGATTTGAATCAGATAGACAGACGATGAAAACACTTTCTTGTCTGTCCAAATAGCCTACCACTACAAGGGCAGGGAGATATTTTTTCCACAATTTGCAGCACTGAATTTTTCAATCTTTACTCTAATGACTCCGAGAAACACTATATGCTCAGAAAGGATGAGCTGCAAAATACCTTACACACCATAGGAGATGGTCAAGCCATTGTATTTGTTTTTTTTTTAATATTTAATATTGTATTTATACTTTATATACATTGTATTTATAATTAATATTAGGATAGACTAGAGATATTATCTTCTCTTATAATTATTATTATTGCTATTATTATGACCTATTATAGGTAATATAATAATAAGTGCATTTGGTTGTTAAAAAATGCCAAACATTTTGTTAAAGATTATAACATATTTGACAAAAACAAAACACAAGTTTGTGAGTGTGTGCATCTGTGAGTGTGAGAGTTTGTGAGTGTGTGCTAGTGTGGCGTAGAGAACAAGCTCTGACATTCAAACAAATCCTGTTAAGCTTTCTGATTTGTATTTTTCTTTATTTTTTATCAATTATTTATTGTTCTGACAGCAGCTCACTTTATTTTTAAAAAGCCTATATATATTATTTGGCAGATGTAAAGCATACATGTGTATGTTTTTTGTTAGTCCATTTTTTTACACTGGATTTTTTTCACGGTGAATTTGCACTGTCAGTTCTGTTTTTTAATAAAGGCTTGGAAATGAATGCTTTTTTTTTTATCCGATTCATCGATTAATCGGAAAAATAATCGACAGATTAATCGATTATTAAATTAATCGTTAGTTGCAGCCCTAATTTAATATAATATAGCCGAATGTCAAATAAACCTGTTTTCATTTCAAGCTGCTTGCCTACACCAAACACTGATCCCTAAACCTTCCCATCACTGTAACCTTAAACAATGAAATAAGCTGCAGGGCGGGATTTCGTCTGAACTGGTTTTGGTGGAAAAATCACGCTAACAGAAACAGAAGACTTTGAACGCACAAAAAGAGGTTTCAACTGTGATTTTCTTTTGTAACGATCAACAGCAGGCACACTCTTTGCTTGTAATGCTTGAAGAGGTAACTGAAGTCTGATTTGAAATAATTTTAGCTTGTTCACCAACAGCCTCCATTCGTGTAGCAATAGTAATAGCCTTGTTAAGATTCAAATCTGTCTCTAATAGCAGACGTTCTCTAATACGATGACTGTTTATATTCTCCACTAATTGATCTCTTAACATTTCATCATTATTAGATGCAGACTCACATCTGGCTGCTTGGTCCCGAAGAGAAGCGATATACTGCAGGATTGTTTCCCCCGGTGCTCCAGTTTGTTATGTTTAATTCCTGGTTAGCCTGACGCCAAGAAAGTTCTCTATTCTTAAAGATTTATTCAAATCCACAAGCAAGTCAACACTGCCAGACGTTACATAATTGGCAACAGGTGCAACACACTTCAATTCTAACTCTACATCTTTTATAGCTAACACCATCCATCTCCTGAAAAGTACACAAACACAACAGCCAGGTGTTGGAAACATGGCAGCGGCAGACAAAGCTATTAAGAGCGAGGCATTTACTGGCAGATGAAGTGGAGCCAGGACAGAGAAATGTTCCTGAAGATTATGCACATTGCATCCGTCAGTGATAGAACCAGTACGTTATTAGAACCATAGATATTTATGGTTAGAACGTGCTTCTAATAACATACTGGTCCGAGTAGCAGGGCAGAGCCAGGGATTGAAAGGAGACAGTGGAGGCGGGGACGAGGGACTGGATGGCTTTGGCAGGGGAGGAGAGAAAGGGAGGCTGGGAGGGAACATCCGCAACAAAGGAGACTTGGGCAGAACCATGGGTGACAATGGCAACTTGGGGCTGGTTGGAACCAGCGATGACGAATGAGACTTGGAGCTGTGCAGAACCAATGGTGACGAAGGTGACTTGGGCTAGGTGGAACCAGTGGTGATGACTGACGAGGTTGATTATGAACTTGGGGTTGGACTGTACCAGCGGCGATAAAAGAGACAGGAGACTGGACAGGACTAGCAGAGACTGGAGACCTTAGGACATCCAGATCATCAAATAACTAATCCTTGGGGACCAAGCTCAGTGAATGCACCTCAGTGACAGGAGTATGGCCATGGCTCCAATCCATGCCATGGAACTCCACTAAAACACTCAGATGTTGGTGCTGGCTCACACACCTGGTCAGACTCCATGATAGGCTCGGGCTCCGGGACGAAATTGACCTCTGTCGTATGCTCTGGCTCTGGCTTCATAGCGGATGCGGACTCTGAGTCTGCATTGGGCTCTGGCTGACACATGGTGTCACAGTCAGTGGCTGTGAAGAAGCACACCACTAAGGAGATAAACAAATAGATCTCTAATCCAACAATCAAAACAGCAAACAGGAGAATAACACGGCGGAAACACAACTACGACGAGCAAACTGACTTCAAATAATTCAAGACAAGGAACACACTGATAATGAGGGCTTAAATACACAGCAAACAGATAAACTAACTAGAACTGAACTGAGGAACCTATTCAATTAGTAACCATAGAAACAAACAGGCAGGGAACAGAGGAGAACTGAACTAATTAACAGACTAGAAGATTAACAAAGAAACTCTGTCCACATGAACACGGGTACTTTCAAAACCGCAGCATTTTCTATGCGGTTTGGCTGTTCGTCCACACCAAACACTGTATCTGGTCACTGAAACTGAACTTTTTTTTTAAAACTTCTGCCAGGGTGAAGATTTTTAGAAACTCCGTTTGCAGTGTTGTCGTATAGATGGTGAGACCAGGCTTTTCCAGGCTTCTGATTGGCCAACATGGCTTTACAGTTAGGGTTATATCGCCACCTGTTGGTTTGCATGCTCTTGACAGCGCTTCATAGCGTGTGTTTTTTTCTTTTCATGTGAACGCAATTTTTTAGGAAAAAACGTATCTCGCATTTGGCTTCACACTACATTTACATTTACATTTTACATTTACATTGCTTTTATCCAAAGCGACTTACATTGCATTTCAAGCAACATTTACATTCATAACAGTTCTTGCTTTCCCTGGAAATCGAACCCATGACCTTGGCGTTGCAAGCGTCAACGCTCTACTGTTTGAGTTACAGGAAAGCCTGTTTTAAGCAAAGATTTAAAACACTAATGTAACCCTTCTAGCGGTTTCGTAAGTATACCTGACAACTAATTTAATTAGCTACGGATCAAATTGGGCTAATATCAGAACTCTAGGTACGACTACGGAGCCTGAAACAATGGAATGTCAGCAGAAAACAGAGGACACAACCCAGGTGAAGCTCAAAAGATGTATTATACAAATGAATGACAGTTATTTACATTCCCTGCCTATCTAAGCCGGCTTCCTGAGTGCACATTCGCACAATGAACCCAAAATAAAACAATTTCAAACAAAAGAAAGAGTCTGTGAAAGTGTTTGGTGTTTGTGTGTGTTCCTCAAAGTATGTTCGTTTCACTACCCGGGTAGGTTTATGTATGTCCTTATCTGTATGCAAAAGAGGCACAGGATGAAGTTGGTTCCGAAGATGCCACGGCTGGCCACACCAGGCTCTCGGTCGGTTCAATGGTTTCTTTGGTTGGCTCGCCACTGACCGCAGGTCAGGTTCAGATGATTTATTCTTCTCTAAAAAACCAATCTATGCATACAGTACAGAATACATTAGTTACTGTTGCCTCATTTTCACTGAAATCCAATCAACTTATATCCATTCAACTCAAATCAATATATCCAATTGTACAGGATATAAACACTCTAATCATTATGTAAATGAAATACACATCACACCATATAAGATAGGTCAGATCTAATAAACAACAATCATGTACTTCCATCTCGCAGCATAAAATAGAATCATGAGATTTCTGAACCTAGATATTTATGTTTTTTAACTTCTTTTAAATCTATTTATGCATCTTAATGACATTTTAACATCACATTTTAATATATTCATTCTTTTTAACAGTTATGAGGAACATAAGTTCCTCATATACAGTGCAAATATGTATATTGGCAATTAAATGAACTAAATCACCCTTATCTTACAGATAACAAACAATAAAATAAATACTCCCTCAATCAAATGACTTCTAAATCAACAAAACAGAGTATAAAACACTCTTAACGTTGTGACTACTATAAAAGATCTGCTTCAATAGTTACTATTTTGGCTGAGCTAACAGCAGAGCTAAAATCAGGACAAATTCACATTGTAAATGCTAGTGAATAGCACGCGGCTAGCGCGATTTGCGATCTTTTATGAGCATCTTAAACAGCACAAAACAATCTGAATCTGCGTCAGATAGTAAGAGTAGGATAGGTATCAGATAGTAAGAATCGGGATCACAACTCCGATTGGTTTTATAAAAAGTATTTTTCACCATACTGGAGCTAACACGGCCAGCATAACACTCACATCAATATTAACTTTCTTACCGGAGATATCTTTAGGAGCTCGCAAAGTTGTGCGATTTCTCTTTCTCTCTCACAGCTTTCAACCTCTCTCTCTCTCTCTCTCTCTCTCTCTCTCTCTCTCTCTCTCTCTCTCTCTCTCTCTCTCTCTCTCTCTCTCTCTCTCTCTCTCTCTATATATATATATATATATATATATATATATATATATATATATATATATATATATATATATATATATAATGGCTCATATATAAAACACACATATATATGTAAACACACACACACACACACACACATATATATATATATATATATATATATATATATATATATATATATATATATATATATATATATATATATATATATATATAATAGTACGTTTTTAACATGATTTTGTGGTGCTTAAACTAAAAAGTATGGAAAACGTTGACTATTTTGTTTGTGAATTAGTTTTTCTTTAAATTATAAATTTATTTTTTTTTAAAAATAAATAAAAAAAACTAAATTATCATGTTAGGAAAATTTATATTTTGTTCAGGTCAAATGGATTTGGGAATTGTTTAATGATTATTGAATTTTGTGAACATTGCTGAAAACTAATAGGCCTAGCAGGCCTAAATACTTATAATTGTCCAGTACACAAAGTTTGGCCCATAATCGCTACACTGGGCCATAATCGGTACACTGATCTGGGCCACACACCTCCCATCCACAATCGGCCCAAATGTTGTCTGCCGTCATGCATGCAGTGCCATCATTGCCACGCATGGCCCAGAGTTGGCTGACATGATGCATGCCAGTGCCGGCAACACGCCAGCAGTGCCATTATGAGGCCACATTTGGGCCAAGTCTGTTTGCTATGTGGGTCCTTATGTAATACCATACTGGAATAATATTTTTTTAAAAATTTACCTTGGGAAAAAGTATGCTCTTCGTCTCATAAGTATCTGCTTACCAATAAAGTTAAAGAAATAACTTTTAAATTAATTCACAAATGTTACCCAACCAAAGCCTTTCTTAGGAGATATTTCTAAGTCCCACATTGAAGTGAACTGCTGTTTCTGTCTCGCTCCTGAGGAAGACGTCATTATTGTTTTGGCAATGTACCCACACAGAGAAATTTTGGTCAGATTTGTTAATTTTTATCCAAACCTATTTTGTAAGTGACTTTTCTTTCTGTTTTAAAGATGTTTTATTTGGTTTCTTTGACTACTCAAAAGAGAAAACAGGACAATATAATTAATTTGTGTTTCCTTCTAGCTAAATTTCACATACATAAGCAAAAATGTACTGGCTCTAAACCTCTCTTTTCTCTATTCAAAGATGATCTAGACAGATACATGGAAACTATCCAAAGCTCTGTTAATCCCAAAGCAATGAAAACTGTATCTCTGTATTAATCCTTTATGTCCTCTTAAGGTGAATGCACTGCATTCTTGTTTTTAAGTTACCCTGGCAACTTATTTGTGTCTGTGTATATTGTTGTCATTTTTGTTTTATTTTTTCTATGTTTGTAAGTATTGCTTTAATGGTTTGTACTGTTTAATAAAAAAATAAAAATAAAAAAAACACTTCATGCACTTTCGGTCTTGTGGACGATCCCGCTGAAGTGATTCGTTGGAATGATCCGTGTCAAAAGAACGATTGGTTTATGAATCGGACATAGCAAGAGCTCACGCGGCCACCGTACTTATTGTAAACATGGCGTCTGATGAAGATAGCGATGAGGATTTCGTGTCTTACGGAACTCCTTTAGAGCCTCTGGAAGAAGGTACTAACGTTGTACACTGTAGTTGTTATTTGTTTGAATGTGCAGGTTTTTGATGCATAAGAGCTGTGAATATTTAATGAAAACAGCTGGCGCAGAAATTTCACACGTTCCTAGTTATGAATTCAACGTTGTTCGTATATATGTATTTCAGATGAACTCAGCAGAAAGCCAGTCCCTGTGCACGAGCAGACGGTTAAAGATGAGAAGGGCCGCTACAAGAGATTTCACGGAGCTTTTACTGGTGGCTTCTCCGCTGGTTACTTTAACACAGTGGGCACCAAAGAAGGTCAATGCCAACCTTGCTCAGTGCAGTAATGCTTTCTGTTAACCGGGTCTAGTAGTTTAACTAATCTCCTTTGTCCTTTAGGCTGGGCACCATCAACATTTCTATCAACTCGACAGCAAAAGGCGGAGAGACAGAATGCTAAACCAGAGGACTTTATGGATGAGGAGGTTAGTGTGTGAATCCTACACTACTGAGTACTGTGCCTTGATACTTGTAAAGTCCTTGGTGTGTAATTTTTTTCTAATACATAATATGTTTTGTAAAAGGATTTTGGTGAGCATGGTATTGCCCCAAGAGAGATTGTCACTACAGATGATTTTGCATCGGAGAGGAAGGATCAGTTAAAAGACAAAGCACGAGCCGTCAGTTCTATTGCTGCTCTGATACCTGGAGACACTGGACTGCTGGAAGAGCTTATCGCCCCTGCACGGTAAGCATCACTCTAACTGATATGTGCTAACTATAATTTAACTGAAAGCTAAACTTATTACATGGCATTGTGTGATTGCTAGGTCATCTATTGGTGTGGAGCTGCTGAGAAAAATGGGCTGGAAAGATGGCCAGGGAGTCGGACCAAGACTGAAGAGAAAACAACCTAAGCAAAAGACTGGTGATGAGAGAAGATATTACAGATGTTTTGTTTTAGCTCAAGTGCCATTTTTAGGTTTTAGGTCTGGAAAGGATGATATGATTTGCTGAGCACAATGTTAACATTTTAAGAAGCTTAGCTTTGCTCTTTCTCGTCTTTCAGATGCGGTTAGAGTTTATGGCTGTGTTTTGCCGCCCAATGGATCTGAGGAGTCTGAGGTGGATATTGTTTAATGTTTGGGGTTCTGATCAGATTAATTTTAAATTTATAATGGCTGCATCCAAAATTGCATACTCTCTGAGTAGGTACTCCTTTTGAATAAGTACTCACTTCGTGGCCAGTAAAAAGGATGTTATAGTATGATTGTAGTCTGGAAGTACTACATTCATCATGTTGTCATAGTCATGTGACCTACCAGGGTCAGTTGCTTTGCTTTACTGCTATTCACAAATCTCTCCAGTGGGCTCGTTGGATTGTAAAGTGTCCATCAGATGTGCCCCTTAGAATCTAAGTCATCCGGGTACTTTTTGCCTACTGTTTTATGAATACTGTGAATTCGGACATACTACTCGTTTCACATACGAGAATGCATATTCAGATGCAGCTTATGTGATTACTATGTGAAGAATGGACAGATTTTAGTCATACTGAAAAACTTTTTATTTTTGTTCAGGAGGATGATGATGATGAATTTGCTCCAGAGAATGTGACCTTTGCCCCCAAAGATGTGATCCCAGTGGACTTCACCCCTAAAGTGGACTCCCATGGTCTGGGTTACCGAGGGCTGAACCCTCTACAGGCCTTGGAGGGCGGATCGGGATCGGGACATATAAACCTCTTCACGCTTCACTCTGATAGAGCAACCAGCTTATTTGGAGACAAAAGAAAGTCTGGACAGCAACGCAGGGGTGGGATTGGAGGACAGGTAACGCCAACGTGCTGATCAGTAATGGCCTAGAAAACAAAATTTGCTACTAAAACTAACACACTCCCATTAGAAGAAACATGCTGACATCAGTGTATATGTGAGTAGGCCTTTGGAGTTGGTGCAATGGAGGAGGAAGATACCGATATTTATCATAAGGACTCCATGTCAAACTATGATGCTGTGCTGGGAGGAGAAGAGCCAGGGGATGGGCTCTATGGATGGACTGCTCCCCAGCAGTATACCAGGAAGAAGAACGGTTGGTGACCTTGGCTGTGTCCTCATAATGTCATGATGCATTTATGCTGCATCAGGATGTCAGAACTGGGTGCTATTTGAGTGTCTTTTGTAATGTGACCACACTGTTTCATGTGAAATTGTAGGCTTAGCAGGAAAGATGGCTCCTTTATGACAAATGTATACGGTTTTTGTTCCAGACTCAAAAAGAGACGTGGCGTATTCGGGCAGAATTCTGGAGGGGTTTACATTGGCCTCCCAAGCCGCAGAAATTAAAACTGTAATGTACAGCACTAGGCAGTTCCTTTATTACTTTATTTGGTGTGAAAAAGTTGTGCTGTTAAATTAGGCTCACTGGTTTTGGTTCTAGGTCTATCCTCCCCCTGATCTGCCCCGTGATTATCGGCCTGTACATTACTTTCGTCCTGTGGTTGATCCATCCTCCGTCAGTCCTATTGTTGCCCAGGCACTGCAGGCTTCACGTGGACACCTATCACAGGATGCACCACAGCAAAGTCGTCACAATTTAGACTCTGGTCAGAGACGTGACATGCTGGGAGAAACTCCTCTAGAGGGTAAGGATGTCTCTGTGTATGTGTTGTGGTTGTATTAAGAGTGATTTGAATTGTAGATTTGTGATTTGCAGGTAGATTCAGAGCTGTCACATTTTCATTACACAATTAAACAAAAAAAACAAAAAACAATATGATCACGATATCTATAGAAACTTTGAAAAGAATAATGCTATCAGTCAAATTTATCTTTAAATTTATTTTGTGTTTTCTCTTTTTTTGGCCAAAGAATCACTCAATCTGAGTGTAGGGAGGTGGAGAGAGAGTTTGTAAGCGTAACTGTACAAATACAAAAAAAGAACCTACTGTTAGTCTGTACTTCTTGCTTTTATCTGTCATCTCTTCTGACATAATTTTGTGTGGCAGTAGCTGCTACACTACAGAGTCACCTTTTTTTCCATTGTATGACGTTTGGCAACAAACATTAAGGAGCAATACCACTACCTACTATGTGTCAACCAGATAGTTACTGTCACTGGATTAATAATTACAGTATTATTGTATGTGTAGCTTTAATATCCTGTACGTCTCAGATCTCATAACTTCCTTGTAAGTCCAAAAACAGCGTTTATTGAAACCAAGCTCCCAAAACAACTTGTTTTGGATTTTGTCTCAGTATGACGTCATAGTGCAAAAAAACCCCGCCACTGCAGAAGATCAACGCCTACGTCTACATCATTGCCTCTTTAGCCCTGCCCATCAATTCACTCATGCTCCAGATCGCGTCAGTAAGACACTGTTCGATTCTTCGCTTTATTTTACTGCAGATTAGTTTTTTAACAAGACAGTTTGACAGGCTTTTCAAAAAATAAACTAAAAATAAAAGATGATGCAGTGCTGACTATATTTTGGATCCAACAGTAATGTCACTCACAATACACAAGTGTGTGTAACAATGTTTTTACCATTCCTTTCTGTTACAGATTATTTGATAAGTACTCCTTTTACTGAAAATGATTAACAATGAATATAAGAATGACAATGCGACAAACAATGGTACATTCATTCATAATTCGATTACACGAAACATAGGGGTGTGACGAGATCTCGTGCCACGCGATATCGCCATGACTGAGCGTGAGGGTGAAATTACCGTAGAATATTCCACCGCTACACTCACATTCGCCAAAACTATCGTTTTGCTGTTTTTATAAAAAATAAAAAAAACCATTATAAAATAATGTAAAAGTCTGCTCTGCTCATCCAGCACGAGTTGCCGTTGCAATCAGTGCAGCACGAATCACAGTTCACTGATCGCGTGATGATGGCGGAGGATTCGTTGCGCAACTAACAGACTAACGTCTGATAAATATATTATTTTAGAATGCACGCTCAGCACCGCTGCTCCCTATACACAGAGTACGCACGATCACGAAAGTGAAAGTAAAACACAAGCTCCCTGATGTGCATTGCGCACAAATTAGGCCGCAAACATACTATAGTCCGTCTCCTAATACCCATCTCTGGACTGTTTATTTGTGGGTATGGTCTCAGTTTGCACTTCGAATATATTGAGAGAGTAGTGTAATGTCGTAAGGACAACAGACAAGGGAGGCTCTGTTTCTGAACTTATAATCGGAACGCAAGAACAACTGTAGAGACAAACACACCAGCCTCGTTTCTCTCTACTCGGCCTTTTCCGAACTAACCGCATTAACCCTATAACCGCCGTTGCAAAAAAAACAGCAATTTGAAAACAATTATAAAGAGTCTGTGCTAACTTTGATTATGGTTGCACTTGCACTTATTGTTTGCGCTAAATAAGACTTCAAGGAGTTCAGTTAGGAGGTCACACACAGCCTCAATCAGAAGTTCTGAAAGCTCTTAAATGTACAGTAAGGGCTGAAGAGACTAATGTGAAATCATACAGAGAAAAGCCAGTCAATAAAAACCTTTTACAGTGCTTGTATATTGTTTTCTTTCAATGCATTTGATAATTCATACTCATAATGCATGTCATTTCAGGTCTACTTTATAAGATTATTAGTTAAACATTGCAAAATGCACCTGCATACTATTTTTCCAGTCATGAATTTTGTCATTGAGGATTTCTGAAAAATTGTGCAAAAATCTCGTCTCATCTCGTTCTCGTGGACTTAATCTCGTGTCGTGTCGTGTCTCGTCTCGTGAGATAAGCGTCTCCTCACGCCCCTAACGAAACACCATAATAAGTCATCCTTTGTCAACTATAACTGTGATAATTCCAAGTAGTTAAACTTTATTTGCCACAACCAAGACTTACAAAGAATATGTAGTACGCATATATAAACAATACCTCACAAATACACAAGGAATAAATATAGATAATTAATTACCATCCTGGAGTATCCTTCGTATTTGAGGTGTAGGTTTTTCAAACATGTATGGCGAACATCGTAAGTTTTCAAAAAAAATCCTCATGGTAAGGGTGGGGATGTTGAAAATTATTGTAAAATGCATAACTGTTAGCCAATCAATGCAGTGTGCAAAAACATGATAGAAAATAGCCTATTACTTCTAAACTTGATGTAAAAAGCTTGCTAATTTATAAGTGGACCTCAAAGAACATTGTAAGATTTAAAAAAAATGCAGTTTATTACTCCTTTATAATACAATTTATAACCCAAACATTTGTTTATGTTCTATAGGCCCTAGTTCTGTGTTTGAGTTGCTTGACAGTAAAGACAGAGAGCGTCTGAATGAGTTCCGCAGAGCGGCCGAGGGGCGGAATAAGCCAGCGGGAAACCTTTCCTCAGCTGCGGATCGAGCTGCCGTGGTGGCTTCGGCTAAAGCCGCCGCTCTGCAGGCCCTGTCCAGCCGTTTCAAGTCAAACGCCCCACAGCCTGATTCCCACACTCAGAGCATGACCTCTCCAATCAAACCTCAGGCATCCTCTGAGACCCAGATGGCTTTGAATGCCTGGTCTGCTCCCACTGCAGATGCTAGCAAAACCTTTAAACCATTTTCAAACAATCCTCAGAAGCAGGCCCGCTACGATTTGTACATCAACAAACTCAAACAGGGCAATAAAGGTGAATTTTTACATTTTATGTTTGGTCTGATTTATCCTGGATTTTCATAATCTATGTTTAGCTAAATACCTGATTTCCGCACTATTTGTAGATGCCCTGGACTCTAGTCTGGACACCTCCATGACGGAGTGGGAGAGAGGGAGAGAAAGGGACGAATTTGTACGCGCTGCATTACTCTATAAGCCCAGCAACTCTTCTCTCTCCTCGCGCTTCACACGTAGCAAACAAGAGGATGACACAGACAATGTGGAGGTCACACGGGATCAAGAGGTTAGGAGCTTCACCTTTGACATAAGTTCAGGAAATTCGTTTGGTTAAAAAGGTGCTTATATTTCCAGTATTGTCCACTGTTAAGCAACTTGATTTTATTATAATGGTACTTTAATATTCACTCTCTTTAGAATGATGTGGATGACAAGCAGGCTGCTGTGAAGATGAAGATGTTTGGGAAACTGACCAGAGAAACATTTGAGTGGCACCCTGATAAACTATTGTGTAAAAGATTCAATGTTCCAAACCCTTATCCAGGGTAAGACGCAGACTTGTGGATTAAATCATGTGCTGTATCTGAAGACATTCCTTTACTATTGGAGTAAATTAAGGACAAAGGTCTTTAATATAAAAAACCTGTTGAATTGCCCTAATTGAAAAAAAAAAAATCAATTATATATATATATATATATATATATATATATATATATATATATATATATATATATATATATATATATATATATATATAATTTTGTTTTAATCATATTAAATTGCAGCCTCAAAAAATGCAATTACTGTTAATGCAATGTCTATTTTTTTTATTAGTGCAATTCAACTTTTTTTTATGGAAGGTATTTTCCACCAACCTTTAAATTTAGATACAAATGTAACAAATTATTACATTTAAGTTTTTATTATTATTATTATTGCTTTAGCATTAGGAAAGGTTTGTAACAAATTTCTCTTTCATTTATCTTTTGTCTGTTTTGCAGGTCTAGTGTAGTGGGAATGCCTAAAATAAAAAGAGATAAGTACTCAGTCTTTAACTTCCTGACCATAACTGACAGCAGGGAGGCCCCGAGTGCTCCCAAAACTCCCAGCTCCAGCACAACCCTTCCCTGTTTGACTCCAGAAGTCTCAAATAAGAGATCCAGGTGGGATGTACCAGGGCAGGTATCTGAAACTAAAGACCCACTCAGTGCATTCCTCAGTGAAACTCGCAGTGAGGTTTCAGCGGCCCAGCAAAATGAAGCTGAGGTCAAGACCCAGACAGAATCTCCACATGCTTCTGTCACTCCAGAGGTATTCTACACCCCTGAAAAATAAATTCAGAAAGTTTTCACCTAACTTGAAGCTAAAGTATTTTTTAAATTAGTACTATATACAGCAAAACCTCAATGTAATGATCACATTTCTGTGCAGGTAAAAGTGGCACTGTCCGATGGGCCGCAGATTGAACAAAAGACTGAAGAGGAGGAGAAGGAAGAGGATGAAGAAGAGGTAAGGCCTCCAATGGATCTCTTTAAAGCCATCTTTGCCAGCTCGTCAGATGAGAAGAGCTCATCGTCATCTGAAGATTGTAGCGAGGAAGAGGACGAGGTGGCTCTTCCAACATCTGAACCAATCCAAAGCGGTGCAGGGACAGTGAACCCTCTTATCTCTGCTCCGATCACTCCTGTTCCCGACATCAGCAATGTGACAGGTATGCTTTATATGAGAAGTTCCATAAAAACCTTTTTCAGTGATTCAGATGTCATTTTCATAATCATTTATTGACTTTATTTTTCTCTCCCCCTCAGATTTGAAGCATCTTACAGTCCAGAGCATGCCATCTGCTGAAACTGCAGCACGAAATACTCAGTCCTCCGATAATGCTCCTGCTAAATCACAAAGTCTGGATGAAGAGGAGTTTGGCCCCAGACTGCCACCCCCTGGTCAGTCACTGTAACCACTACCGTTTCCACCACCCTCATTTATCATGTAAACACTGTGTGACTATGTGTTGAAGCAATAATACTTACTTATTTCATTAAATAATAATATAAAATAAAGCTCAATCTCACAAGACATAGTTTCTTTACAAGAATATATATATATATATATATATTATCTGATACTTGGTAATATGTGGTAACATACAGGTGCAGTAATTTTAGCTTTATTACTTTTTCTCTTTCATCCAGAATTTTTTACTAGCCTGCCTTTAATACTAACATCAAGTTTTACATTGTTCCTCTCTTCATCAGGGCTTGTGGCACCTGCATGCTCACCGCAGCTGAAGAAACAGAAGAAAAAAGATAAAGAGAAACAAAGAGCCAAGAAACACAAGAAAGAGAAAAAGGTAGTTTTTCTGGAACAGATTTATTCAGTCTGAGTGCAAGACTTCTTTGCAAAACTAGAAATGACATTGTTTCTCTATCTTTTCTCAGAAGAAAAAGAACAAGAAACATAAGCATAAAGGGAAACAGAAGAAGAGGGTGGAGGAGTCCAATAGCAGCTCAGACGACACTGACTCCGACAGTGAAGATGAAAATAGAGTTGTGTCTACTAGTGAACTGCTTCAGAGGTCAGAGCTCATATTTCCAATCATATAGGATTTTATAATGCATCTTTTAAATGGTAATGTATCTTTGTATACATTATTTTTAATTTAACGGCTTGAAAGATGATTTTTCTCTCTCTGGCTTAGGTTAAAAAACATCAAGAACAAGAGATAGAAGAATTGAGAGTGAGGAAGTTGTCTTACGGAAACGTCAAGATAATAGTGTGTGTGTGTGCGTGCATTTATTTACATAAGTGTACCTAATGTTATGATTGCAGGTATTTTTAATAAAAGAAATATTAAAAAAAAAAGTAATTATTTTAATGAAATGTCAACAAACACAGTGTGATCAAACTACATTAACCTTGTAATGCAATAGTAATTTGACCATATTCTGTTAAGATTCATGTTACTATAAAAGCAATTAAGATGAATGAATGAACCAAAGGAGGAAAGCTCAGGTGAAACTTAAAACCTGCAATCAACTGTGGAGCAGAACTTTATGAGCGTTTTGAGACAAGTTTACATTAAGTGTTTTCTGCCTTTAACTTTAAGAATTGTTCTTGTCTTTTTTTCCACTGCTAAACATCCATTTATGAGTGCATGTGAAGGCAGGTTTTTTTTTCTGTCACATTTGCTTGTTTACACATAAGAGTCCCTTTTACCTTGTAAATAAAAACGCTAGTCTGCTGTACATTTAATTAGTTTAATATTTTGTGTAGGCTAATTTGTTCATTTAGTTATATTGACTAATGTTGAAAAGTTTGGGTTGTCTGATGTTTCACCCAAGTGAAATCATAGTTTCAATGTTAGATAAATCAGTTTAATTCATTTCTTTATACCATGGTACATGTCCAAAAATGTTTAATATTGTGATAATTTTTGGTGCTGTATGTGTGTAAGTGAGTTATCTTTGGAAACACAGTAAAAATAATAATGGTGGTGACATTTTAGGGGGGCCTGCAGCCAAATAAGGGTGGATTTCAGCGGTGACGTGTAACGCAGTCACTCTTACTAGCCACTTTGGCAGGTTTGAATTTTATGTAGGCCAAAAAAAAATGTATTGTAGTTTTTTAAAAAGGCATCTGAAATAATATACTAAGTGCAATACAGTGTTGTCCAAATTATAGATTATATATTTTGATACTACTGGCATATTTGAAATGCTTCCAATACTCATTTTCTGCAGAATAGATACACAATAACAGCTGTGCTTTCTCGCTCTCTCATGATCTCTCCGTCAGCGAGTTGACACAAACCCACCTCCCCTCAAGCACTTGTTTAATTTGCTCCGGATGAATATTGTTGGTGTAACAGGGCTTAAATTTCAGCTTGAGATTGTGCATAATTTTACTAATTCCCGTAGATTTTATGCTCACACCTAAATTGAGTTGTTTTTTGCTACTTATAGTGCTTAAACAGTCCAATACATACAAAATAATGTCAAATTACCTGCCTTGTTGAATATTTATGTAAACACAGTCAATTATTTTTTAAGTGTAATGGATCTATGCATCGGGTCTTAAAGTGACAGCAGCCTGATATACCAGCTGCCAAATTATGAGATAATATCTAAATGGCACATTTTCCACCATGGTATCGATGCCAAAATTGTGGCCAGTGAAAATGCTGAGTGGATAGTAGCTTTAGAGGCTTTTACACTGGGCTCGTTTGCTGCGGTCCGAGCCCGAGCGCGTTTGTTCCCGGTGCCCCCCGCAGCGTTGGTCTGGTTTCACAGGCCCTATCCCAAATGGCGCACTTCATGCGGACTTTCGGTCTCGTGGACTTAAATTGCGCGTGCTCGCCGAGTCTACGAGTCCGTAGGCCGTCCCATTTAGCATTTTAACGCTCTGAAGTGTGCTCAGCAGCGCCCCCTTTGTACCCTTGAAGCGGTTTTCCGCGAAGCCCGCTTAGATGCAGGCTCCACGCACTTTAACTACCCAGGAATCCTTGCGAAAGGCCAATCAGACAACGGATGGGAGGAGATTTCACTCACGGACAATTGTTAGCATGGCTGAGAAGAAAATATTTAAGTGTAATTATCATTACGCTTTTTATGACAAGTTTATACAAACATTATGATCATCGACCAGTGGTTGATGTCTCAAACATAGGCTAATAATAGCGAGCTGAATAATAATTGGGCGGGGGGGGTCTTACATTCGCCTCTTTACATATCGATGACCCGCCCAACGGGGGAAGGCGATTACATGCGCTTCTTACATGCGCTTTTTGAGACACACGTAGCACACACACGCAAGGCCTCTCGCTCTCTCCCTCCCTGTCGTGCGCGCGCTACAGTTTGCACATACATATTCACGTAGCCTTTCGAAAACCGGGACATTCAGTGTCCCGGGAGAATGCATAAATTTCCCGGGACAGGTGATTAAAAAGAAGGACAATCCCGGTAAAACCGGGACAGGTGGCAACCCTAGTCTGGCCCAATCCCAAATGGCACACTTCATGTGGACTTTCGGTCTTGTGGACTTACAATGGCTGCCGCGTGCGCGTGTCCGTTAAGTCCGTGAGACCGTAGTGTTACCCATTTGTCATTTTTAGATCTCAGAAGGGTGCTCGCGAGCGCCCCGTGTGGTCGATTTGCGCCCTTGATGCGCACTTTTGCCGAGCCCGTGCTGATGTGGACTCCACAGCAGACTTCTTCCCGACAGTCAAAGCGGCATTACGTTACGAAAGTGCGGACTCAGAGGAAGACCGCGAGTGCTTAGGGTTCCATTTGGGACAGGGCCTCTGTCCCAAAAATACCTCTTCACTACATGACGTCACCGAAGTGTGGACTCTGAGGAAGTCCGGAGTGTGCCATTTTGGACAGGGCCACACTCAACTTGATTCTGTCGAACCCTGGTGCGTTTGCGTGCATATTACGTCATCGCAAACGTGCACGGCGCATGATAGAAAACAGAACGCGGGTCAATATTGCGTTTTTTATTAATTCGCTGCCATTAGGCGCAGTTGAGTGAACAATACAGGTTTACTGTCCGCGTGTGTCACATAAGGTGGCCCTCTGCTGCTTGCAAACGGACTCTTTTGAGGAGACAGAGGATTTCCAAATTTGGTGCCCTGATTTCACGCGCAATGCACGAATACACTGCAGGCTCTCTCTCGCTCGTATCCAAGGTAAATCATCAACACTATCATCCCTTACAAGTGTTTTATTTAACTGAATACATCACAATAAGCTAAAACGCATGTGCAGGTCACTTTACTTCCTGAACAAGTGCGCACCTGAGTCCGTGCTGCTTTCACATTCACGCGAACCGCAGCACGGTTCGGGAGCAACCGAACTCAGACCACCTCCTCCAGGTAGTCTCGGGTTCGGTACCCCAGTGCGCACCCGGGTCCCATGACAGAGTTCACATTAGATTTTTCACAGATTTTTCATGTTAACCGTGCCCCGTTCCGAACTAAACTGCCAGTGTGAAAGCCCCCTAACTTAAATTGTTCATGCTTACACCAAAATAAGTACACCAAAATATTAAATAGCAATCCCTCACTAGGAATTGAGGCCCATAATATGGAAAATCCTAGAATCGCCTCTGCATGCATACTCGCACGTTGAATATCCTCGTAATGTATAGACACGCAGTGTGTCTATATCGCAGTATAGATGCCTCAAGTAGCGACCAATCATATAGCGGCGCCGTGGCTTAGTTGGTTAAAGCGCCTGTCTAGTAAACAGGAGATCCTGGGTTCGAATCCCAGCGGTGCCTTTTGTACCATGCAGGCATAACGCTACATTCAGGTACAAAACACTGTATAAAACAATAACATACCGGTATGCTATAAAACAATACATTTTAAATAGACTAATGAAACTGTAAATATATGCCAAAACAATCAAGTCGTATGTACGTTGCAGAAGCAGAGAAAAATATTTTGTATTTTGAAACCAATCTGTGCAGAAATATTTAAAATGGCTCTTATATGATGTGGTCTATTGTTCAGCAACATGTAAATAATAAAATGGTGCACACGCCATGCTTTGCAATGATGCATCCTTCCGTCCACGAGAGTGCAGGCTTTCACTGCCACAGACCACAGCTGGTGAGTGAGTCTCCCCCAGAATAACCATGAAAACAAACAAAGGCAAATTTCATGAAAAACGTCAGTGTACTGTACATGATTAGCCTAATTACAGCAGAATGTCTTACAAGAGTGTCCTCAGTCGATTCTTAAGACGTTAACGTTACATTTCAGTTAAACATTGTGCCGTTTAACGTTAGATCTGCAGCATTTTATCTTGGTGTTGTAATATTGATCTCAGACAGTGTTGTTTCGCGTGAGATGCGCTCGGTAACGTTAGTCTGTGATGGACAGGAGTCCACTGAGCTCAGCTGCATTGCCGCGATTACTTCACCCTGCATCAGGGTTTATTACATAGGCTAATTGACAATATGGCACAAAGTACCACTAGTAGGGGACCGATATTATTACTCGTTCATATATGATGCAAATATAAGATAGTGATAAGTAAATGTCAAAGGTGTAGTGTTCGCCTCAAGAATCAGTGTGTGTCCTATCCTATGTTGTCCCCACTGAACCTCAATCCCGTCTCTCCTCTGAAGGTCTCTGCCGTTCCCTCCATACAGCGCAATGAGGAGCCGCTCGAAAACAGGGAGAGACGTCGCTTTTGATGCTCGCGCAAGAAGTTAAATCGACCGTAAGCGTGAAACCGACATGAGATACGTGGTAAAAATATATATATATCTGGATTTGAATTATGAGGAAATGACTTGAGCTGTGAACAACAAGAAGATGACGGTGATGATGGAGAGAATCGGTTCGATTCGGCTTTACCTTATGAAATGGATTTGTCTGCGTTGGGCTTGGGTTTGTGTGGGTAAGTAGACTTTTTAGGGATTGTGATATTATCACATATATCATTGTTATATATTGTATAGAACAAAAGAGTGAGGTGCTGTATATTTACATCAGAAGGTCTAAGTAAATCACTTTTTATTACATTTGACCTTTTTCACCCACGTGTCAGAATGATATTAAATATTATTTCACTCCTAAAACCTGACGCAGGTGAATATAGGTTGAAGTATGGGAATGGCACCGATGACAAGGAAAGGTTAAGCGGCGCGCGCAGGTGTTGCAGCATTCATATAATCCAGGAGGACAGATTAGCGTTTGGCTTGTTGCCATGACAGTTATAAACACGGCGGCATCAGTCTGATGTCCTCGAAGACCGACTGGCAGAAGATTGTGAATTGTTTTGACAAATGTGTGTTATTGTCTTTCATGGATAAAAAGCTAATTAAGTTGTTTACGTGCAGTTCTACACACCTTGTTGTTATTGACTCCACATATCGGTTACCACTTAATTGAAAAAAAAAAAAACAGTTTCAACTCTTTTAAAATGGTTTGCTGCTCTCCCAGTCTGGTCTGTTTGTTAGTTTTAAAGGGGTTTGGGACACTTCTGAGAGTCAAACTGAGAGACCATTTAAGGCCAGCATCTCCCAGCACCTAAGTCCAACAAACCATCAACCCGGCTGGCTTGTAGAGAAAAATATATATTTTCGAATACTATTATGATCAGATAATCTGATAACATAGTGATACAGTGACTAGTGCACAGTGACTTTTTCTACTTCCCCAGCATTCTGAGCATCAGTTTATGGATATGTACATTCTTATGTCCACAGCTAGACTAAAGCTAAAGCAATGGTTTCACAGTCTGCCAAGTATTGGGGATCTGATCTCACCCTCAATCTATTCCTAGACAGCACTCTAGGCTTGCTTAAAACACATGATCTGTTGATGTCAGCTAAATGCTCAACAAACAATTACAGCTAGAAGAGAGAATATGTGAGAAAGAGACATCTGCTTTTACCCTAGCAGATCTGCTCATATCAGAGACAGAAGCACAGAACGAGGACGAATGTCTGTTTTGTTGGAGGTGGTGGTATCCAGTGAAGGGGTGGTGACAAAAGAGGGTTTGGTTGGGGGTGGGGGTTTGTTGATAGCACCAGTGACACCTAGAGCTCTTCGTCTCACACACAGACAGACAAAGGGACCTTCTTCTCTCTTTCTTTATCATTATCATCCACGCACATAAGCCGTTCTCTTTGACTACAGATATTCCATGTCCAGGCATCTTATTCCTACTAAATGTCGGTATCACTGATATTGACACATTTTCCTTTTAGAGGATGTTCTGTCTGGTAGATAAAGACAAAAAGGATGAAAAAAAAACTGTGCCAGTCATCACCATAACAACAACATTTTCTCATTCATGCTCTGTAGAGGTGATTTGCTAGAATGTCATTTTGGAGGAGAGAAACAAAGCAGAAAAGTCCATTTTCAGCAGCCAAAAGATACAGAAAGAATATAGGCAAGACTTATCTGAGTTCAGGTTATGTGTGCTCTTTGTATCTGGGGATGTAAAAAGTATGTCAGTGAGGTGATCATGAGCCTTGAGACTCAACATCTAAAAATACTCAGAAATGATTTGTGCTTATATTGCAGGGATTCCCCTGATCTCTTTCCTGTTCTCTCACACAAATAACAGTGTTAGCTTCTGGGCATTCAACCGCTGCGCTCCTACCTAGACATCATCATATTATGGAGAGTACAAACTGTCGTTGGGTGTGTATGAGAGATGGCCGTTTACCCTGCAGGGTAATGAACAAGTGTTGGGGATGTGATGATAGAGTTATATATCACGCCATGTGCTGCCGTTTATATTCAGGGATCTTACTGCACACCAAAGGAGGAAATATAAGGGAATTTTAATATTGTGATTTCTATTACTGATAAAAGTCGTGGAAGTATTATTGAGCAATTTTGTTGTTTTTATGTTCAGCCCTAAATAAATTAGTATTATATATATATATTTATATTATATACAATATTTAAGAACCCAGTAATGACAAATGACTGAAAATTCAAGTTGTTTTTTTTACTACTACTACTGCTAATAAATTAAATGTAAACATTAAAATGGTTATTGAGTAAAAATCTAGTAATCACAAATATTTATCAAGGTGTGTTAAAGACAGCTTTCTTTAACCTGCCTTTGATCAGCATTTACTTCCTAAATCATCTTTCTTTACAGATGTTAAATTTATACACGCATTAATAGACACAGTTCTGTACTATCCTTTTTTTATTTAAAGAGACTTAACAGTGATTCAGCATAGATAAAAGGAGAAAAAGATGATGTATGAGAAAAAAACGGTGTATTGATACACTCATTTGCACTTTCTGTTTCTTCCTGGACTCGTTCTTCCTTGTCCTATTATGTTTCTGTCCAAATGGGTAATCATTAGCACACACTCTCACATACTTCCACACTAAAGTGAGTATTGTGTGTCTCTCTGATCCTCCTTGAGTGAGTGGATCAAATTCTATATATAAATCATATATACAGGTACCTACCATGCACTCAAGAATCCATAAAGACTGATGTGATGTGTTGATGCCATCTCAATCACAGTGTGACAGCTGTGGTCACACACCAACAATGGCCATGTCTTCTGTGTGTGTTCCTCAGCTGCCTGTGGCGGGAAGGTGGAGTTACACACTGAGAGGAGAGGAGTGATCTATAGCCCATCATGGCCCCTCAACTACCCGGCCGGAGTGAATTGCAGCTGGAATATACAGGGAAGCCGTGGAGATGTGATCACAATAAGGTAGACGCACACAAGCAGACTCTCGCTGTGGTGATTATATGAGCAGTGTCTTGTTCATTCCTATTAACATGATACATTACAAGATTATAGTGCCTGTTCAGCAGCTGTCCTGTTCATGGTATCTTGATATTGGAAATGTTTTGCGAATTAGCATTTCTCCTCTCTGCAAGAAATGCTATTGTTCATTAACAACAATTTGTCATGACAACTTTCACACTGTTAGGGCCCTTAACAGCTTTTACTAGTCAATTGAATGTATGATATTTCCAGACCAAAAACAATGTAAGGTTTCTTTCAAACTAATTAACTGTTTTGTGCATTTCAATGTTTATGAGCCTGTTTGCAAGTGCGCAGTATGTATATTGGTCTGTGCAGTCTTCCGTTTGAAAGCGCCTACTGCTGTATTGCTTGAGCTGACTGCAGGGATTTTATAATGTACTTTTTCTCGCCTCTCATACCACTGCTGTGAGTGTGTGTGTGTGTGTTTGGGCTTTGACTCTGCTTTAATGTAATGATTTAAAGCATGACATCATCCCCCAATTCTCCTTTTCTTGGAGGAAACCCTTAGGTGGAAAAGGAGAATAGTTCTGATAATTTCTTTTAATCAATTCTGGCTAATTACTCATTGTCTAAAAGCTGAGTAGAGGTATATCCTATCAAACAGATTTCTCACATTGCCTCAGACAGACTGGCATATAGAAAATCTGAACCCACTCATCTAAAACTAAGATGAGATGGGTAATTGAAATTAAGGATTTCTTTCACTGATCTAGTTGACTTTTGACAGTTGACTGCTGACATTTTCTCTAGTCCCAGCGTAAAAATTTGTTACAAATTTTATTTTATTTTTTTAAGTATAATAATTTTTTCTTATTTTTAAATGTACATTTAATTATTGCTGGAAAGGAAACTGATGGTATTCAGAGATTTGCTTATAATTTTCACCGATTTCTGAGTCTATCACAAGTCATTGTTTCAATTTCGACAAAGCCTCGCCTGTGTCAGCAAGACAAACATCAGCAGTTTTCACAACAATGGTTAATATATCACAGAAAACTAAAGATTTAAGTTTGTGGGAGATAAAAACACTTGTTTATGATCACCAAATATATGACACTGCAGCACTAGTGAAGTGATGGTTCTGCCAAAAAAAACTCTCTGGCACTGGCCCCAGGTCACCAGGTCATCCTTATTGTTGAGTCCTGTCTGAAATATTCAGAGCCTTTGCATAATGTGTATGTGTGTGTGCATTTGATTGACAGCCAGAGTAGGTTTGAATGTCTGTATTTTAATGACTATACAGACTACTGCTTGGACAACAGAACATTAGACCGGGTTGAGATTTCAATGATAGTGCAGTTCAATAATGTATATCATATAAATTAAAAAAGTTTAAACTGATTTACTCTTCTGCAGACTTATTGTATTACTGGTTTGCATTTTGTCTGTTACGCTTAAATCTCTTCAGTAACACCTAAGCATGTTTTCGTCTGACATGTTTTGTCACTCATATGGTCATGAAACATCTTCAGATTATTGTAAAACACAGTAGAGGAGACTTGGATAGTCTTGGAGGATTTGGAGAGAGTGTGCAGGAGAAAGGTGATAAGAAAGATACCAGGGCAATAGATGTTTTTGTAAACATTGTCAAGTTTTTGGCTGCGAAAGGCCCGTTCTTCTGTAATGGTACTGAATGATGATTTTATCTCTTAGTCTTGTCTGTGTGTGTGTGTGTGTGTGTTCTCTCTCTTTTGCTTATGATCTCTCACTCTTTGGTATCTCTGACATAATATTAGGGTGGTTTCTGTTATGCCGAAAATTAATGTATAAGTGAGTAATTTAAGGAGGTATCAAAATGCAATCAAAAAGAACAACTACAATTTCCCATTTAAAAAATGTCAAGCATGTTTAAAGAATTTTGATTGAACTTTTTTTTATTTTAAACGTTGACAAATCTGGTATGATTTTTAAATATAATAAAATCATATGATTTTTCATAAATAATTTGATCTTTAAAAATTGTTTAATATCTTATTCAATAAAACAAATGTGATGGGGACATGCTGTAAGTAAGTAAGATTGACCCATTTATTGTGAAAAAGGTTTACAAAAAAAATATTCAAAGAGAAGAAAACAAATCACTGCTATGCATTGATACTGTAAAAGCTGTTTTGCATTTTTAGAACATTAATTTCACATTTTCTGTAAATATTTTTAGCAACTCATTTATTGTGGCTCTCATACTTTTGATGATATTGTTCTAGAAGTGTTCTTGTAAATGATTGTACAGTGGAAGTGCTAGTGAAGCAGTAGAGATTCCATCGCATACATTAAGCACCATGTGTTTACTGTGTCCAGTTTTCACAGCTTTGATGTGGAGGACACGGGGGACTGCAGGGGGGACTGGCTGCTGCTCGGCCCCACATGGAAAGCTGAGTATCGGTTCTGTGGCTCAGTTCTTCCTCCTCCTTTCATCTCCTCCAGAGGACGAGTCTGGGTCTATTTCCACTCTCAGGCCAACAGCTCCGGACAGGCACAGGGCTTCAGACTGTCTTATATACGAGGTGAGTGAGCTTAGAGTGTGCATATGTTCCATTAGAGCCCATTCAAAGAATAATTCACTCAAACATCTCATCATTTACTTACTCATTATGGTCCAAACCCATATAACTGTTTTTCTTCTATGAAACATAAACATAGCATGAAATATTTATATATATATATATATATATATATATATAGGTGTGTTATACAATAAAAGTAGTTAATGCAACTCGTGCCCTATATTTCATGTTTTTAAAACTGTAATATTTTTATTTTCTATATTTTTCTCTACTGCCAGTCCACACAAATTTAATTTATTCTCATGCACATTCAAATCTGGTGTTATGTTATTGGTTATTGTGTGTCTTGTGACCAATTGACATTTAGCAAGTTTTGAATGCACACATGCATGTGTATGTGTGTCTGCATTCAAAACTTCCCAAATGTCAACAGTTTCGGGTCGCTACTATTTTTTTCATGCAACTGATAAAAAATCAGTATAAACAGTAATAATGTGAAATATTATTACAGTATAAATAACTCCTTTATATTTTATATATATATTTATATATTTTAAAATGTAATTTATTCCTTTGATGGCAAAGCTCATTTTCAGCATCATTACTCCAGTCTCCAGTGTCACATGATCCTTCAGAAATCATTCTAATATGATGATTTGCTGCTCAAGAAATGCTTAATATTTTTTTGAAAACTATGAAACTTTTTCCTAATTCTTTTCCTTTGATGAATTGAATACAAGTTTTATTTAAAACAGAAATATAATGTATTGTAAATGCAATGTAAAATGTAAGAGAATTTGTAATGTAACATACTGTAGGCCTATATCTTTACTGTTTTAAAGCATCCTTGCTAAAAAAAAAAAAATTTCTTTATTAAGGAAACAAACAAAAAATCTTACTGAACACTAATCCTTAGAAAAGTTGTGTGTATTATTTAAGTGAAAACAAATGTTTCATTTTTTGTGTGTGTGAACTATTACTTTAAAACTTCAAACAGTGTTCAGAAGTGGTGATGCCATATTATCCTTTAATGCAAAATGATTTGGCATAGTTATATTATACTTTATTCATTTTCTTTGGAGTTTGAAATATTTCATCAGATTTAGGTCTGTTCCTGCATTAGAAAGCAGCTAAATCACGAAGACTCTTTCCGCAGCATATAGATTTACTGTAGGCACAGATTGACCAGGCAAGTGCAGGCTTAGCAGATCAATAGTATATGGCCATAGAGCTGTGATGAAACGCTAATGTTACATAATGTACTATGAAAATTGATGTGAATATTTGGATAGCACTACTTTCAGTGTGTTTTAGATAGATCTCCACTGTTGATTAGATCTAATATGTAGCTAATGAAGATGAAGGAGATAATGGGCTGTCATTACTCAACTCCACAGGGCATGTGTGCATGTCATTGAGTGTGTGTGTGTGGGGGGGTGAAATGCTGTGTCTGTGCATTTTCCTTAGAGGTGCAGTTCAATCAATAATACTGAACGGCTGTGTTTGTTAAGCTGTCACCAGGCAAACACCATCTGCAGAGTGGGTAGATTTGATTGGCTTTGTTCAACAGTGTCAGTGTTTACGTGTGCAAAAGACTCAAATCTCTTCTTCTCTTTTGTCTGTTGTTTTTCTCTCGTTAGGTCGACTGGGTCAGAGTAGTTGTGAGAACGATGAATATTTATGTGGAAACGGTAAGTGCGTTCCACGTTCCTGGCGCTGTAATGGATTGGATGAGTGCGGAGACAATACTGATGAAAGGATCTGTGCCGCCCCACCCACATCCGCCCGGGTGAGTCTGTGTCCGCCAGGCACCTTGCAGTGCTCTGATATCCAATCTACCCGCTGTCTGCCGGTGTCTCTGCGCTGTAATGGAGCCCGGGACTGCCCTGACGGATCTGACGAGTCCCACTGCCCCGACACGTCCTGTGGAAAACGCTTAGTCAACTTCTACGGGACGTTTGCCTCACCTGATTTTTTCCGTCCAAACAGGAGCAGTGGCACAGATCTTCACTGCACGTGGTTCCTGGACACAAAAGTATGATAAGAATCTCAGTCATTCTTATTTTGAGTTGCCTTTCTGCAAAATTTGTCTTTATGACATTAAGTTATTGCAATTATGATGAAGTTTATTTTATTTGTATATGAATGTTTTTCTTTGTGTACATGGGTAACTTATGTATTTCTGCTTTTCCATAAGCACCACTTACTCTGAGTTTGCATTGATTTTGCATTTTCATTCAGGGCAGTAGCATACATACATAATCATGCGGTTTATCATTTTATAAAACTTTGTACTTTTGTCAAAACATTTATTATTTGAACTGTAAAGTTGTTAAAATCTTATTTTTTTTAAGGTCATTTTACATTTAAGGGAAATTACCATAGGCATTGGTGTTGTTTCAAAACAATGTTGCTACCCAAACAACATGTAGTTCTATTTCTAATATCATACTTTTCTGCTGATTTCAAGAAATATATGTAAGAAAAATTCTCCCAGTCACTTTTTTTGCCAGTCTGGAAATTGCAAGTATTATCAAATCACTTACGGTGTTCCTCGTGACTGTTTTTGCTTCAGGACCCAAAGCCGCTGGTGCTGCAGGTGGACCTACAGCTGGGTGTGGGAGACTCTGTGCGTGTTTACGATGGTTTGGGAGAGCGTGCAGAACGCCTTCTGCAGAGTCTCTCTCACCATAATAACCACAGACGAGCTCTGCTGGAATCTTCCCAGGGACAGATGAGCGTCTTCTACCACGCTAAACCACACAGTCCTGGACATGGATTCAATGCCACCTACCAGGTCTCTTATTCGCCGTGATGCTAATGATCATTTGTATGCTTCCTGCTGATGAATTATGCTCTCCATTTTTCATTGACATTGTCTGTGTTGTTGGAATACTTTGCATCAGTACAGTGTAGAATTGCCTGGTCTTTCTGTGCTTGCATGCATCTGTATGGTCATGCATCTGTATTGTCTTAGCCTCACACCACAGTCCATTCACTGACAGCACACAAATTCACAAAACTTCCTCCATCTGACAAGCTCTAATCTTATTGTTGTTTGGCTAAATGCAACTTCTGGTTGTAAGGGCACACAGATGTTTTTTAATCACTCCACCTAGAAACAAAGTAGTTTTTACAGTGTTTGATATAACAAGTGCTTTTTAGGATTAAATAATCACTAGAATTGCCCAAGTTTGCCAAGTTAATGGCAACAAGTCGTGATGTTTAGTGTTTGTTTGAGGCACAGAAATTAATTATTTTATTTCAGCAAGGAGTCAAGTAAAGACATTGACAATGTTGACAAAAAAATGTGATTTCAAAATATTGTAAAAAAAAAAAAAAAAGAGTCAAGAGAAACATATGCAGTAGTTTAAAAAGGTTGAAGTTTGAATTAGTTATAAAAGCTTGATGTTTGAAACAGTTTTAAGTTTTGTTCTTTTGAACTTTCTATTTACCTAAAATCCTGTAAAATTGTATTCTGATTTCCTAAAAAATTTTAAGCAGCACAACTGTTTAACTGTAGAGCAGCAAATCAGCATATTAGAATGATTTCTGAAGGATCATGTGACACTGAAGACTGGAATTAATGACTGCTGAAAACCATCACAGGAATAAATTACATTTTGAAGTATATTATAACAGTTATTTTAAATTGTAATATTTTAACATATTAATGTTTTGATCTAATGAATGCAGGCTTGGTGAGCATAAGAGACTTCTTTCAAAAACATTTAAAAAGAAGTCTATCAACCCCAAATATAATCAGTTGAAAATAAGTTATGTATTTTAAGTGGTTGAGTGAAATTTGGCAGGAAATTCGAGGTTTACATGATTAGTTCTTGTATTGCAGAAACACAACTGACAAAAAAAACTCCAAAAGTAACCTGCAGTTAAATGTTTTAACCACAAATGGCGATAGAGAGGCCAACGTTCCACAATGCAGCTTTAACTAGATATCCATAAGCAAAACTGTTAAATAATTCGAGCTTTTTACAGTTTATGACACTGTGACACTAATGGTGTTTAACCTCCACCCCTCTCTCTGCAGGTTAAGGGATACTGCTTTCCAGGTGAGCATCCATGTGGCACAGACGAGGGCTGTTACTCTGAGCTGCAGCGCTGTGATGGCTACTGGCATTGTCCTGGGGGGCGAGATGAGGAGGACTGCCCCTTGTGCCAGCCAGGAGAGTATCCCTGCGAGGGTGGCAGTGGGGCGTGTTACTCGGCTTCTGAGAGGTGTAACAACCAGAAGAAATGCCCCGACGGCTCGGATGAGAAAAACTGTTTTGACTGCCAGCCTGGAAACTTCCACTGCGGAACCAACCTGTGCATCTTTGAGACGTGGCGGTGCGACGGGCAAGAGGACTGTCTCGACGGCAGTGATGAGAGAGACTGCCTGGCGTCTGTGCCCAGGAAGGTGATTACAGCGGCTCTGATTGGCAGCTTGGTCTGCGGGCTGCTGCTGGTCATTGCACTGGGTTGTGCCTTTAAACTCTATTCGCTCAGGACAAGAGAGTACAGGTGAGGTCGTTTCCATCTGTTTCCTATCTGCATTTAAACATATAGCCAAATAAGTCAGGAAATGCATGGTGATTCCTAGGTTTTGTTTTCTCTCTGTATTTTTGTCTTAATAAAACAAGATCTATCTATTTGATAATCAAAATGATGTACGATAATACTGTCTATTTATTTTTCTTAACCCATTTGAAATTTTCCTTTTTCTGAGTAGATTTAGTTTTTTAAATATATGTTTTTGAAAGAAGTCATCTAGGCTGCCTTTATTTGATTACAATAAAGTAAAAACAGTAATATTGTGTTATATTATTCTTACAATTCAAAATATTTTTATTTTAAAATGTAATTTATTTCTGTAATGGCAGAAATTCTGCCATTCTACAGTGTCACATGATCCTTCATAAATCATTATAATATGCTGATTTTCTGCTCAAGAAACATTTCTTATTATTATCAATGTTGAAAACAGTAGTGCTGCGTAATATTTAAGTGGAAATTCTGATATATATTTTCAAAATTCATTTATTTGAAACAAAATACTTGTAAAAGTATGACAATGTAAAAGACTTTACTGTCACTTTTCCTTTCACTTTTACTGTCTCCTTGCTGAATGAAAGTATTCTTATTTATAAATATTACTTTATTTAAAAAAACGTATTAACCTCAAACTTTTGAATGGCTGTGTATATTTAAAAAAACAAACTAACATCTTAATATCTCTTGTCTTTTTCTAATGATGTTTATAAATGAAAAAAAAAAAAAACATTGGAAAACGTTAAGAACGTCAATCTTTAGCCTGTTCTTTCTTTTCTTTTAATTGGTGATGAATGGATTCACACTGTAGTTCAGTTCATTGCGTCTCCTACTTAGACACACACAAACATAATCAGTGAGAAACAGAAAGTCCTTTAAGCCTTAACTTTTTGCTGAAAGTTAGAAAAGTACAAGTTGGTCCCAATGAGAGAAAGAAGTGAAGTGAAGTGAAGGATGACTCTCTTGTTGCACTTTAAACAAAATTGCATCTCCAGTAACAGCCCATTTGTTGCTTTGGGGGGTGATGCGCTGTGTTTCTTGTAAAGACACAGCACCACCCAAAATACCTGCACTTCATCAAACTGTCAAAGTGCCGCTGGTTAACAGCGCCTGGAGATTCTAGAGAGATACCCTCCCTGCCTGCATGTGTTCAGTAGCTTCCTTTTTTAAAAAGTTTTTGTATTTTCCTCTTTCTCATTAGAGCTTTTGAAACCCAGATGACCCGACTAGAGGCGGAGTTTGTTCAGAGGGAGGCTCCGCCCTCCTATGGTCAACTCATAGCTCAAGGTCTCATACCTCCCGTGGATGACTTTCCAGTCTACAACCCCACACAGGTGTGTGAATATGACATTGAATTTGAATTGAAGTAGTATACAGGATTGCAATTCAAATTTGAGTTTAAATTAGCTGAAATTAAAAGAAATTTCAATAAGTGTCATTTTTAACTAGAAAAGGATAACAAAGTTTGAATAATGGCTTGACAATGTCTTCTCTGAAAGTTTAAAAAGATTTGCAGATTGGTTTATTTGAAAAACAAATTTGTATTTAATTTATTACCTTATTTCCTCTCTATATTGATTACAATTTTAGACCTAAAATGAAAAAAATGCTTAATTTCTCAGAATGACTTTACCTGTTTGTCTGAATTGTAATTCAGTGAATTATACTTCCTTTGTGCCAGTTCAGTTTAGATTCCACAAACCCCACAAAGACACTAAGCAAACAAACATGGCAAACAATATGATAAAAATTACAAACAATTTCCATGTTTTTCTCACTAAATTACTTTTTATCTATTGTCTGATTTTTTTCTCCATGATCACTTTTTTTTGTAACACTTGGTAACATGCTCCGCTACATGTACAGGCTACATGTACCTCCGGAAGAACTTTTTTTTTTAAATAAACCCTTAAACCATGACTTCTGGCAAGTTTTGTGGATACAAATTGACATTTTGAGACATACAATTACGACATACCATCAACAGATTCAAGGTGATTATTGCAGCACGCACCTTGAACTGGTCACAAACAGAAAAATTCATTTTATCATTTTAGACAGGATTTTTCACGTTTTTGTTTTGTGTTCATTTTCAGCTATAAGGTAGATATTGATAGGGGAAAAATGAAATAGCACAACCAAGAAAAAGATTATTTAGAATTTATTGAAAATTTTAGGCCACACCCAATCTGTGAGCACTTAATTTTTTTAATTTTTAATTTTAACATTTTTAAAATCAAAAGTTTTAAATTAACATTATTTAATGCACAATGAATGAAGTTAACAAACATGAACAATCAAGTGTTTTATTTGACTTGACTGTGCCTTTGTTTAATCCAAAACTGTGTTCGTATTTCATTTTAAAAGACTTTTTAAAAGAGTTATCCAGCCAAGAATAAGCCTAGATCTGCTTTTCTGGCGGACTAATAACAGCACTCGGGTGTCGGTCCGAGACTGTGCTCATGTACTCCTGCTCGTAAAACTACCAGGATACAACCGCACCCGAGTCCACTTTAGGGGCCGTTCACATATCGTATTTTTTGGCGCGCAAATGCGTTATTTCAATTGTAGGCGAGCGTGGCGAGATGAAAACATCGTAACATCTCATCTCAACACGCCATGTGACAAAAACCAACCGATCAGCTTCGGCTTTTCCTTAACAACATCGACAGCTCGGCCGAACAGCTGATCATAGCTGTACAGGGCGGCTTTTTATTTCTCATCTCCATAAATATATCTATTAGTAAAGCTAATGCAAGGGATAGAAATCAATTAATTCTTTGCTGCTACTTCCTCGTCCTCATGGAGAGCGCCGCTTTCTCCTTTCTAAAAGCGCTTGCTCTCTCCCGTCACGTGGCGTCTGTCGTTGCTATGCAACCATGAATAGAGGCGGCCTGGAGAAACGAGCGTGCTTCCCGCGCGCCTACATTTGAAATAACGAATTTGCACGCGCAGAAAAACGCGCTATGTGAACGGCCCCTTATGGCAACGTGACATTAGCCTAATCGAAAATATTTCCATATGTGGCTCTTTCCTCCTTTCTTGTCAACAGTGGATTCAGAGCCACCGCATTAGCAGCACCGGCGCACGCCACGTCTCAAGTGTTTTTAGGTGTGTAAGTGGATGTGATATTACTGATCATGTGAAGATTTTGCAGCGGCGCTGAAAATCCAGTGGCGGCGCTGCGCCGCTGCTAAATACATTGTAGGGGAAACACTGCAGTTATTTGATAGAGTCTGTTTCTCTATTTTCTGTGTCTCTCTCAGGCGTCTGTCCTGCAGAATCTCCGTTCGGCTATGCGGAGGCAGATTCGCCGTCACTCCTCTCGTCGTTCCTCGTCACGGCGGCGTCTTGGTCGTCTGTGGAATCGCCTGTTCCATCGAGGCTCTCGGTTACGGGGTCAGATCCCTCTCCTCACGCCTCCGGGTCACACTCACACAAACGCACACCCCGATCTGAGCCTCCACAGCTACAACACAGCGGACGATGGCGACGAGGAGTCGCGAGAGAGTGCGGGACAGACTCCGCCGTCCTGTTCGACGGTGGCGCTGGGATTGGCGCTGCAGGCTCACACTGAGGCCCTCTGCCTACCTGACAGAGAGTCTCCGGCCTCTCCTCTCTCTCTGCCCTCGCCCAGCTCGCCCCGCTCCACCTCTGACACCCTGGAGGATGAAGATGATGAAGATGACAGAAGTTCAGAGGGGATGAGAGCGAGATCCAAACAGGGCATTTCCCCAAAACATAAAGAAGCCGATAGCCCCAAACGCAGAACGAGCCGGTCGAGATCCTCCAGACGGCTGGTGCAGGAACTGGCTGCAGAGCTCAGAGGAGTCTCTCTCCTACGCTACACCTCTGTGGGCATCTCGCCGCTTTCTTCCCCCGAGTCACCCACGTCCTCCAGCGGTCAGTCTGAGGAGCAGAGGAGCTTTCCTACATTCAGAAAACCACACACAGACTCTCTCACAGTTGCTCATGGACACTCCAGGAAATCATCAGGAACGGAAGATGTTCCTGATGACTGTGTCAGGCTTTGCAGACTCACAACTTGTGAGGAAGAAGATGATGAGATTCTGTTAGTGCACTGAGAAGCCTTTATCAGCCTTCCTATTCTGATTTTGTGCCAACACAGTGAGTCTTACCAGGTTCAACCAACAGCCTTCCATCCAGAGTCATAAAGTACGTTTACATGCGCAGTAATAATGAAGCTTTTTGCATATTCGAGCTACAGACTTCATCTGACTGTATATATATAACACAATTTGAATGCAAATATTTGAAGGATTAAATACATGTTGAGCATCACCTCTGTTTTTTGGAAAATGTCACAAGCCCTATTGTAGCCTAAATAGCGTGTATACATGCTGGATGAAGCCGAAATACAGTCACCCCTGGGTCTGTTAGTCTGACTTTGCAGAAAACAGACTGGTATTATTTCAGTCAGGCTTAAGCGTTTACATGACATTTGAAAAAGACAAATTATTGCTTTAGTTGGACTGAAATTGAAGTGCATGTAAACATACAGTATCATTCAAAAGTTTGGGGTCGGTTAGAATTTGTTTGTATTTTAAAGAAATTGATATTTTATTCGGCAAGGATGCATTCCATTGATCAAAAGTGACAATAAAGACTTTTTCATTGTTACAAAAATTTCAAATAAATGCTGTTCTAGAATTTTAATGGGAAAAAAAAGTATATATATTAAGCAGCACAACTGTTTTCAACATTGAAGTGTTTCTTGAGCAGCAAATCAGCATATTTGAATGATTTCTGAAGGATTATGTGACACTGTAGATTGCTGAAAATACAGCTTTGCCATCACAGGAATAAATTACATTTTAAGTATATTACAATAGAAAACAGTTATTAAAAACTGTGATGATATTTCACTATTCTATTTCACAATATTACCGATTTACTGTATTTTTGTTCAAATAAATGCATCCTTGGTGAGCAGAAGAAAAAAATTGTAAAAAATCTCAGCAACCCCAATCTTTTGAATGGTAGTGTACTTGCAGATTTGGAGCCTTGTAGCAGAATGTTTGCCCTGTCAGAGTAGAACACCGGTGAGTCGACCTTAGCTCAGACACTGCAGTTTTTTTCTTTGGTCATACTTGATTAGATGATCTCACAGTTCAGCTCCAGCATTCAGTAATGATTGTTCACATGCTAGATAGAAATCACCAAAAACCTAATAAATGTGGCTACAACACTAAAGCACACATGTGCATAAATACTATCCCTCATGGAATATCATGTCAATAACACAGAACTTCATATGCCTGAATCTCTACTTCTCATCAATAGCATTCTACTTTGACCTTCAGAAAGTCTGAAAAGACTTCAGAGATCTCCTCTTACCTCCCCAACGCCTTATAAGAGATTCACCGTGTCGCCTACAGAGGGTCACAATCCAGAACTATTTCTTTGCCCCCATTTTTAGTGTCATTTTTTTATCTGAAGCAAACAGTTGTCTCATAATTATGCTTTGCACAATCAGATCTGAATGTTTGTTGGTTGTGCTCTGTTATTTTTATATATATACTACCGTTCAAAAGTTTGTGGTCAGTGAGGTTTTTTTAATGATTTTGAAGACGTCTTTTAAGCTCACCAAGGCTGCTGTAAAAATAATTATAGTAATTATAGTAATGGTTTTTTTATGCATCCTTGCTAAATAAAAGTTTTTTTTTTTTTAAGTCATTCTGCCCCCAAACTTTTGAACGGTAGTGTAAGATTGTATACCCTCAAGACTACTGAGCTTTGTGCTAATTTAGCGATGATATATCATCTTTTTGTATTTAAGGTTTGTTTTGTAATGTAATGGCAGGTCCAGCAATGACAGCAATGAGTTAATGTTGAGAAGCTTTTCTTAAGGGAAGCAGAACTCAGGGATTGTATAAAGGTTAATGAGAGAGAGAAGCAGTTAACATGGATTTCTTTAAGCTGTAGTCTGAAGTTCTGAAGCCACCAGGACATTTCAGAGTCATCGGAAAATGACTCGATATCACATTTGTGTTTGAGCTCACACCAGTTAGTGTCTTGGTTTTTAAATTTAATTTGCATTCATGTATTTAGCACTTGAAAGACTTGTTTGCCAGTAAGATGACGTCGCTGCCTTTTCCATGAATGTATGTCCTTGTTTTTAAATATAGTGCCACATACACTGTGCAAGTCATACTTGCTGCTTTAGCACACTTGGTCCTGGTCCAAGCTTGGAAATAAATCGAACTAAAAAGCTGGTCCCATCTTTGAAGGGTCAGTATGTTCCTTCATCTCATTCTCTCTGCTGGCCGACTGCCTGTTATTTCACACATCTCCTCCATCCTCCATGCTCAGACTGGAGGATCTCTGAACACAGAGGTTCAAGACTGTGCCATTTCAGAGATTGACAGATTTTATACAGTTGCAAATGATGTTTTATTACAATGTGAAACATTTAGATTCAGTGCCATTAGAGAAGTCGTGTATTTTCTGGGTTCAATTAAATGCTTTTAAAAAAGTACTTCTAAAATACTTTACTTGCTTGCAGTTTCTGAGAAATTCTTTTTTAAATAGTGTCCTTTATGTCCTCCTGAATAATTCAAATAAAATTCAATGGAAGAGATCAATCAGCAGATACAGCCACAGTAAAGGCTTTGGGGTTATTCGGCCAGCAGCTTGAAACCTATAGACCAGTGGTTCTCAAACTTTTTGACTCAGAGGCCAACCTCACAACATTTGAAGACCCTCATTTTAATAACAAAAACTAGCGGTCTTGAAATATTTAATTAATCAAGATTAAGTTTGTGTTTCTACAAGTTTCAAGAACTGTTTAAACTTTAATATCAACAATATGTATTAAGGGAAAAATAATTATTATTTTGATTTTGGTTTAGCGTTTTAATTAAGTTATATTAATATAATTAACTTAAACATTTTAAGTCAGCCCCCTTGAAAGTCTGCTGGGGGCATGTGTTTGAGAACCACTGCCCTGGACTGACTTCTCTCTTCTTTTTTTCATTGCAGTCTATTTTTGCCTTTTGTAAATATATTTAACATTTACATTTTTTCCCCCTTCCAAACTGGTTGTGTATGTGTGGTAATGGTCAAGGTGGCTACATGTGTGGTTTTGATGAATTTCATTTCCTGGATGGATAAAAAGTACTTTGTGTTTACTTGTACCTTGCATTAAACGCACATTTCTTCATTAGATATCGACTTGTGTTATCTGGATAGAGTCATTCATAAACAATCTTCCCTGAAGAACACAATAAGCCCTTTAGCATATATAGACCAGGGGCCATATTACAGAAACTTCCTGTAAGAAGTTAAGATCCTAACCCTCACTATAGTTACTAAACAGATTCTAGAGTTTGTATGTTTCTGTAATATACTGTAAGCTGTGTCTCAATGCTGCGCCCTCCGGAGGTCGCATTTGCCGTCATGGATTTCAGAAAAGTAATAATCATAAAATTGACTGTTATTTCTTGTGCAGCATAAATTATTGTAATTTCTTTCTTTGCAATATAATGGAGGCAGCTGAAATTCTTCAATTCTGAAACGAGGTAGCCTCAAAGACATGTAACCAACAAATACGACCTTCAAAATGAGACCGCATTTCTTTACTCATACACACACACACACACAGAGTAACACAATTACTACTTGCAACCTTTTTTTAGAATTAAATTTAATGTGCTAATATTGTTATTGATAAACACCTTTTAACATTTTTACAAAACAAGTATATCAGCATACATATCTATAGTGCATACAATATGAAACATATATATGCGTAATACATATATACGTTTCACACTTTACTAATGTCAGGAATGTGATCTCACAATGAATCCCTGATGTATTTGAAATTGTAATATTTACATTAAGATTTCACTGTACTGTGCTTTTCATTGTGCCTTTGCCGCTGTGGGCAGTGAGAGCATTAACACTGCTAGTCTTGACAGACATCACTGAGCTGGACACATGGAAAGAGACGAGCACTTCATACAGGGTATGATCGTGTGTCTTGAAAGATCTGACCTGAAGAGGGCACTCAAGTTAAAAAAACCTCTAAACAACTCCTTCAGATCCAAAAATCTGTTCGACAGACTTCAGTTTGGTGGTCAGTTTCAAATGAAGACATGGATATCGTCACTGTTGCATATAGCTCAATGGAATTCCCATGTTTAGTGCCCAAAAGAGACAATCCTACATGCCCTTTTGGATAACAGTTGAAAGTGTCTGCCTAGCAGGATTTTTTTTTTAAATGTAAAGCACCTTTTATGTAAATAACATTATTCAAGATGAATGAACTTGGAACATCTCATGGTTCCTATCATTAGCATAAGGCTAAAAGACTGGCAGTGCTAATGAGTGCTGGGGTAGAGCCTCTGTTAAACAGTGGCAGGAGATTGTTGCTTATTCAGGAAGCATGGCAATACATTTAGCGTGCAATATGCTAAAAATAGGCAACTACATTAAAGTGCCTAGACTATTCTTGCATAGACAGTTGAGCGAAGCTAGACATTATTACATTGTTTTGTTTTTTTGTGCTTGAGGGAGTAAGTAATTATTAAGAGGACTAGAGGTCAATGCCTAATCCTCTAGATAGTTCAGATTTACAGATGGAGTTTAGATTTCAGAAAACTGGGTTAAGAGGTAAACAGGCTTCGACAAGTCCCCTTCACTCACTTACAGGGGGTTACTAATAAAAAGTCTACTTAAAGTAAAGATAAAACCTCAAATACAGAGAGAGATCCTGTAAGGCACATGAGAATACACCAACAGTTCTCAAAAAATGAACAACTCCCAGAGAAAACATGATAACGACATAGGAATTCACCTTAGACAGGACAGGAGGATGGTGCGTTCAATTACAAGGTGATGTCCGAACAAATATTCGAGGGGAGAACTGTTTCAACTAAAAAATGTGATGTCTGAGCGAGAACACATAAAACTTCTGTTTCTTCTGCTGTGATGGCTGAGTCTCAGAGGAGCTTCTGGGGAGCATCTCCTCACATACAGCATCAGACAAAGAAAACACTCAACAACGGATGGAAAACAGGTCTTTGCTATTCCAAACAGGAGTGCAAGAAGTCCTGTGCTGACTCTCACAGCTCAGATTTTCCTGTTAGAGGCTGTATTTCAGAAGGATCTTCCTGGGGGAAGACCACATAACATAACTTCTGTCCCAGATAGGTGACTTTCTCTGAAACACATGCACATTTAAAGATGTCAGATGGTTTTTCGTTGCAGAGTGTTAACAAAACAATGCAAAGAAGTTTTGTCTGGTCTTACTCACCCATGGCACTGTAAACCCAGTGTGGTTTGTTCTTCCACTGCACTCCAATGAAGTAGATGGGGACTCCAGTGAGCATGATGACCAGCCCCATACCACACACCACAGGCTCCGAGTACAGACTGAAGCCCAGCAACACCGCCCAGAACACTAGATAGCTGCAAGGGACAAACAAGTTTACCTGCACAAAGGGAGAGAAGAGGGAGGTGAATAAAACTAAAACACTGACATGTCAATCCATTTTCCTTATGAGGTCTGTAGGTGGCAACTTAAGTACCTTGATGGGTCTGAATAATTTGGGTTTCTTCCATCTGTAGTACAGCAGCCCAGCTATAGTAACTCCATATGAGAGGTAGTTTATAAAAGACACGTAGTTTATTAAGTTATGAGTGTCCCCGATACACAGGATCACTATGGTCGCTGTACACTATGGAGAACAAGAGAGAAAGACACTTAGGCCCTGTTTGCACCTGGTATAAGATCCTTCTAATACAGTGATTCTTAACCTTTTTGACTTGAAGGCTAAGGCATATTGGCTAAGACATTTCTTCTGGCATTTTATGTTGTATTAATGACAGCACTGCTTGTTGTCTCAAACATTTTAATTAATATGAATTGGGAATGTTGATTTATTAAATGAATTAACAATGATTTATTTTGTGATTCTAGAATAGAAAAATATGAACCTCAGTTTGGGTTTAGATTTTTTTTCTTGCATTTTAATTACGTTAGATTCAGTTTTAATACAATCAATAAACTGAAGTCATCCAGTGACCCCCTTGGAAGTTTGCTCCCCTGGTTGAGAACCACTTATTTAATTTTAATCAAAAAAGTTAAGAAAACCAAGTCAGCACACTCTTGCTTCCAAAAGTACTGTTAAATTGTTATCTCACCATAAATTAGATGTTTTGGGACATATTTTATTTCAACTGCAATTTTAACTGACGTTCACTTGATCTGTGTCATTTAATGTTGATGTCAAGCAAATTCGTGAAGTTCAGTCTTTTCCAATGTTTTGATTAATTTAATTTAAGGGATTTTAATTTTAAGTGACGTGACAGTTGTTGTAAAAGGGGCACATAAACAGCCAAGTTTGCGCCCTTTTTTAGTGCTGTGACTGATTGACAGGTCCTTCATTTCTGTCCAGAACGCATTAGGACAGATTAGCGAGTGTTTATAAAAAATCCAATGTGATCACATGAGTTTTCTATTACCTCTCAATGCGGTTTGAGTGATCTATTCACAAAACATTCTGGACCCCGTTTAGACCTGAATTGGATCGACCAAATCATGCAGACTGAAAGCAGTGTTATGTTGCATGTGCTGTGTGTGAATAGCTCTTTCTTTCTCACACAAACAAGCAGGGCAGGGATTGGTGTGCAGCTCTTAAGGTGGATCATAGCCAACAGGTAGGGCAGGTGACCCTCTCTGGCGCCCGAGAAACACAACCTGTGGAGGATGTGCAATGAAGCAGTAAATACTCTGGTTTCAGGGTTGCTGTATTAAGCCAGTGTGCGATAGTGCTTTTGTTTTTTTTACCTAGAAGAGGTAAACAAGTATCCGTTAATCCCCCCAAAGGTGGAAAGAGCTACAGAGATGGGCATCACCCAGGAGAACATTCCTAGCAGCTTCTCACCAAATGTCTGCAACACAACACACAAAAACAGATGCAGATTTATCAAACCACCTGATAGAGAGTATGTTGTTTTCGCAGAATAATGCAGAAGAGGTCAGAGAAACTCACCACAGCAACAGCGTTCGACTCTAGAAGCTCTTGAGGGGACATGGAGGTGAAGTACGCAATGTTGGTGAGAGTATAGACGAGCGTCACCAGAGGGATGGAGATGTAGATCGCACGTGGAAGATTCCTAGACAGATGCACCAGAAACCATAAAACACCATACAATATACTGTACGCTGTATGAGAGCTGGCCTCATTTTTTGTAAGAAAAGTGTGTACACAAAAAGTGAGGCAGAACTACTGTATGTGCAAAAGTGAATATATGTTAAAAATCTGCGAAAATCAAGAATGAAAAAAAATTATGAACAATTAATCATTTTAATAGGCTTATTATCAATAGGTTAATAATTTTTTGGCTAATTAATTTGGTTATTTAATTACTTTTGCTATGTTTTGCTTCTTTTTGTTGACACTTGACAATCTTTTCATTTGTAGCCTAAATTATTTTGAGAAAATGTGAGGTAACGCTTTAGATTACAGCCCGGAAAGTACTGTGTAATTAAGAGGAATTTACAGTGTAACTTTCTGTAATTATAGTGTACCTATGAAGTACTTACATGTAAGTATAAGGGAACAATATGTAAAGTTTGGGGAATAAAGGGGTAACAACCAGGAGAATTAAAACAAATATTTATACTGTTAGTATTATAGAACTAAGGGGTACTTATTCTACTATTATGATACAACAATCTTACATTTGGGAGCAATTTAGCGAGAACATACACTGCGTACCTTTTTGTAATAATTGTGTACCAATACATACTGTATAGGCTTTTTAATAATGACAGGGTACATATCTATGCATTTATTAAAAAAAATATATATATATATTTTTTTTTTTTGATAGTAAAAGTGCAGATGTTTAAGTTTGGGCTAACATGTTTCAAGACAAGAAAAGCTAAGACTATTGCAATTTGTTTTAAATATACTGGGAAATATATCTGGTTTCATGTGGTTACAGGGTAAGTGGTGCTTGTATAATAAATATAGGTTTCCGAGTCAGTGATATCCGATTGTGTGTATGCATTTTTATTGTACTTACCCTGTAACTACATGGAACAAGAGGGTAACAAGCACCACTTTAATTTACAGCCCGCAATGTCACACTTACCCTGTAACTACATGGAACAAGAGGGTAACAAGCACCACTACATGAAACAAGAGTATCTTTCCCCAATATTTAAGGAAAAGTTGCAATAGTTTTCGTTTTCAGTGCACTTTTGTTAAAAAGTTTACTTTATAAATGCATAGATATGTACCCTGTAATTTTTTTTAAAGCCTACAGTATGTACTGGTTCACCATTATTTCAAAATATTGCTAAATTGCTCCCAAATGCAAGATTGTTATATCATAATAGTATAATAAGTACCCCTTAGTTCTATAATACTTACAGTATAAATGCTTTTTTAATTCTCCTGGTTGTTACACCTTTATTCCCCAAACTTAAAATATTGTTCCCTTATACTTATATTGTAAGTACGTTATAGGTACACTATAATTACCGAAGGTTACGCTGTAAAATCGCTTTAATTACGCAGTACTTTCCAGGCTGTAATCTAAAGTGTTACCAAATGTGACAAGCCTTTGGCAACAGAAGTGCTGTTTCTACCATCCAAACGTGCTTGAAACACAGAGAGCATCTCAAATAGCCACAAAGTAATCCTTTCTGTGACCTGGTTTGTGCATTTCCAACAACTTGAGGACTTTTGACGAGGGTTTGGAATACGGTACTCGACGCTACGCGACATGAATAAATTATGCAGATTATGGATCCTTGCTTGTTTCACCGTTTGCTGCTTCTATTTATACTGTTGCTGTATGTATTGTCACTTGTTGATTGAAATTATTTATCAGTTATTTGTTATTTGGTTATTGAAAGCTTTTTTTGTTTTGTTTTTTACATAGAATTACTTAGGCTTACCATCACGTGGTTTGTGTGTTAAATGAGGTCTATGTACATGTGCCTATTTGTGTGTTATACTGTGCAGCCATTGTTCTGATTGCCTTTTGTTAATGGAGAACAAAGAATATTTACTCGGCAGTAACTGCACTTAAACCATGTACATCTCCCCGCGAGGCCCCCGAAGGCAGATTGGGGGCCCCAGGCAATCGCCTGTAGGATGGCCAGACCCTGATTTTGACACGGTAATGACTAATAAAGACTCACTTGCGAGGCTCAACCACCTCTTCAGTGACGTAGTTCAGGAAATTCCATCCACTGTATGCAAATGAGGCCTGCAGGAAAGCCAGAGCAATCTGCCCCACTGACGGATCCTTTATGAACTTAAAAGCTGCCTGAGGCTCCAATGCTTCATAGTGTCCTAGAGAGAGAGACATATGTGTAGAAAATATCTGTTTAATTCATACAGGATTTGCATTTGCCAAACACTTTTATGCAAAGGGGACCTCAGTCAGTGTCTCTATAGCTATGCTATGCTCTACTGTTTGGGCTACAAGAATACTCACCAAATGTCAGATCTTGAGCTCTTTGTTTTGTTTAATTCATAAAACACTGAATTTTTCACATGCTCTTGGGATCAATCTGTTCACATTTATCCTGACACTCTAATGTCATCAGATTGATTGCATTATTCCACTACATAGGCAGAGCCTCCAAAAAGCCTTTATCTCTACAGTCAATCAAGAGTGAAACTGCACTACTCAGTTCTCTCATTTACTCAATTCTTTCTCAGTTCAGGGAATGCCTCCAGACAAGCACACTAAATAAAAATATAAATAAAAAGTCTGCTGCTTTATTGTAATATTACTCAGTTGTGTAAAAGACAGTTCACATTGTTAAAACATTTCTGCAAAGGAGGCTTAAATTTTGCATTAGTGTCACAATTATATGCTACAGTCTGCTACAGTATAGCTTAGTTTATTATGAACGGCCTAAATGAAAAGAGTCAGCTATATACTGTACTGCTTTACTTTAAAGAAATATCATATTATTCTCTGATTCAACTAACTTATTAAATTATTGTAAAATAGAGGTTGTGATAGTGAGTTATATATAAATTAAATTTTTCCCTGATTTTTTCCCTGATTTGCAGTCTGGAGTTGACGCTGTCTGTTCACAAAAAAGCTAGTCTGTAGATTTTTTTTGGCAGTCAGAGCTGACAGATTTAACATAAAATCGTATAGTGTGATCGTATAGACTGCGCCACCGGATGTGCCAATAAGCATAGCGACATGTGCCATTGGTTTCTGTGCGTCAGATGCCATGTCACGTAATGTTAAAACCGCTTCTGGAGAGTTGTTTGGTAGTGTGTGATCTTCAGTCGTTTAGTGTATGATGTTTTATTCTGTAACCATTTACAAAGTCTGACCGTGTATGATGCCTAGTGTTGTTGTTTTTTAATCTTTTCATATTTTAATTGTCGTGTTGTGTATTCCAGCCTTAAATTTCACTGGTTCAAGTTTTAGTAGGGGTGATTTATGAACCAACCCATCATTGTGCAATTGAGCAAGGCACTAAACCGCAGGTTTCTTTGAGGGGGCTATATCAGTAATAAATGTATTGTAAATCACTTTGAACTAGTAAGTATCTTAAAAGTAACTCACAATACAAGACCTACCACTAGATGTCACACTATAGCAAAATCCTCTTACTGTTCAGGAAAGTGTTAGACTGCTTATCTGTACAACAGTTTGGCCTAACAACTGAAACAAACTGAAAAATCAATAGAGTATAGAATTTTGATACCCCTAATGTTTAATAATTAACATTACAGTACATTTATAGACCTGCTTTAGTACTTCATACTGCATCGATTTTTTTACAGCACAAAAACCCTCTTTTTTTTTGAGAATAGCATGTTTCATGATGAAAGACGACAGATGGCAATAACATACGTGTAAATTGTCCTGACAGTCATACACACACACCTTTGGCAATCTGGACCATTCCCACTACAATGATGAGAACAAGGGCCAGCAGCTTCCCCACAGTGAAAACATCCTGGATCCGTGTCCCCCAGCGCACACTGGAACAGTTCACCCAAGTCAGGAACACTGTAAACACACGCAGTGAACACACAGTTATTCATTCCCATATTCCAAACTCATGAGAATAATTTCCTTTAAATATTATGAAAACCATTAACAATATCCATAAAAGGAAAATCAAAAATATAATGTAATTTATAAATAAAGACCATCACATATTAAGAACAACTGTCACACTTTTTGGATGTCTTATCAAAGAGCTGTTTCATGAGAAAAACTCCATCATAAGTGTCATAAGGACAAATCAGATTGTGTTTCAGTAATGGGAGCAGTGTGGTGTTGTTGGCAGAGCAGCACTAACTGGTCACATGGTCCATTTTTATTAGCTTAATGAGGGGAAATAAAGATCAGATGTAACTTATTTTACTGCTGCAGGCAAAACACTGACCCATTCATGGCTAAGTGGTTCTCAACCAAGCGGCCAGGGCCCACTCAGCAAACTTCCAAGGGAGCCTCAAGATAACTTAATGACTTTTAAAAGAAAAAAAAATAAGCATTGAAATCTACTAAAACAGCTAAAAAACTAAATATTACTTATTTTATAAGAACCAGGGTTCCCACAGACTTGGAATACCTGCATATATGATGTAGACGGTTACCTCGTCTACCTTATAGATGTATTTGGTATCTATCTTTATGCATCACAATTGGGAGTTCTTTAGAAACAAAAAAAAGAGTAGTTTATCAAGGGGCATCAATGCAACACAGCCTAAAGCTGACAGGTTAAAAAACTATACATTCACAAATGGAAGTACAGGCATTATAGGCCACTGCTTGTCTGTACATCTGTGTTGAGGTTAGTGGCTTCTGTGTTCAGCTTTGTGAACAGGTCCGGTGTAGATCCGGTACACAGAGGTCCGTCTCCAGGGCTTGACGGCACGGTATACCCAGGCATGCCGAGGGAGACACTGGGCAAAGGGGAGACGGGTTACCCCCACTCATCCATCAATGGCCGGAATTACCCACCCACACACGAAAACACACGCGGGGCATCTGTCAGACCCCCCTAGACAAACAGCTTCCGATGCCCCACAACAAAACGGCCCAGACGCCAGCTGAATTTTTGGCCAGAGTAAGCAGTCGACAAGAGTAGCTCACAGCCTGCAAACTAACTGCTAACCTGCTCAACTTCATCCACGCATGTAATCCTGAGCTCAATACACACCACCAGTGAACCTCCATGCCCTGACATCAGCTTGAGAGTCACTGCAATATAGGTATTATGCGCTCTTAGGCACCTTAAAATTATAACAATAACAATATGATAAAAACATGTTCAAATTTAAAAACGTAAAAAAACATTAACAACATAGCAACAGGAGATAGTTCACTCAAACATTTTTTTAATTTTCATCGTCATTTACTTACTGATGACATTCTTTCTTCATGTTTTATCTTTCACAGAATAAAGTCATACAGGCTTAGAACGACAGAAGGGTGAGTAGTCTGAGTACATAATGATAGAATATTCATTTTTGAGTGAACTACCCCTTTAACATAAATTATTAATATTAATGAATGTGAATGTGTTGTGGTCACGTGTGCAATTAAGCATTTTATAATATAGGTTCACAACAGTTACAGTGTTTGCCATGGTTTTGTTTGCTCTTGTTTGGTTTTAACGGATCTGACTCCAGCTCCTTCTGTTTTGTATCACGGCGCAGGAGTGACTAAGAGTGGCCAAATGAAGTTAAATGAACACAAAGCTAATGAGAGGAGAATTCTAATTAAGTGCCAACAGCCTTTAAATCTGCCAAAATGTCAAGAGGATGGAAGGAGAACCCAGGCGCAGACAGCAGATGACACTCAAATGATTTATTTTGGACAAAAACAGAAAATAAAACCCACGAGGGGGAAAAACAGGACTGGAGCAGAGTATAACAAGACTAAGACACGATGATAAACAAAGACTCTGACTTGACAGGAAACGAACTCACAATACTGAATAAACAGGTCTTCAGACAATATACTCACAGGGATTAACACGCAAAGTTAGACAATGTACCGACACAGGACAGCAAACACAAGGGGATTAAATAGGGAGACACTAATGACAAAGACAGGTGAAGCTGACTAGACAAGGACAGGTGAAACTGACAAGACAATAATGACAAGACGAGGATAACAAGGGGGCGGGGTAACGTAACGAGACAACACAAGCATAGGCGTAGATTACGCGGGGGACGTGTCCCCCCCACTTTTTATACAATGTAAATTCGTCCCCCGCACTTTTTCATAGGGCAAGTGTGTCTACGACAAGCTGAGGTTTTCGCGGGTGTGTATACCCTACATCGAGATTTAAAATCCAAAGAGTCAAGGATAGTCTATCTAACATACGTGACTTTCACGTTTCCATGGTAATCAGTCACTCGTGCATTAGCCTACGGCACGCCCATGCGCGCACCCGCGCCGAATCCATCAGTTTCAGAGAGTTCAAAATGGCAAAAAACTCTTCACTCCTTTTTCACGAAAAAGTTAAGCACTGTAAGTAAGTTGTCATGTAGTATCCGAATTGTGTTGCACAATGATGAATAACTCCGCCTATTTCTCTTGTTGAATAATTAACTGGTTTTGTTGTAAATTCACTACCCGAACAAATATGCAATATTTTCAATCTATTTACTCGTAATGCATTTTATTTTCACAAATATGTTATCAAAGCCCTTCAAATTAGAATACACATGCTAAATGTTAATGCTGAATTTGTATTTTCATGCATTAACAGCCACGATCTGCTTGAATCAGGCAGCGCGGTAACGTGTAGGCTACATGATGTTTATCATAATTTGTAACACTTTACAATTAGATAAAAAAGTTGGCAGACAAACTTTAAGTTCTCTTGAAAAAGCCTAACTAGAAAGTTTGAAGTAGTTTTAAAAGCTTGAAGTTTGAAGGTTTTCAATTGGAAAGTTTTAGTTTAGTAAGACAGACTTTGTTTAGGCTAGTAAGAAAATGTAATTTTGACAAAAAAAAAGAACTTTAATTTTAAGTAAATAATATTTTTAAATCAGCTTCAGTGTGATATTTAACCATATTATCATGCTTAACACTGATAATTTGAATAATTGTAATGCGATTATCAGATAAATCAGAGAATATCATATGTTTGGGCAGTTGGATTATTTATTTTTAACAGCGGATTCGGGGGACTCAAAGTGCACCAGATTAATGAATTTATCTTTAAAATTTACAAAATTTTCTCACGGGGGGGGGGGGGGGGGGGGGGGGGGGGGGGGGGGGTACCGAGATCCACCTACAACAAAAATACTGTGCCACAGCTGACTATATGATGGTCTACGAAAAACACACATTTTATTATCTTATTAAAATACATGATCACGATTTTACCTCCGCCTCATTTTAAGCCAGGAAAAACCCTGCATGTGCAATATAAAGAATTGGACAACTTTCTTTCTGTTTTATTGCTTTAAAAATAAATAGCATATTAAGCTAATTAAGCAAAAACCTCAACAAAAGTCTGAAGAAAAAAAAAACTGGTATTACACTTGACATTCTGTCCCCCTCACTTTTGAAATGGTGGCTACGCCCCTGAACACAAGCACATGGCTCAAAACACAAGACCATGTGCTTGCACACAAAACATGATTCTGTCATGATCCTGCCTCAAGACAAGAGAAAATCAAGGACACGAGGGCAGAATCATGACACAAAATACAACCACTCACTCCAAACTCCTGAGGGGGACATCCCTCTGCAACTAATTGACCGATCAAGCCAACAAAAGATGCACTAAATACACAAAAATGTGCAAAACATTACAACTCTCTGTGGCCAAGGCCTAAAATGAGTACTATATTTTTCACGTTTACTCAGTATTATAGATCGCAGGCTTTTTAAAAAGTTTTATTTAAAGAAGGACATTAATAAATACATTTGATAAATAAAACCTCTTCAAGATTGTTTGAAAAAGCAACCAATGTGGATACCAGGTTGAGAGACTGCAGAATTGTAATATTGGCAAAAGATTGGCTACTTTGAAGACGCTAAACACAATTGAATATTTTTGTTACTGCGTAATTTATATATCGTACGTCCTTTTGTTTTGCTTAATCTTGATGGTATTTTGACTGGTATTGTCTCTTTACTTTTATTTGACAGGATTTATCCATTTATAAATTAATATTTTCCCCAAATGATCTAGCTGTTCAGAGACATGCTGTCAGCCCTTTTATCAGAAGACATAAATCTGAGAAACAAGAGTTAGTTGAGTCACATGAACAGATCTCTTTGAATCTCTAGAGTGTGTGGCCTTTACTTTTACACAAGAGAGAAGCTTTCAACACACTCATAAACCTATAAAAAAGTACAAAGCATTAGTACAGTAAATAAAACGTCACACACAGTTGTAAAAAAGCAATGTGACACACATCTTTTCTTTGACATCAAATTTAAAATCAAGTTATTGTATGCTGTATTGTATCATGCAGATTAAGACTCAGCAAAGGTTTGTGTGTCCAGTCCAGCAGTGTGTGTGTGTGTGTGTGTGTGTGTGTGTGTGTGTGTGTGTATCTTTGTAATCTGACTTCAGCAGACAGAGCTTGTGACATTCATTCAGAACATTCAGAAGGGGAGGGCAAATGTAACACATGCCGCAATATAGACAAATTCTCACGCAGTGCAACTAAGATAAGAACATTCACTCACACATAAACAGGGGTTCATAACTTCATACATGCATCAGACAGCATGAAGCCAAAATCTTTTTTGAATTAAATTAGAATTGCGGCAGTAGACAGGATGTAGAACTGTAATCATACACACAAACATATGGAGCAATTACAGATACAGTAGACATTAGTAATCAATGTCTGAAATGCCACAGAAAGTGTATTTGATATACAGTATATATAGCATTATTTTCAATTAAAATATCATTAATTTTATGGACCATGGTGAAAGAACAATTTATTTCCCATCAATTTACAAATATTTGTCAATATTTATTTTTAAATCATTTATTTATATATTTTCATATAATTTTTATACATTTATATTAATTTATTTATATTTTAATATTTTTAAGATATCTTATTACAGATGGTGTAACGTTTTGTGGTGCTGTCTATTAAAATGTAAATCTGTTTGTGTAAAATGTAAATGTGTCAATTGCTTATTTCTCTAAACTTAGTTTTGAGAAGTAAGCCTAATCTTTTAAAGATTGTTACAAATAACATAAAAGTTAACGTTATTGTTTTGTCACATAACTTTTGTCTTACAGTTAAATTTCTTTAAGTTGCAATCCAGTAAATTCCTCTTCCTGTCATTTTACTCACAAAATACTTCATGTGGGCGTGGCCAATTCAATTCAAATTTCATCTCATGGACTGAAAGGGAGCCAGTTCTTTAACTCAGATTTTCGTCCAACCTTACTTCAATCCACACCACTGAAAGACCCAACGGAGGTTCATGAACACGCGACAAGCAGGTCAAATTTGTGCATCCAATGCATTTTTTACAGTACAAGGGATATGTTTTGTTGGCATTTGTGTGGGAACTGTGTGTATAATATGTGTAAAAAATCTGTGCGTAAAGACCTCAGATGTTCCCCTGAGGTCTTTGGATGTCGCAGTTTAAGTTATTTGCTTGGTCTAAAGGTTAATGACAGATGATTTTTCATTGGACTCGATAAATTCATTGGTGGTGGCAGTGGTGTATCGCCCACCTAAAACAAACAAAAACTTTATTTTGGAGTTCTCAGAATTTCTAGGGGATATCACCCCTAGATTTGAGAGAATTCTAATTATTGGCGATTTTAATATCCATGTCTCTTCTGACTCCTCACCATTAGCAACAGAGTTTCTTGGTCTCATTGATGCTTGTGATTATGTCCAATTGGTGAAAGATCCAACACATGTGCATGCATATTTTAGATTTGGTGCTGACGCATGGTTTTTCTATTTCAAATGTGCATGTAGGTGATTTGAGCTTTTCTGATCACAGGCCTATAATGTTTACCGCTGAGATCTCTTGTTTTACTTCTGAAATTATTAGGACTGGCAAATGGTCACGTGTTGGCCTTTTTTCCCCAACGTCGGTGTATAATTTCTCAATAGCATTCAATGAGGCGTGTGATTTGCTGCCTTCAGATTTTCTTGCAAATCCATCAACTGTGGACGAGCTCTTAAATATGTTTAATCATGTTTGCACTAGTGTCTTAGATTTCATTGCCCCCATGAAATTTTAAAAACATAAAAATAAAGTTGAACCATGGCTAAATAGCAATACACGTAGTTTAAGGAAAGCCTGTAGAAGAGCAAAACACTGATGGAAAAAAGACAAACTTCAAGTATCCTACGAGATTTTACGGGAATCACTAATTTCTTATTAAAAAGCAGTTAAAATTGCGAAGTCCCACTATTTCAAAGAAAAAATTTGCCAAAGCTCAAAAAATCCTAGGGTTTTATTTAATATCTTAAACTCTGTTTTTAACCCAAACAGCAAACTTTGCTTACCGGAGTCCTCAACTCTATGTGAGAATTTTCTGTCTTTTTTTAAGGTTAAAATTGATGACATTAGACAATCCATCACTCCTGGTTCTGAGGATCCTGCTGATCTCTTAATTCCTATCAACTTTTGTAACTCATTCGAGCCACTCACATTGCCGGGTCTAATGGATTCTGTTGCTAAGCTGAAGCCTACCACCTCTGCCTGTGATATTGTTCCGACCAAATTCTTTAAACTGATTGTTGACAGTGTTGGAGATTGGATTTTAGCAATTATAAACAAGAGCATTCGATCTGGAATTGTTCCTTCTTTTTGCAAACATGCAATAGTGAAACCTATTTTGAAAAAGCCAGGTCTGGACACATCTGTCTTAGCACATTTTAGACCAATTTCTAATTTACCTTTTATTGCCAAAATCTTAGAAAATGCTGTATCTGTACAACTGCAGAGATTTTTGGAAACTAACAGTATCTTAGAAAAATTCCAATCGGGGTTTAGGAAACATCATAGTACAGAGTCAGCACTCGTAAGAGTTTTAAATGATATTTTATTATTTGTTGACTCTGGGAACTCAGCAATTTTGGTGCTATTGGACTTGAGCTCGGCTTTTGACACGGTTGATCACGACATTCTGCTATCGCGTCTAGAAAAGTGTGTGGGGCTTCGAGGTACTGCTCTTAGCTGGTTCCGTTCGTATCTTAAAGATAGAACTTTCTCAGTGGGTATCGGAGATGCTGTATCATCTGTTGCACAAGTCACTTGTGGTGTCCCCCAGGGGTCTATTTTGGCCCCCATATTGTTTTCATTGTACATGTTGCCTTTGGGCTCAATTTTTAAGAAATATGGAGTGTCCTTTCACTTTTATGCAGACGACACCCAAATCTACTTACCCTTGAAACAAAATGACAAGCAAGGCCTAGAAACCTTGCGTGATTGTTTAAATGATGTTCGAGCCTGGTTGTCTTTGAATTTTCTGCATTTAAATGAGTCTAAGACTGAATTAATTGTTTTCGGGCCCTCCGTGGGAAAGATAAATCCCAATAATAATTATGACTCTTTAAATAACTATATCAAACCTACTGTGAAAAATGTAGGAGTTATTTTTGATGCATCCCTCAAGTTTGACAAACATATTAATTCTGTGGTCAAGTCCTGTTTTTTCCACCTTAAACTTTTATCCAAAGTTAAACCTTTTTTATCTTTCAACAATCTTAAAACTGTAACTCATGCATTTGTTTTATCTCGTTTGGACTATTGTAACTCACTGTATGTTGGTTTACCTCAATCATCCATGTTGCGGCTTCAGATGGTCCAAAATGCCGCTGCCAGGTTTTTAACTGGAGCGCGTAGACGAGAATATATCAGCCCGATATTAATCTCTCTCAACTGGTTGCCAGTGCATTTTAGAGTGGAATATAAAATTTTTATATTTGTTTTTAAGGCACTGATTGGTCAGGCTCCGTCTTATCTGTCAGACCTTGTTAACGTGAAACACTCAACAAGATGCTTGCGCTCTTCAGACAGCATCACACTTGTACACCCAAAATCCAGACTGAAGTTGCGAGGTGATCGTGCCTTCTCAGTGGCTGGTCCTAGGCTATGGAACAGTCTTCCCTTATCTGTGAGATCTGCCACATCTATGTATGCATTTAAGTCCAAACTGCAGTCATATCTTTTTAACTGCGCATTTCACTCATAACCCTGGTATAAAGAATGCAAATGTAGTGTTTTATTGCTTGTTAGTTTTGTATTATTGTTGTGTCTTTATATTTTTATTCTTCTTGTATGTACAGCACAGTGGTCAACTTCTGTTGTGTTTATTTGTGCTATATAAATAAACTAAATGAAATGAAATGAAATGATGGGAGGGAACTCGTTACAACTGTGCCCACCCTGAGCATGACTCACACACTCCAAACAGCTTATTAAAAAATCATAACTTCATTTGTCAAGTTTAAGCGGAGTTTTAAGGCCATTCACAAAATCCCGCCTCCATGCTCTTCTCCATCAAAGAGCATTGGGGTAGCCAGGACAACCGCAAGGTCCCCAAACAATACACAATACAGAAGACACGCCCACATGTTCCGCCGGCTCAAAGCCTGGCACCATTACGGAGTCTGACGCCACACAGAGTGAGGGTCAGGTGCCCTTATACCACAACATCAATACCAACCCCACCCTGTGATCTGGACCCAAACAAATACGTTCCTTGAATATTGGGCTAATCAGAGGAGAGCACAGTGATTTGGGATGCAGGTCTAGCATCCTTTGATAGGGCACATACATGAGGTGTCTTCCTTAAATAGAGCATTTGGCCCTTGTCAATACAGATCGATAGACAAAACAGCGGCTCTAGATTCATCATGACTGAATCTATTAGTCAGAATCAACTGCCCTAGAGATCAGAGGGAATTCCTCTGAGGAGGCAAGAGAGGCAGTGCCTTTTTAATCTATATTACAAAAATAAAAAACAAAGCAAATATTACAAAATGTGACATTACATAGTGTATAAATCACTCATTTTCCTAAAGTAACACTGTCCAACAGCGACACCAGCAGGTAAAGGTACAGTGGGAGTCCGCGTTTCTCTTGCCTCCCCTGAGCCCATTGAGTTTTAACAGACCCCCTAAAGTGTGCAGGGGGTTTGATGGGGAGTAATTGAGAATGATTGAAGAGAAGTCACGTGAGAGGAGGCAATGCCTCCATCGGGCTATGATTGGATATTGGTTATGATTGGATATGATTGGTTTGTGCCAGAAATCCCACATCTTGTTTTTGTGTGCATTCACGAATTGGTTTGAATGAACAAAATGATGGTGTTTAATGGGAAGACTAATTAAAAAGTAAGTAAATAACTCAGTCACTTGAAATGGCCTGACAACATGACTGTGGGTTTTTTTTTGTGAGCAATCAGCTTGGTGAAATTAAAGGTAGGCGCTCACATGACAGCAGCACTAAATCAGAGCTGACCTGAGAATGTCACATAAAACCTCATTACTAATGGTGTGTGCTGTACTCACAGACGCAGGCGGTTGAAAGGACGCGGGTAGCGATGTATGGAGGCAGGCAGTTTGGGAAGGCAGGCTGTAGCACATAGTTGGAGAAGGTGAGCGCAATCACAGCCAGAGTTGTTGGGTACATGATCAACACTGCGCTCCACAGCAACAAGAAGCTGTAAAAACACGTAAACAAAAGGCCATCTTTATCATCACCAATTTACAACAAACACAGAATTCTGAGCAGTGTTAGTGTTGTAACTGAACAAGCAAGTAAACACATGTGAATCTCCCTGAGGAGAAGTTCCCCTGTGTGCTTCACACACACAAACTGAGACATCCATATTGACATTTATGCATTTGGAAGCCACTTTCATCCAAAGCAACATATATTGGATCTGTTCATGCATTTCTTGGCAATCAAACCTATGGCCTTGGCATTGTTAGTGCTGTTAGTGCATTCACTGTTTAAACTATATGAACGCTGAGACTAACATTCAACAATAGACCTACCCCACCAGGCCCCCGAAGATCTCTGTCACGTATGAGTAGTCTCCACCTGATTTGGGGATGGTGACGCCCAGCTCGGCATAGCAAAGAGATCCTAGGGCACAGATTCCTCCTCCGAGAACCCACACGATGAGTGAAAACCCCACACTGCCAGCATGATCTAGAACACCCTTTGGAGAGATGAAAATCCCTGAGCCAATGATGTTGCCTGAGAAAACAAAAGAAACCGCAATGGGTTGTTTAGTCTTCAGATATTGTTTATATAATCTAAAATAAACTATTTGGACTGAATCGTGAGGTCTTCACCTAATAATGCTTGCTTGATATTCTGTATTAGAAATACATATAGACATACAAAAGCTGATTTTTGCAAAGTTGTACAGATTAGAGCATTTGAAACAGTTTGATTGTACTGAATGCATGGGTGCATCGTAAATAAGTGAAGCAAAAATATTTGATGATGTGAGAATTTATTTATGCTGTCTATATCATGCTTTCATATCACTTGCTTACTTGAAATACACTGCAGTCTTAACAAAATGATTGTTTAAATGAAAATCTTTGTTTTTTTTCCCTGGTGCAAAGACGATGTGTCCTTGCAGCTGTCAAAACGCTGCTGCACATTCCAAGCAAACGGACACGATAAATGAGATCAACAATGTTAGAGTCAACATCAGTTGCGAAATCGAGATGAGAGTCCAGTATTCAGTAAAAGGTAAATGTTCTGCTTCATTGCATATATATCTTAGTAAAACCACTCATGTGCAGTGCCTGAATAATTATGCCTCAGGAAACTTCAACAAAAGACTTTCAATTATACAAGGCTCAGCTACAGTTATGGGCCGAAGCATTATGTAATCTTTGAGTTCTCTCTTTGTCTGCGAGTGTTCACAATAATAGAATTGGGTAGAATTGAGTGGATGTGAATGTTTGCTCCCAGCGCCTCAGACCTGTAGAGAAGATAAGGCATTAAAGTTGACGAGACCCAGCGCATCTCAAAAACACTCAGTCAAATGAAATTCAAAGTTCCTGAATGAAGTTCACAGGGCCACTTGACGTTGACTTGTCGTACAACTCACAACATAACAAAACAATGTCCGCTTGCCTGATTGACAGAAGTATTAACTCCCCCTTGTATTAGTTCCAGAATTTAGTGACAACGTTGTCAAAGGATATTATAAAGCATTTCTGTTTTAAAACTTGTGTAAATAAAAAGTGTTTCATGTAATTTGCTGTTATTAAATTGTAGTTTATATCATCAAGAAATCGGCCACTGGTTACATCAGCTATTGACAAACGGTCAACCACAAGCCCAGACTTTAAGTTATGATGGTGAAGAAAGAGGTTACATTGTGTCCATAAAATTATTTAAAGTATTAAAAAGAAATAAACTTGAGTACTGCATGGGCAAAGAGTTGTGAAGTAACTGATAAAACAGACGAAATGTGTAAAGTAACTGATAAAATTTTTCATTGACATTGACCTTGAGTAATATCAGGAGGACATTCAAGCAAAGGAAAACTTTCCCATGTTCAGGAGGTAAATAAGTCACCAGTTAAAATTCAGCAGTTATTTTGACTGTATGAAATCCTTTGAGTAATCTGCAATCCTATACTCTTCTTAAAGGTGCTTGTCAGAATTATGTCAAGCATTTAGAATGGTGAAGGGCTGTGAACAAAATTGCTTTGCTACCCATAAAGCCACTAATCCATAAACATAACTGAAATCTACAGCTGCACCTGTACGCTGATGTTCCACTGGGACACCAAGCTCAAAACACTGAACCACTTTCACTTAATCTTATACAGCCATCCATGCATTTTGGCGTAAAGGTCACAGCCATAATGAACAGTTAACATTAATTATATCTTAACTTAACTCTCTATAAAGAAGAGAGAGACTAGTCATATGTTTCAGCAGTTATATATAAACCTGAGAAAATCTCCACATAGTTACATCTAAACTCTTGCACATGTGAGACTAAAATAACGGCACGTTTCAGTATTTCACGTCTAACAAAATAATCTGTCAGGTTTACTGCAGACAGACAGATACACAGTTCTTTCTGTATTCAGTAGTATTACAGTATCAGGTCATTTTCAGAAACAAATCTTTATTTATAAACATAAAGTGATGCATATGTGTGTGTGTATATATATATATATATATATATATATATATATATATATATATATATATATATATATATATATTTGTAGTTGAGAAATAAACATTTGTATCTTAAAAGGACTTCTGTAAATCAACGTGTTTAATGAACTGTAACAGTGGAAACATTAGCTTATATTTACTGGAGGAAAAAATGTGACAACTAGTCTCCTTTATACTATACGCTGATACAGCTTCGGGAGGATAGCCAAATTTCACTGACACAACACATTGCAAATTACAATAACAAAATATAAAGACATAGTGTCAATCTTATCAAAGGCTTCCATTAATGACCTTCATCTGAGTAACACAATAGCGGTAACACTTTAGTTTAGGGTCCAATTCTCACTATTGTTGCTTATTAGCATGCATATTATTGGATGTTTATTAATACTTGTAAAGCACATATTAAAGCCTTATTCTGCATTACCATATTCTACATCCCTTAATCCTACACAATACCTACATTTAACAACTACCTTACAAACTATTAATAAGCAGTAATTAGGAGTTTATTGAGGCAAATGTCATAGTTAATAGTTAGTTAATGGTGAGAACTGGACCCTAAACTAAAGTGTGACCACAATAGCTTGCGCTGCTCTGTATATATTTATACTCACTGAGGATTATTTATTAGATGGATGTGTCCAGCACACACATGATAAAAAGAAGAGTTAAAAAAGGCTTTAGGATAGTATAAAGTCTGTGTAAAGGATGCTTACATTTGAGGATGCTATAGGAAACATGCATTTTATTTATTATGTATTTTCCTGTCCAGAATTTATTTAATCTTAGTGCGCGATTTATTGACTACAATGAACATTTAAATCGAGTAATGTATTTAATCCTACAGATCGGGACATGCATTAGCTACTCCAGAACTTTAAAATAGCATTAAAGGGAGCAAAACGATCTTACATAAAAGTCTACACTTTCAAAAGTCTACCTATTTTAATTATAGGCCTATACATTCCACTGCACAGCATAGCAATGGACTCTTATATGGTGGGTTTGTTCAGCACACGTGAAGGACCCAGTGTAGTGGGTTGCAGCAGCCACGTAAGCGCGGAGTTGAGTTTCAGCCTGATTCTCTTCCTCAATGATGCAATCTGCGCTCTGATGAACAGTGTGATGGAGACTACTGTAAGTGGAAATCATGCAATGTTGCTTGTCTTCTCGCAGACTGTTGTCCTTACAAATTAAGACAGCCGTACTCCGTGACGATATAAATTTGGACATGATTGAGATGTAGCTTTTTAATAGGCTACCCGACATTTAGGAGAGCAGATATCATTAAAGCGAAAGTATAAAGAGTGAGAACTGAAGGTGATGAATAGATTAAAGAGAAGCAGACAGTGATAAAATGACAGACAAAGAAACATGCGAAGTGATAAAAGTTCAAGCTGGTTAGAGCGCACGCGTTGGCACGTTAAAATCAGGGAACATCTCACCTATAATTATGGCGCACGCGCTCAAGAGACCAATTTCCTTTTTAAGAGTCACTCTATCCTTAGATCCACTTTGGTTTCCACCAGAGTCTAACATCTTCTGTTGCTCCGGTTTCGCGCAGTTTCTCCGGTTCGTTTCGGTTCCATCCATTTGTGCGGCTGTTCAAGAAAACGGCATCTGTATCCGCGTTCGGTCTCATATAGCGGGTTGATGCAGGACTCAGGGCGCTCACGCATGCGCAAAACTCCTGCTGCCTGCCTCCATATAGATCAACAGGTTAACAATTGTCTTGTGCCTTGGCACGCCAGGTTGCAAATGGGAACTTGACATAACATTTCTACGTTCTTTTTCATTCAACTGAATGTTTTCCCCCCACCATTTTAATTACATTTTAGTCTTAATCAATCCATTTTTTTAAAGTAGCCTACAAAATAGCCGATTCCTATTCCATTTACTATCAAGTCAAGTCAAGTCAAGTCATCTTCATTTATATAGCGCTTTTAACAATGGATTGTTTCAAAGCAGCTTTACAGAGATAAACATATAATTTAAGGTAACAGATTGTTTTGGCATTATAGGTTCTTGAATAATGTTATTTCCAGCTAAAGTTAACTTTGATTGATTCACTTCCGTCGAAATGATCAGACTTTTAAACGCGAACCTGTGATTAACGCTGACGGCGTTCACATGCTCATTCAGAATTGATTCTATTTATGTGCTTTTTAAAATATGTGCGCAGGTTTATAATTCATACAACCCAGCCTAAACAAACTACTTTTCTTGCCTATAAATTTTTATACAGAATTTTGTTTTATTTTATCACTTCGGGGTACGCGAGCCAGAATTCACAACGCTTTATCTGTAGAGTGGGAAAGGGATCCTCCATAGGGAGAGGATAGTGGACACTTCAGCACTGCATTGTCATCGGGTCCAGGCGGATCTCCTTCGTCAGATCTGGACACGGCCTAGATCCGGCAGGCTGCGGGAAAACCTCGGGATAAACAAAGACACTAATATTAGCGTAGATGGCATTCTTCTTATGATGTAGCGAGTACATCAAGATTTAAGGGAAGTGTTCCCAGTTCCGGCTGACCTAATCTATGCAGCCTAACATTGAATTTATAGAAGTCTATAATGTATTATGTGTATGCTAGGTCAAAGAGATGTGTTTTTAGTCTAGCTTTGAACTGACAGAGTGTGTCTGCTTCCCGGACAATGGTAGGAAGACTGTTCCAAAGTTTTGGTGCTAAATAGGAAAAGGATCTACCGCCTGCAGTCGATTTAGATATTCTAGGTATTATCAACTGGCCGGAATTTTGAGATTGCAATAGACGTGAAGGACTATAATACGTTAAGAGCTCGCTCAAGTACTGCGGAGCTAAACCATTTAGTGCTTTGTAGGTAATCAACAATATTTTAAAATTTATACAATGTTTAATAGGGAGCCAATGCAGTGTTGACAGAACCGGGCTAATATGGTCATATTTCCTGGTTCTGGTAAGAACTCGAGCTGCGGCGTTTTGAACTAGCTGTAGTTTATTTATTAAGCGTGCAGGGCAACCACCCAGTAGAGCATTACAATGATCTAGCCTTGAGGTCATGAACGCATGGACTAATTGTTCCACATTTCCCAATGAGAGCATATGGCGTATTTTAGATATATTTTTAAGATGGAAAAATGCAGTTTTACAGATACTAGACACGTGGCTTTCAAAAGAAAGGTTGGTCAAAAGAAAATATCAGAATCAATAATTACTGCATTTACAATAGTTATGAAAATATAATAAAATAATATTTTGCAGTATAGCATATCACACCACAAGACTGCTGAAGCTGCCTGAAATTTCATGTTAACTACCATTATGCTTTTGAATGTGTTGATGTACAGTATTCATGCTCTTACCTGTGTCGGGTTCTTTTACACACTGTTCTATCATTAGATGCGGTAGTTGGAATGACTCTAGGAGTTATTACGCTTACTCCAGGAGTTATTACACTTTGTGTTAAAACTTTAGTTGACGGTGCCACCCATTCTTTCTGCTCAGTCTGTGGGGGTTTGATGTGGTAAGAGAGGTTCTCTTACGAGAGGTTCTCTCGTACTGCGTAATATCTTACGCTAGGGGAAAACCTCTTTTCCTCAAGATATTGAAGCCAAAAAAAATTATCCTTAATTTTGTATTAATGTAAAACACATTGCAGCAGCAAGCAGACCTAGGCAAGGCGGCTTAGCGTGCCTATTGACTAGCCTGCGGCAATTGCAGCAGCCTATCGAGAAGGGCCATTCAGTGACAGTCCAATGAGGGCGCTTCACGGCCATTGCGTCACGCTCCCGCCGAAGCGGGCGTGGCCTAGCCCTATAAATACCGCTCGATGGGCTGATATAATCCGATTTTCATCTCTTCAGCGAAGCGTTCACACCGCTGGATCCAGAGAAGCCACGCCGTCGAAAAAGCATTCTGCGGGACGAGCCCTTGCAACTGAAGTCGCTGGCCTTCACCTCGCCGCCTTCAGCCGCCGTTCCTGCTACGCTATCCGGCATATCATATCCTTTGTGTGTGTGTGTGTGTTCGCCCCGCAACGCACATTTGTACCTAAAAGAGCCGCGTCTTTTTCAAGATGCCTTCCTCGTGTGGCTCGTGCCGAGCCCCACTCAGCGACGGGGACCGCCATGTAATCTACGTTTCCTGCCTGGGAGAGGATCACGCAGCTCTCGCGATCGCCGATGGCGGATGCCCTCACTGCGAGCTGCTGCCAATGGTGACTCTGCGGACTCGCCTGGCATTCTTCACCGAGACTGCACTTCCGCCCGCTACAGTGCCGCGCCGTAAAAAGCGCCATGCTCAACGGGTTCCTGAGCCTCCTCCAACACGCGAATGCTCGCCGGTGCACCCGCCAGCTTTGCCAGCGTCGCTCTGCTCGCTCACCGACGGTCAGTGGCCGCGGTCCGCCGCCGCTTCCGTCATTGATGATGACGAGCCAGCGATCTCTGCAGGGAAGGCCAGCTGCTCTCTACTGGCATCGGACAGCGAGGATTGGGCGAGCTCTGTGGACCTCCCCCCCTCTGCCCGTGCACCGTCAGGAAAGTGAGCCAGCATCGAGTCGGAACTGATGCGTCTTCTCTCGCAGGCCGTGGCGAGCCTCGGCCTCGAGTGGGAGGCGCCCGCGCAGCCCACGCGCTACCGACTAGATGGGTGCTTCCTGCAAGGTGACCGCACCCCAGCGCCATCCAGACCCGCACCCTTTCTTCCTGAGCTTTACGAAGAAGTCGCGAAGTCTTGGACCACTCCCTTTTCGGCCCGAGTGCGTCCCTGCTGCATTCTCCACTGTGGACGGTGTGAAAGACAGAGGGCCTTTCTCAATCTGTGTTCTTGTCTGTACTTTTGTCCTTGTGTTCTTGTGAAACGTCATCTTTTGTGACCCAATACACAAGTTTGCATTTTGGCAAGAACGGTTAAAAATCCCGGATGTGTTCTTGACACGCCCATTTTACAGAGGATGCATCGGTTGGTAACTTGTGTGAACTTGACGGCAGAAATATCCCAGCATTCAAGGAAGGAGAGGCAGGTCAATACAGTAATTCGTTTTTCTACAATTACGTACGCTATTTCATCACTAAATTCACTTCTGAGAACATTTGATGCGAGAAATCAACTGTGTAGATTTCATTTGCATTTTTACGAAAATTTATGCCGAATCGAAAATGTGCTCAAAGGTTTTCGGAAGTGAGAATCTCCATAAGCCCCTGCGGGTGTTAAGTTAGCTAGCGAGCCAACCAGCCAGTTTGCTCACAGACTCGTTTTACCCCACAGTCAAGAGACCATTGCAGCCTGGCTGTTATCGTTAATAATTCTCGTTATGTTTGGGTACTGCAGACGGTGTCTGTGCGGGGGTATTATTGCGCAGTACCAGCAAGAACACAGCATTTCAAACTGTCAGCAGCGCTCTGTGTGCTCGTCACCTTGTGAGTTCATTCTTCCAAGAACAACTAGCAAGAGCGTTCTCCCCAAGAACACAAGTCCGTTTTTTGCATTCTTGGTTTTGAGAAACACCCAGAGGCTACCACTCCCTGCCTGCCGTGGAAGAAGGCGTAGCGGCCCATCTTTGCCCGCCCTCTGCTGGACGGGGAGCTAAGACGGCCCTACCATCAAAGGCTTGCCGCACCACGTCAGCCCTGCACTCCCGCGCTTACACCGCTGCTGGCCAGGCTGCGTCGGCTCTCCACTCTATGGCCGTGCTACAGACACTCTAGGCCGACCTTCTCTGGAAAATGGACGAGGAAGGCCAGGAAGCTATCAGCGTGCCGGATCTACGCAGCGCTACAGACCTGGCTCTTCGCGCTGCGAAATCCGCCGCACAGGCCGTTGGGCGGATTATGGCGTCTCTCACTGTCGCTGAGAGACATTTATGGTTGACGCTGTCTGAGATGCCGGACTCGGAGCGCTCTGTGTTCCTCGACGCGCCCATCTCGCCAACTGGACTCGGATCTTCCGTCAAAGATTTCGCGGAAAGGTTCGTCGAAGTCCAAAAGACGTCACAGGCTCTGAAGCACTTCCTCCCGAAGCACTCTAGCTCCGCAGCAGGCCGCCCCAAACAGCCGTCTGCTCGCAGCTCTCAGCCACAGCCGCCGCCAGCCGCCGCTCCACAGCGCCGCCAGGCCCGGGATCAGAGACAACGCTCTCGCTCTGCAGGCCGCCGCCCCCCTCCACCCGGGCCCCGGCCAACGATTGAGATCAAGCCCGAGGCCTCGAAGTCGTCCTAGCACGCCTAGGAAAACGACGGTGTTCAAGTCCCGCTGCGGCCGTACTTTCACCAAAGTTTCTCGCTCATTCAGTTCCAAAACTTGTGACTGTCCCAGTCTATTATGCAGTAAATAAGTCGGCACCACGGCCCGCTTTCCTGCACACAAACGCCGTTTTTGCGGCGACCCAGATAAATCACATAAAGATTGCAAATTCTGGTGTTCCGGCCTCGGCCGATGGTGTTATGAGTGTAATAAAAATGCCCACAAACCAGTGCTTATTTCTACACACAAACACAGCCCGCCACGGTGCAGGGCTCGCACAAATAAAATCGCCTCGTGTCGATTGTGCATCAAATGTAGTGAATGTGCCCACGTCTCAGTGCCCACAAACATTACACACCACATGTCCCTCGGTTTCAGTAAAAACAAAACCAACACACATTCAGTCAGCTCAGGCCGACGGTGTTTTCAGTGCAGTGAATGTGCCCGCTGTCACGCGCCCACATTCTCTCACGGACATGTTAAGCCCTACGGGGCTCGCCCCGCTCACTCTCTCTCAGCACACTGCTATAAGGGATCTGAGCGCGGCCAGGCTGCACGCCGTGATTGGCGCGCCCCCTGCCTCACACACTGTAAACACAGTGTCTGTGTCAAAGCACACCGGGGCCCCCGTGCCATCGTTAAATTACGGCCAGAGCCCGAATATCATTCTACCCCTAGCTATTTATGCAAAAGGATGGGCACAGTTTCCCGGGGTATCGCAATGGGTGCTGAACACTATAAAAAGAGGCTATTCACTACAGTTCGCTCGACGCCCCCGCCGTTACACGGCGCGCGTCGAATCCACGGTGAAAACAGAGGTAGCACATCTACTTCGAGCCGAAATAGCGACACTTTTGAGCAAAGGGGCAATAGAGCCCGTATCTCAAGCTCAGAGCGAAGGGGGTTTGTACAGCAGATATTTCCTGGTCCCAAAGAAAGACGAGGGTCTCAGACCCATTTTGGATGTAAGACATTTGAACAGAGCGCTTATGAAACGCCAGTTCAGAATGCTCACAACCAGCAAAATCCTCGCGCAGATTTGCCAAGGGGACTGGTTTATGTCAATAGATCTGAAGGACGCTTATTTCCAGATACGAATAGCATCACGTCACAGGCGATTTTTGAGATTCGCCTTCGAGGGCCGGGCATATCAATACACAGTCCTACCGTTCGGCCTGTCCCTTGCACCCCGTACATTTACGATGTGCATGGACGCGGCGCTCACGCCTCTGAGACTTCAGGGCATGCGAGTCTTGAACTATTTGGACGATTGGCTAATTCTAGCTCGATCTCGTTCAGAGCTCATAGAACACAGGACCATGCTACTCGAAGACCTCGAGAATCTTGGTCTCACAGTCAACTGGGCGAAGAGTTCACTGTTCCCCAGCCAGGAAACATCCTTTCTGGGCACAGAGCTGAACTCGCTGTCAATGACAGCGCGACAATCCCCAGCTTCGCCAACGCGACAAAGCCTCCTTGGGCCTCCGGTCAGTTTCGCCTCAGGGTCAATCAGGAATGCGTCTCAGCCCTGAAACCTTGGGAGGCGAACGACTGGTACCAGTCAGGTGTAAACCTGGGGACTTCCTCGAGTGTGCGGGTAGTGTCCACGGACGCCTCCACCTCGGGATGGGGAGCTGCTCGAGGGCAGACCGTTCTTCGGCCAGTGGTCAGAACGGGAGAAGCTCCTACACATAAACTGTCTAGAAATTATGGCAGTCGATCTCGCGCTGAGGCGCTTCTGTCCCAGAATAAAAGGCCATCACGTCTTAGTCCGCTCGGACAATATGTCAGTGGTGCTCTACATAAATCGCCAGGGCGGCGTCAGATCCCGAAACCTCTGCAGGTTAACGGAACGCCTCCTGGTATGGGCCCAGCACAATTTGCGCTCACTGAGAGCAGCACATGTGCCTGGTCACCTGAACTTGGGACCGGACAGATTGTCCAGGAACAATGTTCCAGCAGGGGAATGGTCTCTGCACCCGCAGACGATCCTTCTGCTATGGGAGACATTCGGCAGAGCGCAGGTAGACCTGTTCGTGTCTCAAGAGAACGCTCAATGCCCGAAGTTTTTCTCCAAGAGCAGGGATGCGCTGGCCCACGTCTGGCCCCGCTGCCCCTCTATGCTTTTCCCCCCATTTCGCTCCTGCCTCAGGTGTTGGAACGAATAAGGGAAAGCGGATGCTCAGTGCTCCTTGTGGCGCCGCTCTGGACGAACCGAGCATGGTTTCCAGTCCTGATGCAGCAGACGAGCACTGCCCCATGGCCTATACCGTTGAGGAAAGACCTCCTCTCCCAGGCCAGGGGTTCAATCTGGCATCCTTACCCAGAGCAATGGTCCCTGCACGCATGGGCCATCAACGGGTACCCGCAAACCTCCCCGAGGGAGTGCTGAACACGATCACACAGGCTAGAGAACCGTCTACTAGGTGACTCTATGCCTCAAAATGGTCGGTGTTTTCTGGATGGTGCAAAGCCCATGACCTTTCACCTCCAGACTGCGGGGTCAAGGAAGTTCTTTCCTTCCTTCAAGAGCTACTGGATAAGGGCAGAACCCCATCCACGCTCAAAGTATATGTGGCGGCCATAGCTGCGTTCACAGAACCCGCGACTGGCCGGTCACTGGGGAAAAATTATCTGGTCATCCGCTTCCTTAAAGGAGCTAAGAGGCTGAATCCTCCCAGACCCCCCTCAGTCCCCGTATGGGACCTTTCCACGGTTCTGGAAGCCTTGAAAGGTGCCCCGTTCGAGCCAATCCACTTGTCGGATATGAAACACCTGTCATTCAAGACAGTGTTTCTTATGGCTCTCGCTTCGGTGAAGTGCGAAGGGAATCTGCAAGCGCTCTCAGTAAGCGCGACATGTCTGGAATTTGGGCCAAATGACTCGAGAGCCATACTCAAACCAAGACATGGATATGTACCCAAATCCCTCAATACACCGTTCAGAGCCCAGGTCATCTCCCTGTCTGCTCTGCCGGTTTGTAGCGAGGAGAGGGACGCGAGCTTCCTTTGCCCAGTCAGGGCATTTAGAGCTTATGTGTCTCGCTCGTCAGTTTTCAGACAGACTGAGCAGCTTTTCGTTTCATTCAGCGGGGGTTCTAAGGGACTGGCCGCATCGAAACAAAGCCTATCCAGATGGATAGTCGACTGGCATACGCGTCAAAGGGCCCCGAGTGCCCTATAGGCGTTAAGGCGCATTCCACGAGAGGCATGGCCTCATCGTGGGCTTGGTCTTGCGGGATTACCCTACAAGATATCTGCATGGCAGCAGGCTGGGCCTCCCCATCTACATTTATAAGGTTTTATAACCTGGAAGTTCCTTACAGGCTAAACTGCTGTCGGTATAAATAAGTATTATCTGCCCCGAACTTGGCTCAGAATACGGCATCCGCTCGAGCACAGCTCGCGACCGACCAAAAGCTAACATGGGCAAATAAGACCCGTGGTATTGCACAGTTCGGGCCGAATGTTTCACCCTGGAACACTTAAAGGGTTAGTTCACCCAAAAATGAAAATTAAGTCATTAATTACTCGCCCCCATGCTGTACCAACCCCGTAAGACCTTCTTTCGTCTTCGGAACACAAATGAAGATATTTTTGATTAAATGTGACAGCTGGATCACTCCTCCATAGGCTCCCTAAGGGAATGAATCCTGACGGCCCAGAAAGTCAATGAAGAAAATGTTTAAATATTCCATGTCACAACAGTGGCTCAACTATAAGTTTATCAAGCGACGAGAATACTATTTGTGCGGAAATAAAACAAAAATAACGACTTTATTCGACTATTCCTTTTCTTCCTTGTAGCCCTGAAACGAGACTTCAAGAGATTTCCACGACCCAATAGGCACGCTAAGCCGCCTTGCCTAGGTCTGCTTGCTGCTGCAATGCGTTTTACATTAATAAAAAATTAAGGATAATTTTTTTTGGCTTCAATATCTCGAGGAAAAGATGTTTTCCCCTAGCGTAAGATATTACGCAGTACTCGTTCCCTCTCTAGAGAGAACCAAGGTTACGTTAGTAACCGAGTACGTTTTATGTGTGTCACGAGTGATCGAGTTGATGCGTTTTGACGATATGAAATTTCAGTCTTGGACTTTTCTATTGCTGTAGGCCTGTAGGCCTATTAAGAAAAATTTTAATTTTAAAAAATGAGTTGGTGTCTAAACTTTTGACTGGTAGTGTATAATCATATTATTATTTCAGGTGTGGGGTGTGTCAAACTATGTGCATGACAATGAAAATCAGCTTCAGAGTTTCTTGCATACTATTCTGTGTGGGCCTTTTACTGGCTCACTCCATCACTCCTCCTCTCATTCTCTTCACTAAACACTTACTGTGTGATCTCTTTATAATAGTATAAATATTAGTCATCATCAAACACTCTTCACTTATAGCCTTGATTTGCTATCACACCATTTCTTTGTGAATGACTGAAAAACAGAAGTAATCCCAACAGATTCTGCTTATTGTGGCCCTCTGGTGACTGATTGTGTAAAGTGATACAGACTGCTATGGGGGTACATTGACACCCGAACAACCAGTCATTCCCTTCAGATGGAGCTTGTAACTCTATCTGGGTTGTGACATCACAGACTGTGAACAGAGAACAAAGATGAAAGCTTGTTAACAATGTCTCAAATGTGGAGTTTGCACAAGCATGCGCAAACACTATGCACACAGGCACAGTGAAATGCACTGTTCTCACACTAACCTCTTATATACGCTTGCATTTATTTTGATATATTGATGGTAAACAAGAAAATAATGCTGAGTACTCATTGTTCGTCATTTGATAAAATGTAGTACTGTACATACTGTGCTTTTTTACTGAAACTTGTTTCATCATCAAATACTTAATGAATGTTGACATTGTTTAGCAAATTCTTTTAATTGTAAACTTTGAATATTCCACAAATTGATTGAATATTAATAGTTTTTTTTAATGACATTTTTAGGCATACAGCAAACTAATGCTTGGTTGAACATTAGGAAACAGAAAACACAGGACACTGAGATGGAGAGGAGTAGTCAGCCTGTAAACAAATACATCACAGCATGTGAAGACACTCTCATTCTGAATTAACTTATTATGGGAGTCTGTGTGGACAGAAGCTCCGCCCCAGTCTGGTGTGGACAGTGATCTTCGCTCTCTCTCCTTCAGTCTTAATTAAAGAGCCTATAGTGATATATATAGCCTACATCTTATCTTACAAAAATGTTATAATAGTACAAATATATATTGCATCATATACTATATTTCACTCTATAACTCATAAAACTCAATAAAAACTTTAAAAAACCTAATTTTATCACCAGTAGATGAACAACTATTTGGACACACAGAGTGGAAACCTTTATTCCACCGTCATGGAAAATTTTATCAGGCGTCTAGACCGAATAGCTCTATCTCCAGATATGGTTCACTATGTGAGCCAATGGGGGGGGGGCGGCACAATGCATTTTTTCCTCTTGGCTTTTCCATCCGCACTACAGTCTTCTTAGCAGTTTGGAGTGAATATACACAGGCTATTTAATGGTTCAGACACTTCCTGAACTCTAATAGTCTAGATTGCCAGTACAGAATGCATCTGTGTTTGGGAGACTGGTGGACCCAACGATTCTGTCATCAATCACTTTGTCTAATGTTCAATGTAGCTGGTGTGGTCTTTCACACACAAAAACTCTCACTCATGCATTCTCACTTCCATACACACAGACACGCATGCACACACATTAATTATACAATCACATTCACAACTATATGCCAACCCCCTTCATCCCCCATTCTCACAACAAACACAAACAAATTTTAACAGACAAAAATAAATTCTTGAAATTTTACTCAGATCATGTCACTGCCTCGAGTGGTCTGCTATTATGGATCACAAAACATAATTTGTCCAGTGAGCAACTAAAGTTCTTGGGGTGAGGTCTATGGCTGCATAGCAACTAAACTCTGCCCCGGCCATGAGCGCTTCTCTGTTTCCGCTGATCTAAGGTCAGTTTAACATGACATTTCTCACTCTCAGCCCATTCAGAGCAGGAAAAGCACTGCCTCGCACTCAGCTTTGTGCCTGGCCGAATAGAGGAGAGAAATGAGCGGAAACCTGTTGTTGTAAAAGTCATTCAGGCTCAGAGGAGGAACTCCTCTCTCTAAAAGTAGTCCGGCCTCCTTTACAATAAGTTGACAGATAGTCACTCTCACTCACAAACACTTTTTGGCTGCTTATTTTTGTGCAAAAATGGTGCATATTTGCTTATTTATGCTTTGCATTATCACAGGTTAACATTTTACAGCAAATTAACATTTTAGTAATTTTCACTGGTCTGGAGAATGCCGTTTCCTCCGTGATTCTTGAGTCTTCTGTACACTTTTTGCTCCATCTAGTGGAATGGGATGGAAAGAAAAGCACATCTGACTGGAATGTGCCACGTGATACACATACGCATTACGCACAGCAACAACAACAAATCTTCCAGGTTGAAATTACCAGCAGCATTAAATAAAGATGTTCATCTTATTCCCTGAGGAATGGAGAATGTATAGGCAGTTAAAGTTCATGGGTGTAATGTTCCAATAAAGCAACTGAGTTTCTCAAAGTCTGAGCTTTATTAACATCAAGCTTTTGACTGTAACAGACACACATTGTGACTCCTAAGTTAAGCCGTTTCTCAATACCAAGTACGCAAACTTCGGACTTGCGTCCTTGGTAGTTCGGACTTGCCATGTTCGACTGCCATGAACGAACTCCCGAGGACGAGAGGACGCAAGTCCGGTTCTTCTGCAAATGGAGCAGAGCGTACTTGATCGCGTCACTCAGCACGCTCTGGCTACTCCGGTTATCTCTTTATATATATTTTAGGCAACAACAACAATAAAACGAAATATGCTACAACTCTGCTTCTTTTCGTCAACAATAAAACGAAATATGTTATAAAACACCACTCTGCCTCTTTTCATTAAAAAAAATCAACATATTAGCCTAATGGCCATGTGGTTCAGGCAACGCGATTCTCTTCACTGCATATTAACAAAATGAACAGTTTTCATTTGAAAAATATGAAACACTGATTTTTATTGACATTTATCAAACCGAGAGAGGGTGTCATTTTATTTTATTGTTCACATAGTGAAGATAATGTAAAAAATTTTGTTAAAGTTACATAGCCATAAAGTTATGAAACTTCAAAAACTATTTTTTTTTTTGCCATGGAACAAACTATAGTTTAATGAGACCAAAGATAGACGAATTATATGTCAAGTTTATCCACTAGACTAGAGAGATCAGAGCCAGCGGCAAACGTCTGAAGCACTGGCCGAGGATAAGCTGTTCCATACGGGGTTGATCTCGCTGAGTGTCCGGTGAGTCAGAACTCCGAAAACGTCAGATGCATTTTTCAAATAGGCGCTATCTTTATAAATAAACTACAGATTTGAGATTTAAACAACACATTCTCGCCTGAAACACTCTTAAAATTACATTTCATGCCACAATAACAGTAGTATTATGATATTTCGTGGATTTTCTCCTCTCCTATTGACGCTTGCTGGTTGGTGCCAGGTGCATTCTGGGATACCTGGCTATCTCAAGTCCACACAAGTCACCTCTCGATACGATGCATCCTCGGTAAATGGGGCGGATCAAGAACACATCCGGGGATTTGAAGTGGACTTGGCTAGATGTGAACTTTGAATTGGAACAGTACTTGATGACGTTTCACAAGTCCACAAGAACACAAGCACAGACAAGAACGCATATTGAGAAACGGCCGGAAACGGCTCTAGTTAACTGCAGACTCGCGTTCTACCTTGGTCTGCAACTTGACTCTTAACAAACACACGGTCGCCACCTAATGGACTAAAGACACATTACCTATAACAACGATATAACTGTTTTACATCACCCTTCCCTATGAGTTACTTAACAAATGTAACATTGAACTGTGAAATTGCAAATATTCTTCGATTGTTTCTCTTTTGTTTTTATGGTTAAACTTGAACTCATGAAAGTTAAAAAGCATATAGTAGGCCAATATAAAAAAGTTTGACAGAAATTGTATTTTATTGATGTGGTAGGCTACCTGCGGGGTCTCATTTATAAAACTGTGCGTATATCCTTACTAAAAGTGTATACGTGTGCCCGAAAGCCAAAAATGGTGTAGGACTACGCCAAACACTATTCAGACTTTTAAAACCCAGTCAGCGGAAGATTGTGCGCACATGTGTCTCCAAGAAATAACCATGGAGATTACAACGCCTAGTTTTACTATGCATCCTCATCTGCATATAATTAGCATAATGCTTATTCATCCACGTGATATCACTTTTAACGGTAGGCCTACAAGACATTAGGAAAATATGAGATACGGATGTCACATTACATTGATAAAAAACATGTAGCCTATACTTGCCTTGTTTTTGAATAAATAAATCAAATAGTAGCCTATAAAATACATTTCAGTGAAAGTTTTTCTCAATCTTTTCCACTGGCCAAATAGTATTTTTAATTGATTTATATTTCTAATGGAAACAGATAGGCCTTGTTTGATTAGATTTTTATTTAAAAGGGACCATGTGCAATTAATAACATAAATGTAAACATTTGATTCATTACACCAGAGTTAGCCTTAGGCTAATTTACGTCTGCAAAATTGTAGTGGAGTAAAAAGTATGATTTGTCTTTCAATTGTACTGAAGTTAAAGTAAAACATTTAAAAAAAAAAAAAAAAATACTCAAAGGACAGATACTCAAAAAGTGTACTTAAAGGGTTAGTTCACCCAAAAATGAAAATTAAGTCATTAATTACTCACCCCCATGCTGTACCAACCCCGTAAGGCCTTCGTTCGTCTTCGGAACACAAATGAAGATATTTATGATTAAATCTGAGGGGTGTATCACTGCTACATAGGCTCCCTAAGGGAACGAAACTTGACGGCCCAGAAAGTCATTAAAGAAAATGTTTAAATATTCCATGTCGCAACAGTGGCTCAACTATAAGTTTATCAAGCGACAAGAATACTTTTTGTGCGAAAAAACAAACAAAAATAACGACTTTATTGGACTATTCCTTTTCTTCCTTGTAGGCCTGAAACGAGACTTCAAGAGATTTCCACGACGCGCACGCGCAAGAACTTAACTGAAGTAGTTGAAGGAGATCGCAATTCTCGCGCATGCGTCGTGGAAATCTCTTGAAGTCTCGTTTCAGGCCTACAAGGAAGAAAAGGAATAGTCGAATAAAGTCGTTATTTTTGTTTGTTTTTTCGCACAAAAAGTATTCTCGTCGCTTGATAAACTTATAGTTGAGCCACTGTTGCGACATGGAATATTTAAACATTTTCTTTAATGACTTTCTGGGCCGTCAAGTTTCGTTCCCTTAGGCAGCCTATGGAGGAGTGATACACCTCTCAGATTTAATCATAAATATCTTCATTTGTGTTCCGAAGACGAACGAAGGTCTTACGGGGTTGGTACAGCATGGGGGTGAGTAATTGTCACAGGTCTGGAGGGTCGACTGGGTCTACCCCCTCCCTTTAGAATGTACCACTGAGGAGCAAACCAGAAACCAGGCGGACAAGGAAAGTAAAATGTAACAAGCTTTATTGATTAAAAGAATCTGTAGATCCTAATTAAAACTCCTCCTTCCTCCCCAGCATCCAGTGGCCGCCGGGACGTCGGCCGGACAACAGGCGGGGACTCGGTCCACTCAACCCCTCAGACTTTCCGGATGCCAAGGCTCTCGGCTATGGAGGGGACGCGGATTGACCAGCAGGTAAGTACTCTAAGCACGGCTTATCCTTCTCGGGCTCTAAGTAGACTGTACTCTTCTCTATCTCTCAAGTGCAGAAGTTTACAGCGGTGAAGAGGGGCGTCGACTGGACAGCAAGTAGGTACTCCAGGTACGGTTGGTTCTTCCCTAGACGGTGGGTGCGGAGAGCTTGTAGCTGTGGAAAGGCGTCGACTAGGCAGCAGGTGAGTACTTCGAGTACGGTTGGTTCTTCCCTATACAGGGGATGCAGAGAGCTTACAGCTGTGGAAAGGCGTCGACTAGACAGCAGGTGAGTACTTCGAGTACGGTTGGTTCTTCCCTATACAGGGGATGCAGAGAGCTTACAGCTGTGGAAAGGCGTCGACTAGACAGCAGGTGAGTACTTCGAGTACGGTTGGTTCTTCCCTGTACAGGGGATGCAGAGAGCTTACAGCTGTGGAAAGGCGTCGACTAGACAGCAGGTGAGTACTTCGAGTACGGTTGGTTCTTCCCTATACAGGGGATGCAGAGAGCTTACAGCTGTGGAAAGGCGTCGACTAGACAGCAGGTGGGTACTTCGAGTACGGTTGGTTCTTCCCTATACAGGGGATGCAGAAAGCTTACGGCCGTGAAAGGGGCGTCGACTAGACAGCCAGTAGGTACTCCAAGTACAATTGGTTCCTCCCCGTATAGCGGATACAGAAGCTCACGACGGTGACAGACGTCGACCGGACAGCAAGTGGGCACTCCAAGTACAGTAGGTTTTTCCCCATACAACGGGTAACGGAAAGGTTTCGGAGGGCTGGCGAGAAGGCTGACTGGGTGGTCAGATCGGCAAGTCCGGACAATCGACCAGCTCCTGTAGGTCAGCAGGCCTTAGGGGTAACACCCCGAACAGCAAACGCTAGATTGCAACGAATTTATCACAAAATGCAACGGCTTTAGATGGGGGACACTCAGAACAGCAGATAACTGGATTTCCTCCGTTCTCCAGGACAGCATCAATGATGAATCAGAACACGGCAGGCTTGGAAGGTACAACACTCCAAACAACAGATACCTGGGTTTTCTCCGCTCTCCACAACAGTGATGATGGAACAGTATGCAAGCGGCCTTAGATGGGGGACACTCAGAACAGCTGGTAACTGGATTTCCTCCGTTCTCCAGGACAGCATCAATGATGAATCAGAACACGGCAGGCTTGGAAGGTACAACACTCAGAACAACAGATACCTGGGTTTTCTCCGCTCTCCACAACAGTGATGATGGAACAGTATGCAAGCGGCCTTAGATGGGGGACACTCAGAACAGCAGGTAACTGGATTTCCTCCGTTCTCCAGGACAGCATCAATGATGAATCAGAACACAGCAGGCTTTAAATTCCACCGTCACTTAATCTCTTCCTCAGCAACTCCAAACTGCAACACAGGGCAAGGCCGATGGGCACGTGACAGAATTCGGTATAGTAAGCATGCAGTAACTTCACTTCAAACACACCCAGTGGGGCACAGCATCAACACACGTCACTCTCAACCACTCTGTGAAATATAAGGCCACAGCCCACCTCCTTGTTCTGAACAGCGGGGACAGTAAGACGGAAGAATATATAGCAACCTCAATCATGCATCACAACAGCTGTCTTCTCGTTTACGGTGTCTAGACTCCTTTTCCTAGATCGCTTCTCTTCATATACAGTGTCTTTGTGTATAAATCACATACCGTACGGCCAGTAAAAGGTTTGCACTTATCTCTACCCAAGAAGGGGACTTGATATTTCCAAGGCGACTTCTCCTCTGCTTCTCTGTTCCACACCAGCCAATCCTTCGTAGCGGATTCCCTTCCGCGGGTCGATCTCACCAGCCGATTTGTCCCACAGAAACTCTCAGCCCTCCTCGACGGAACAAAGTCAGGACACAGTACCCGAACACCGAAACACAGAACACTGCACTGAACTCAACACCGTTGGTCTCCCAAAGCTTGGTTTTTATCTGTGTCAAACGCTGTGTGTCCCAATCATCAAACAGCCCCTTGATGCGCCGCACCTGCTGTCACTCTGTCATCAGCAGCTGCTGTTGCTATGGTAGCGATGCATACAAGGCTGGCTGGGTGTTCCGTTGAAAGCGCTCCGGGTGGAAACATTCCTCCGTGGAGTATATAGTTCCGCTGCTGGTTCGTCACCTTGTGACATAATTAATGACTTAATTTTCATTTTTGGGTGAACTAACCCTTTAAGTACAGTTTAAGTACTGTACCTGTACTATACTTTTTGAGTACCTGTCCTTTGAGTATTATTTTTTTGGAAATATTTTACTTTAACTTCAATACATTTGAAAGACAAATCGTACTTTTTACTCCACTACAATTCTGTACAAGGTCAAGGTGATGATACACAGGGCAACTTTTTGAGCAATGTTGCTGAGCAATGTTGCCGTCAACAGGCAACCAGATGAGACACAGGAACCACGACTGATCTAAATTATCCGGATAGAAATGTATTACCCATTTTCAATGGGAAAGTGCCCAAGCAACAATCACTCGGCAAGATTGACCAGCAACATTGCTCAAAAAGTTGCCCTGTGTATCATCACCATAGAGTAGAAAGTAGTGACGGTTGGAAATGAAAGTCTGGTTGACGTCAGAACCTGACGTCTGTCCAACCAACGTTGGAGATTAATGTCAATCTGGCGTTGGATTCTGACATCAACCTGATTTTCATTTTCAACGTTGGGTTTCATCTTCTAAATGCGAATTTTGTCATTGTTTTGGAGCACACTAGCTTATAGATATAACAGTAAGGCCAACACATTCATACTTAAAGCCAAAAAATTTATATAGGGCACTGTTTGAGGGAACAGCCATTTGGGTGTCCGAAACCATTGTGGACGTTATTGAGTGCACATATTCAATCTCACATTCAATCCCACTACTGGAACTGTGTTCTAGAAATACATTTGATATTGATATGAGGGTAGGCAGGTAGGTATAAGATTCAGAGGCATAAGGTATAGGCTAAGTATTAGGCTACATACAACAATGCAACAATAATAAAACATTGCATTGACATTTACTTTTTACTTTTGATAAACAACTTTTGAAAACAACTACTTCTGTACTTTACAGCTTTTACTTGTAACAGAGTAATATTTGACCAGTATGTACTTTCACTCAAGTAAGGAAGTTGTGTACTTTGGTGCGCAAAATTTTTCCGTCAAGTTTGTTTGTATAAATCACAACTTATGCATCGGAAGTAGCGTACACCTCTTTCAGGGCCTGTTTTGTGCGTACGCAACGGTTATAAATGAGGCCCCTGAGCAGCAGAGAGTACTCTAAAGGAAACCTGAGATCCATAATGTTAACTTTAAAAAAAAAAAAATTATATAAAGCACTAAAGAGATAAAGGTGACTTTAAAAAAAAGAGGGATAATTATAATTACAAAGCTTAAACCCTAACCAAAATCCTGAGTCAGTCTACCCTTGGTAACACCCCAAGGCAGCAGTCATGTACTTAAATACCCCAAACTGTTTGTCAGTGTTACATTTTAAGCAAATCTGACAACAATGATATCATAAATTCTGCTTCTTTAGCATAATATACATATTTCTCCCATTATGTTTCGTACAAGTGAACTGTCTCTAAGTTGAGGACATCGCTGAGGGAGGGAGGTTTTGGGAAATTTTGGGGAACACTTTTTTCCAATGGAAGCTTTTCTAGAAGAAACAAACCTGTCTCGTTGTCTTTCAAAGCATAGCTCAGTAAATATGAATAAACAAGTTTCATATAGGGGCTACATTGTTGCATGAGACCAGTTACGACAGCTTTGACCTCAAATCACTGGCCCACAGTGTCCACACGCTGTCTTACAGCATCGATCCAGTTGGCAAAGAGGGAAACATGGCTAACATGAGCTATGTATGTGTGTGTGTGTGTGTGTGTGTATCAGTATGCTATGAGAGAATTTACACATTCTACAGGCTGAAAGGGCAAGAACAAAAATAACCCCCCAGAAATGATTAAGTGGCTGTGGGATCTGAACAGTTTTGTAACAGCTAAGCACACACCATAAAAAGTAATAATCCTAGGCTAAAGAGAAGCGCTAAAGCATGTAAAAAAATGTCCCCAGCAATGCATGAGACAGTGTCTTTGTTTGTGTTACAGAGTGTCTGGCACACTGACAACATTCCATAAACCTGCTCCAATATGATTTAGGCCAAACGTGACTACATTTCCGTGAATTTAACATCTAGAATCTAGACACTAGAGGGCACTTTTACTACAGCACTGGCAATTTTATCCTACAGAATCCAGAATGACAATTATTATGATTATTATATATATATAAAAAATCAGAATGAAAATTGTTGCCAAGTATACTTTCACACACAGTAAAAACAAAAAACAGCTGATTGAGTTGTCCTATATACGGAGTAGAATCCAACAATCCAAGTAAAATTGTAACTCTTTAAAAGACTGTTGTAATTTGAAAACTATGATATGCTTTAGGTGTCGGCTGGCTGGTACGTTTGGACTATCCGTCAAACAGTCACCAATATCTGAGCTAAATATAACGTCGTTGATGCAGGGCCTTTATAAACAAGTCGAATCGGGGGCGTGGCAATTGCGCAGGTGAGATCAGACAGACTCCGCCCACTGAGGGGCAGCTCCCCTTACTCGTGACGCATCCGGAGCGGGGCGGGACGGGGAAGTGCAGCAAATAGCGAAAGCTGAATGTGATAAGGAGAGTTTGGACAACAGCGGAGCATCAACAGATATCTGAGATCTCCTTGGAGACACACCTGTTGAGCTGCAGGAACTTCTTACGACTTCTGCTTTCTGATTTTCATCGAGGCCATCGGTTGAGAATTCAGAAATGACGGACACTCTTATTCCCAATGGGTGCAAGACCAACGGACCGGTGGAGAATGGCCACTTTAAAAAGGTAATAGAGACTCGAAGTTTCATTTCTGTTTTTCTCGAAGGTTCCGTAGCTGACGGTAAATTCCTCGAGACCTCTTATTAGTCACGATCTTAGATGTATGTAGCATCACTGCAGTTTTGCTAGTGCCGCCGTTTTGAAAATATTCGTGACTTATTTTTATTTTTTTTCATGAGTTGTAAGACGTGAAGTGTAGATAATAAGTGAAGGACGAGGCATTCAGCCTCCTTTCTTCATAAGGTGTTTGTAACAGGATCTGTTGGAGATGAACACACATCTGCTCTGCTGCCCAAACAAAACAATGCCAAGCGAAGACAGACAATTAACCATGTCATTTATTATTTGAAGGATTGCCACTGATTTCTGTATTTTATTCACCAAATTCGTTTGGTTTCTTAATTATTTTTTTTATATCAATGTCCCTTACAAAAACGAATGCTAACCATACCTACTCCAGGTAGTGTTACTGCAATAAATTATTATTAAGAGGGCCTGCAACTATGATTATTTTGATAATTATTTAGTTACTAGTTAGCATTATTTTTTATCTAAGTCATTTGAGTTCATTATTTACAAAAATTGTTATTCTATATCCTGCCCAGTTTTGTGCTTCAAACAATGTGCCGCGAATGTAGGCTATGTGCAATTAAGAAAAACTAAAACTGAAATGAGGAAAAAACACATCTCACTCATCTGAATGCATTACATTTTTACTCCATAACAATAATACATTCAGAGTTACTGCTCTTATAAAAAAAATACAATTTGTGTTACATCTAGAATTTTATACTTGCAGTTAATGCCTAACAAGAAATATTTAGAAAAATGTAACCTATGTTTTTTGCCAGAACTACTGCATTGCTATTCAGTTGCACTCGATCAATGAAATTTAATCTATAATCAAATTTATTGTCGATTATTTTTGTTATCAATTATTATAGAGTCAATACAAATTTATAGAGTCTCTAATTCGGAACCACTGTCATAAATGTATGACCGAAGACAATCCGATATTATATGTCTTTATATGATTTTGCAGAACTATCATATCTTGGGGGAAACTGGTTATTGTGAATTATTTGTAAGCAAGTTGTGTAAAGAGTTGTTTTTGGCATTTTCTTGTCTTTTTATTTGGACAACTTTGATTTCTTTAAATTCAGATTCTGCAGTGATCATGGTGAAATTGTGTGTGTTTTTGTAAATAAACCATTGAGTGACTACAGTATTCGGTATTACTCTTCACACATATCAATACATATGATTATCTTGTGTCTTCTTGTGTGTACATCTATGTGTTTGTTGACTTTTGGAAGAGTAATGTGTGACATTTTTCTGACATTTATCATAGACTGGATGGAATTTAGTTTTGTTAGTGTGAATGGCAGCTGAAGAGGTCTATTGTTAAATTGTGTAACTCTGTTGGGCTCACCTCTCTTTGTGTTGAGAGTATAAATTGGGCTTTGTTGTTCAGGTCTTCTTATTGATATTAAAGTGGTTGATGTAAAACTGGCCTGCATAGTGATTGGTTTCTACAGTTTCTTCTGGAATGTTTGTCTTTGTCTGAAAGCGCTTTCACACGAACGGAGAAGTAAAAATAAAAAAAGCAAAATGGCTCACAGACTGGGTTTTCTGAATCAATGTGGGCAGATATGGTTATGGTACTGCATAGCTGATTGGATTTTTAGAGGAAATGCAGTTTTTTGTTTGTTTAGTACATTTCCTGTCTCATTTTCATTTATTACATGAATTCTTTGAAAATGTGTGGTCGCCGTCTGCAGCGAGAAGGTTTCAGGCCTGTTACCAGGTGGGAGCTGGTTCAGACCGGTGATGTGGTTTTGGTCCATTTCCTCCTGGGCTGATCCTGCTTGGGCTGCACTGCTTGCTTAGAGAAACTGAATCGCAGATTCAGCATTTTTTTTCCCCCAGTTTTCCTCCTATTAGTGTTGCATCTGCCCAGTCACAGTGCATAGCCAAACCACAAACATTAATGAAACACAGATGCTCCCATCTCATGTCCTGGCATGGGCAAGAGAAGCTGTTCTGTAATCTAGGATTAGTATAACATGGCTTCTGAACATCTCATAGCATTACGTAAAGTGACCGATCAGCTATGAGTAAGAAGGAAAGAGTGCATCTTAAACTAAAAAAAAAAAAAAAAATCAGAATGGCATATACTCCCTGTTGCCTAATTCTTTTATGTTTGCTGTAGCCCAACTTTGAGACAGAACAGTTAGTCATTGGCTATTCTCAAGGCTGAGAATAGAAATTAATATTTGTCACCGTAGTCTCATATTTGTGTGGACAACCCGCCATATATAATGGTTGCAAAATGTTGAACACTTATACAACTCAGTTGAGGCCCTGTTTTCTGTCTCATTTGTGCCCTGGTTTGATTAGGACCTTGTTTCTGCGCTGTCTGCACTGTTAGTCCAGGGTAATTGCTGTATGATTGTGGAACGCAGTTGTGCTGGCAGCTCTTTGGATCTGCTTCGCTAAACATTGCCGTGGTCAGTATTCTAGAATGCAGAGGTCACGTCTGGTCCCTTTGACAACCACTGTTGCATTGAGAGACAGCCGATTACACTGCAGCAGACTATGGTTTTCTAGTTTGAGGTTGCTACATTCACATTCAGTCAGATTATTAACAAAAGTGACTGTCATGTCATGCAATACGAGAGGCACTCTGCACTGCACATGTTCGTATCTCACGTGTGTTGCGTTTTTTTTTTTTCATTTGGGGTTTTGGTAACTCATAGAGACGGAGATATGAGCTGTGTGTTATCTGACACTTTTAGGCCTCGTTTACACTGTCAGTGAAATGTGACCCAATTCCGATTTTTTACTCGTATGCGACACAGATCGGATGTGTTCTATGACAGTGTAAACAGGAAAAAAACGCATGCATTCGGATATTTCGAGATCGGTTTGCATTTAATGTCTCTCTTCCACCAGAGCTGTACTCATCTGCACTTATATAAATAAAGCATTGTAACATCAAAGTCTGTTAATTAAGATTTGATAGATACACCTCGATAGTAATCATTATTAAAAAAAAATTGTCAAATAAGACTTTCAGGTAGTATGAAAGTCACCATCTTTAACATTTAGCCTACTTCTGTATCTGTGCTTCCAGATGTTATTTATGGCTGTTGCAAGAATAGAAAATGGTATTGACTTTGGTTATACAGATGGTATTCAACCTGCTACAGTAACATAACAATTCAAGAGTCACATTAGTGAGATTTGGGTGAAATTTTGTGAGCAAACAGTCCATTGTCCATTTCTAATAGTATAGCATGAAGCACCACTCCACAGAGGTCACCTTCAAACCAAACAGCATTCCATGGCTACTTCATATGACCCACTTGTACCCGATGTGAAATCTATGCATAGAATGTTTGTCACGATAAGAGCAGTGAGCAGTTTGCATTTTTATCCATCTAGATTGATACCAGCCTCCTATAAATCAGTCCTCCTCCCTCAGCTATCAGATTTATGACAGATAGATACTCTCTACAGGTGTGTTTGGGTGGGAAATTGATCTCCTTACATCATGTACTGTGTACGCCACACCTTACTGACGTAACAAGGTGTATGTGTCGGCTGGCATGTGCTTGTGTGTTTATCTTTTATAGGAGCTATAGAATGCATTGCAGTTGTTGTTTATAAGACTGTGAAATGTTCACAGTGAATAAACAGACAATAAATTCATTTTATATTAGCTGTCAATAGGGAGTCATCGCCCCAAGAGCCATGTAAATTGTTGTTAATCTCTTTCTCTCCATCTCTTTCTCTGACAGGGATGTAATCCATTTGCTCAGACTGGCCGCAGTAAACTGCAGAATGAAAGAGCGCTTCTCAACCAGAAAATCATCAAACAGATGAGGATGAGAGCTGGAGCAGAGAACCTCCTCAAGTAAGTCAAGCACACTTAGAATGTGTGGACACAAACACAAGGGCAAGCGCTCATTTATCTCCCTCACATGTTTGTCTACTGGCATGTGGGTGGATATGCAAACAAATGCAGGACATCTTTCCCAAAATAACCCAATAATGTTTCAATCATTGACGAAACAAGTTTTTCTTTTAAATAAAGTTCTGTAGTCTTTCATTCACTGTTTTGCTTTGGTTACATAACAACATCTGTCTTGAAGTATCTGGCATTAGACCGTAGAGCCCCGGCTCTGTCGGGTAAATCATTTCCCTGTTTTGGAGGAATCCTTTGCACTTTTTGAGGTGAGGTTTCAGTCAGAAGCCTTGCTGCTAACCTGTCGTCAAAGAATTTGTCTGTATGTGTGCAAAAGCCAGTGTTTGGAGCTCATCTGCACTCTCATCTCACCTGTCAGGTGTGCCTTTAGCATTTTTACCTTTAGATTTGGAGTTGATGATAGATACAGTAACATTGTGCCTTTGTTAAAGCTGATGACTAAAGAGGCTGGGAATGCTATATGTGAGATTTTTCAGACCTGATAGATACCAGTGGAGCCTAGAACTAGGACATTGAAACCCTTAAAGTGTGTTGTTACAATGTCTATAGTATATGTAAATTAACAATGTTTACTCATTCTTTGTGTTATCTGGACCGAGAAATTCACTTTTATTTGTCAGCAAAAGTCCGACGGATGATGCGTTTGCTCCAGGGTTTTCGTGAAAACTACAGATTATACTTCTGCATTTTTGTATCCCGTTGTATAGTAGTCTATCTACTCTTTAAACCACATTGTGGTAAAAATGGAACACTGTGGCCACAGCTTTCTTACCTGTACACAACAACATCTTGCTTTTGGGCGGAACTGACAGAATGACAGTGTTTTCAATCCCCCCTTCGACACCATCATCATGACTAAAAGTTTGCAAAGAAGTATTCCCTAAAAAAAAGCAAGGTGGTTTTTTACTCTTTTTTTGGTCAAGTGTATCCATAGCAGACTGGTGGGAGTGGCCTTGGACAGCAACATGCGAGTGCAAAAGGGAAGGTTTTATGTTTTCTCTAGCCAGGTAGCACCAATTTCAAAAATCTTTTTGACTTTCTACTGTATAGGCAGCCACGTTTTATTGAAAGCCCATTTGGTGAAGGTGAAGTAATATTTTCCCCTTTAATCTCTTAAAAAACTCGCTTGTTTATTTTGAAAAGTATGTTCTTTGAGATATATTTACCATGCAAAGTCCTTTTTCGAACATTCTAGCAGCCAGCTATCAACAAATGCTGGCACTGATTTGAATGTTAACTGCTGTCATCCATGCGTACTACTATAGCTGAACCAGACGAGAGAGGAAAAAATATGCAAAGTATCATGCAAATAATTTTTTTGGTTTCACCTTTCTGGTGTTCTGTAGCACGCTAATACGACATCAAGGAAGAATGTTTTCATACAAAAGAGCACATCAGTTCACAGAATGTTAATGGCATTGGTGTTTCTAAAACACCGACAACTTAGTTTGAATAAAGGAGCAGACACTGATCTACTTGCTCTACGTTTTTTTTAAATGAATAGCAAGACGACTAACGTTAGATGAGTGATGTGCTTTCCATTATATTAATCACACACAGTAAACAAATCCAATCCTTAACAAACAAAACAACTTTACAATGAACGTGCTTTGTTTTAAATAAATCACACACAGTAAACAAAACCTTAACAAAAAACAAACAAAAAAAAACTTTGCAATGAACTGCAATTTAGACGTGCCGGTGCGGTGATACATGCTTGGGCAGATTCGGCTTGAAGTCGTTCATCCTCGGATGCGGCGCCGCGCGCGCTGTTACAAAAAAAAAAGCTGTGCACACAGCAATGCGAAATGGGGTCTTGCGCACCCAACGCGTCATTTTTGCCGCGCGCACCTTCGCGCTCGTGCGGACCATAGACAGTAAAAGAAACGGACGCGTCGTGTATAATCGAGGCTTTACTCCGTGTCAGCGCGCGCTCTGATCGGTAAAGGGGCAGATATTTCTCCCGAATCATCTCCAGCAGTAGCAGAAGCACCACCACTAACTCTATGGGGTTAGATTTCGGTCACAATTCTGCGCGCGCAAGATCACATTTTGAGCGCGCAAAAGGGCATTTCGCAAGATCACATTTTGAGCGCGCAAAAGGGCATTTCGCAAGCGCGCGAACTGAGTTTTGCGGAGAAATGTTCGTCTCGCAGATAAGAAAATATTTCGAGCGAACGAAAATCAATTTTGCATTTAAAATAAGTATTTGGATGTGCGCAGACGTTCTCTTTCGCATGTGCAAAGTTTCACTTTCTTGCTCCTCTCATACCATCCATAAGCGCTCTCGAAGCGCAGACGGCTCGCGTGCTCAACACAACCCAGCGTTACAATATGCCATAATGCCAGCCAATCAGAGATGAGGCTGCTAAATTCTGATTGGCTAGCTTGAAAACCAATCACAAGACTCCCTGCATCACCGACTGTGGACGAGGAAAAATACATGGTGGACGATGTTTGTTTAATTTGTTTAATGGCTTGAACACTTCTATTTAAGTTCAATTCACAGTTTATTTTTTAGCTTATTTTAAGCTAATTTTCTTTAGCTTATTTTTAATCAAAATCAAATCGTACTATTACTGTACATAATGGCATGTCCCAGTGTTTGCTACACCTCAAGACAGAGGTAGTTCTAACTTCTTTCTGAACTGCAAGTTATGTAATTAACATTAGTGAAATATGAATGTGACCGAGCTGTGGTCTCAAATGTTACACATTTTCAGAAATGAAGATGGACAGACTTTTCCCCTTTTAATGAAATAAGTGGGTAAAAACGGTACATCACTCACATCAGAATAAAAAAAAGCCATCAAATAACGTAGAAATGCAATGTAATAATGTTAAAATAATAATCAATCTACTTCATATCCTTGGAATTATTTAAACAAAAACATTCACACCAGATGTCATGTAAAAACAACTAAAATAAAAAAAATAAAAAAATTGAATTATGCGAGTAATTATATAGAAGTCTTGTGGGTCACACACCCAAGATTTTCACTTACAGTTATATTTGCATATATGTTTGCATTGTTACCCACATGTCTTTTTTTTTTTTTTTTTTTTTGCAGTGAGGGGAACAAGCCTGCACCCCAATGTGCACACTATCCATCCTAAAATAGTATATAAGTATATACAAGTATATAATAGTATATTTTTTTTTGTATGATAGTTGTTTTTACAGAACATCTCTGCTGCGAATGTTTTTGTTTACTTGAACTTAAATTGAAGTGTTAAATCCATTAAACAAATTAAACATACATATCTTCCAGTTCCACCATGTATTTTTCCTCGTCCACAGTCGGTGATTCAGGGAGTCTTGTGATTGGTTTTCAAGCTAGCCAATCAGAATTTAGCAGCCTCATCTCTGATTGGCTGGCATTATGGCATATTGTAACGCTGGGTTGTGTTGAGCACGCGAGCCGTCTGCGCTTCGAGAGCGCTTATGGATGGTATGAGAGGAGCAAGAAAGTGAAACTTTGCACATGCGAAAGAGAACGTCTGCGCACATCCAAATACTTATTTTAAATGCAAAATTGATTTTCGTTCGCTCGAAATATTTTCTTATCTGCGAGACAAACATTTCTCCGCAAAACTCAGTTCACGTGCGTGCAAAATGCCATTTTGCGCGCTCAAAATGTGATCTTGCGCGCGCAAAATTGTGACCGAATTCTAACCCCATATAACTCCGCCTCCGTTTCCCTCGTAAGCTGATATTAGTATTTAACCTGTTAAGCTTCAACCCCACTTTTGAAAAATCCCCAGAAATGGCATACCCAAACTGAAACAGATACAGTTCATGAACCCTTTGTACTAAAAGCACAAGTAAGATCTCATTTGAAAGCTGACACCTGGCAGTTTATTGTAAATGTGGAATTAATTAGTGATACTGAAAAAAAAATTATGAAAAATGTCTTCAAAGTTTTGTAAAGTTATTAGAAATGTATTTTTATGAAACATCTTCATGAAAATAAAATTGAAGTTGGCATTGTATCAATCTAGAAATGCACTGCAGCTAAAGCCACATGTCTGACCATGTTATATTTAAAATTTGAAGAAGATAAGTTTAAAACTCTGCATTTAGTTAAATGTTTTTCAAGATCATGTCATATGAATTTATTTTGATTAGACTCTAAAATGCAAACTGGTGTTTATTGTCATCTTCTAGCATTTATTTAGACTATTTTCTCTATTGTTTTGTGGTGCAAACAAGCCCCATTCAGTGTCAGTCTTCCCTGTACACATTCACACCTCTCCAGCCTGGTTATGGGTCTAAATATGCTTTTCTTTTGTCTGCATTATAATCACTAACGACTGGCTATTCACACTGTTTCAATCCCTTTTTTCTTTTATCAAAGTTCTCACTTCACATTTGAAACTGTATCAAATGCCCTTTTTGAAAAACGAAAAATTTCAGTAAGCATTCCTATTTAGAAAAATTCATAAAAATAACAGCTAATGTGCTGGCAGGTGCACAGAGTTAGCTAGCATGTTAGCTTAGCACACCATCAATACACGACAATTTAAGTGATTAAAACCATGTTTGTGCTCCAAACTTACTTTATAACGCAAGTCGAGTGTTTTAAATAACCTTCTGTGATCTGATTTGGCTTCAGATGAAAAAATAAGACAGAAAATATATTAATTTATAGTATTCTGCAATGATAAACTCTATATCGATTAGCATTACATTATAAATATAATCTATTATTATGAAAATACCTGATATGGCTCGAAGAACACAGGTAAATCGAATATCATTGCAATCATGTTTATTGTCTTCAAAACATCTTTATCTGCATGTTACAGCGATCTCTGGAAGCTTTGCTTGTGTCAGGGACTTCCTGGAATGTCACATGATTATGCCACTTCTTCGTGTGTTCCATATATGGACTATTACTGTGCATAGAGCGCCGGCAGGCGGCCAGTATGGATTGAAAACACAGTACATCAGAGTATCCAGCGCTCATGATTACATCGACGCATTTGGGTATAAATTCAATAAATATTATTCCTGTCTATAGATATCTGATGTAAACCTATGAGAATATGTCAATATTTCTCCAAATCTGCACATGTTTGAGCTAAAAGCCCTGAGGGACGTTGTTTTGTCAAGCTCTGTCATGACGATCGCACAGGAGTTTTTTTCTGAATGGAAGCGGCTGACGCTCATAATTCATATTAAAGGTAACGACTCATTTTTTAATTACATAACTCCTGACACAAATTAAGACATAACTGTCACTATAAGTTTATCAGAATACAATAGCGGTCAAATACTGAAACTTGAGTCTTATATCTTTTTAATGATGTATAGTTTGTCAAGGTAATAACATTAAATCTGATAGTAACTTTGAACTATTTAAAAAAAAAAACGCTTCAGTGCGCCCGCGCTCTGGTGAAGCTTAACAGTTTTTAAACACTCTCTATGAAAAATATTTTAATAACACGGTTTTGGCGGTTATAGAGTTCTAATGACGGTGTTCAACTATAACAGTCGGTCTCACGGTTATATAATAACCGTCACACCCCTAGTGTAACTAGTAATGTGGTTTGAATAGTGGTTCAAATTCTTGTTCAAACTGAAAATTCTATGACCAAAAATGGTCATTTTAAATTTGCCTTTGTTAAAATGAATAATATATGTATATTTATATATTTTTTTTTTTTTCTAATTGAGTACATTCACATTCTTCAATTGGTATGGCTTATTGAAAAAAATGGGCAAAACATTATAATTATGCATGCGTCACTGTTGAGCAGTCATAAATTTGTTGGCACACACTTTTATGATGTGCAGTAAACAGAATGCCATTACCTCAAAATAACTGTTTATTTAGTTACATAGTTTCTTTTGAATTTTTTTAAAATAATTTTGAAAGAAGTCTCCTATGCTCACAAAGATTGCATTTTTTTTTGTTCAAAAAGTAAAAGTACAGTAAAAGACTGAATTTAAAATGTTAATATAATTCAAGTGTTTCTATTTTATTATATGTTCAAATGTAATCTATTCCTGTGATGTCAAATTTTCAGCCTCATTACTCCAGTCTTCGGTGTCACATGATCCTTCAGGAATCATTCTAATATGCTGATTTGCTGCTCAAGAAATATTTATTATTGCTATTATTATTATAATCAATGTTGGAAACAGTGCTACTAATATATTTTTTGAGAAAAGAACAGCATTTTATTTGAACCAGATTTCTTTTGTAAGTATTTCTTTTAAGTCTTTACACTCACTTTTGAGTTTAATGTGTTCTTGGTGAATGAAATTAGTCATTTCTTTAAAAAAAAACTGATCAAAAGTTTGAATAGTAATCTACGTATATTTTGGCCTATTTTCTTTCATCTGCTGAAATTTCAGTTTATCTATGGTTTTGAATACTGTAACTGTTGATGCAAATTGTGTCAGGACACAAAAGCTCTGATTGTACTTTGGTTTGATTGTAGGACATAATTTGCCTGATTGTAACCTGGCAAGTGCTAGACTGTCTATCAGTTCTGTTCAAGGAAGCATTTATATAAATGAAACGAGAGCCAATGAGAAGCACTGACATCTTTTCAGTGAACACCCACGCTCCTTCAGAAAGGACAGATATTTGTGATATTTGACAGAAGTTTACAGAACTGCTGTTGCATCTTGTTGTGAAAATCACAGCTCATACATTACCTCTCTCAAAAGATCCCAATGTTTTTCCCTGTACGATAAGCACACACTGTAACATTGAACAAACCGGTCGTCATGGGGATGTTAAGTGTGTCTGTTGTCTCCATGGTTTTGAAGGACACACCTGCTGGGTTGGTCCTTGGAGCAGAGCATTTAATTGGCACTGACATCAAAGTGGCTTTAAATCTTAATAGAACAATACAGTTTGGACAAGCTCTTTTGACTAAGAAATTATAAGTGAGTCTCCCTTCTTTTACTCTCTGTAGGTTGATGATATGTTGGGGCTAAAATCAGTGTTGGTTAAATTATTGTCATCTGACATTGGCTGGCGTTTGGATGGATATTGTGAGCTGGCTGACTGAAACAAGGCTGGATCCAATACAAGGCATAAAGCAGTTTGCTTTTAATCTCAAAGGAATGTTTCTAGATCTAGTCAAATTCCCACTGGTCAACAGGTGACGGTTGTGACGGGTACACTAGTGAGGTCATTGCAATTCTGTGATGGGTGTGCAAATGCAAATGGCCCTGATGTCTTCTGTCAGCCTGTTTTACACATCCACACAGGCACGTACACAGACATGTCAGCAGAAGCTGTTAAAATTAGGCTGTTTGATAGGTGACTGTAGTCGTGTGTCTCTCACACATACATGCCAACGCTGCCTGAGGATCTCTCTGTCGATACTTCAGTGAAACACTCTAATTACTTATTTGTTTAATGTGTGAGTCAGATCTAAAGATTGTGTGTATTTTAATGATATTCATGAGTCAGTTTTATTGCCCTTCAATAGAGCCGGATATCTGAGTGTTTTTCTTTGCCTAAGCTCATTAATATTGGGATGGATTGTGGATTCTTACTCAATCTCTTTACCTTCCATTCATATAGCTGCTCTATGTTCATCATGTTCATAGCTGCTCTATGTTCAGAGGTGATCTGAAATGTTCTCTCATTCATGGGTCTCAGAGGCTTGTGGTTCATGGGAGAAGAGACACTCTCTCTCTGTCTATAGGTACGTGTCGTTGCGTACCTATCTTTCTGATCTAAGTGGCTGTATTCCACATTCTTGTGTGTTTGTTTGAGTGAGCCTACATGCCCGACCGGTTTCATTGAGTGCTTATTTTGTAACGTCCCGCCCTGCCAACGTGCATTTGCATTTGTGTATAGAATATTACGGTGTATAGGCTACCTCATGAGGACTTTAAGACTTTATATATATATATATATATATATATATATATATATATATATATATATATATATATATATATATATATATATATATATATATATATATATATATATATTGAAGATGTGAAAAGCAGAGAGAGGTTAATTTCTCACTCGGGTTGATGCGATCCCATCAGTGAGGGATGTGTTGGGTATTAAACAATGGCAAACATGACTCATAAGAGTTCTATTTACTTAAAAATGAAAGAACATCCTGATCTACATTGTCACATTGTATAATTATTGTTAGTAGTAGTAGTATTACATGTATTAAAGGTGTCTTGGTACTCTTTTTTTCCTCTGTTGACTGTGTTTGTTAGAACCACCAGGTATGTGATTATAATTGAACAAAGTTATTTGTTCTGTTTTACAACTGTGTGTGATGTTGCCTGTGTGAATAATTATAAGAGCTCAATTCTCCATGCAGTCCAAACTTGCCTCACCTTCACCTCACTTCCTCCCGTTGACAAGATTATAGAATAGAAGTCACAGATGAAACGGGGCCTGTTTTCAAATGTTCGTCTGTCTCTCTATAATGTGGTGTTTATTGGTTTAAGTCAGGCATATCTCTTTTTTCTATTTAGTGAGTGTTTGATCAGGACTGTGTGGTTTAATTCTAAAGCCTTTCTTTGACAACCATGGCTGTACTGCACACTTGCCACTTATTTCTATCATGTGCCAGTAAGCACACAAAATAACAGAAGCTACATTCTATCAGCCTCTCCCTTCTGTACTGCAGATGTTGAACTAGCAGGACATTTCAAACTAGAGACATTGTGAAATTGTACAAATGATGTCATGTTGTGAGTTACTGTAAATATGACTTCTGCTTATCCTCTCTCCCTCTCTTTCTCTTTCTCAAGGGCGACGTCCAATAATAAGGTTCGGGAGCAGGTGGTGCTGGAGTTGAGTTATGTCAACTCAGATCTACAGCTTCTTATGGAACAGCTGGAAGGACTCAACAGCTCTGTGGAAGTTTATCAGAACGTACAGTAAGTACATGCACACATAGCACTGATTAGGATGAAGAAAGATACAGTGAGAACTTACTCACTCAAGGCAGATTAAGATCTATTCTAGAGAAAAGGATGCACAGTTACTACTCACGCACATGTCCAGTTTATCTCCCTGAGGAATTACACTAATGTAAGGGGTGTGTGCAGAGGGATATAAGAGCAGACTCTCTGCTGAACTCCCTGCTCACTGCCCTGTATTATCACATTTTCTTTACTGATCTAGGAGGTCATAGAGGATGAATGTTTGAATATTGCGGAAATCAGCAAAGCTGTTTTTGAAATTCTGTGGATACAGATTCCATGTAAGCATGCACATACATTTCCTGCGATTATGACTTGTATCTCAGAAGGAATTTTGTGAGCTACTGCTACACAGTCATAAGGCCTTCCAGTAGGATGTTTAAGAAAGGTCAACTTTAAACAAAATATCTCCGTGTTTGGATAATAATAATCTAGTCATTCAAATGAGATTCCAGCAATTAACAAACAACAACAATCCACCAATCCCATCAAATCCCGATGGACAAAATCAAGTCCTGCCCAACATTTTTTTTCTTGTTTGAGAAGCCTTTTCACTCGGATATACGTCAAAATAGTGAAGAAAATACTATTGCTATTTCTGTTTAAGTATTAAGTCACTGCCACATGACTGCCACAACAACAGCAATAATTTTGTCAAAGGCAGCACTTAAAGTGATAGTTGGGCCCCATTGACTTCCATAGTTTTTTTTTTTCATACTATGGAAGTCAATGGGGTCCATTAACTGTTTGGTTACCCATATTCCAATCCTCAATATACTGTATCTTCTTTTGTGTTCAGAAGAAGAAAGAAATGAATACAGGTTTGGAACAACTTGAGGATGAGTAGATGATGACAGAATTTTCATTTTTGGGTGAACTATCCCTTTAAATTAAATATTACCCATGAAAGGTATATGTGCGCTATTATCATTTTGACAACAAAACCCCCAGAACTGCACCCGATTGGGAGCTGTGATGGATATGAGAGACCATCAGTTTTCAATGTAGCTAACTTCAGGCAGCTTCATGTCATCTACGCACTCATTAAACTTGGGTGGGTGAGGCACTGACAAATATCGTCATTGCGACTCTGTAAGTGATGGTACCATGAAGTATGTGCTTTTTTTAAACCAATTTCATAGCTTGGAAAATATGCTAATTTGGCTAGAAACACTGAAGACCAGGGGCCGTATTCACAAAGAATTTTAAGGCTAAAAGTAGCTCCTAACTTTAGGACTCCTAATTTTTTTCACTAAGAGTAATTCACGAAGCATTTCAGCCCTAAAAGTAGTACCTAAGTCTGGGACAGCTTAAAAGAAGTCGAGAGGACTCCTAACTCACTAAGACCTATTCACAAAGGATTGTAGCGCATACCACTGCCTCTCGCAGTCGTCCGGGGTCCGCGACACAAGCGGGAATGCTGTATTGATCTGCAAACAAATCCTCTCCCATGTCTCACTTTTAGTTTTGCTTGATATCCCAGTGCCAAATTTCCCTTTTATTATGTTTTTTTTTCCAGCACCAACTGGGCCAGCAGCAGTAACTGATCCTGCGTCTAGTTTGGCTTTCTTTTTCGTTTTGGCGAGTTCATAATCCACCGTCATTCAACTATTACATTACTTCATTAGGAGCAACATTTCCTTGCTTTAAGTAGTCCATTTAGGGTAATAGGATGTCAATTAACCAAGCAAGTGTTAATGCAAGTGTTGTTTTTTCATTATTAGGCAAGTGGCGGTTTTCATTAGGGTATTAGGCACCATTGACATATAGCGCCTAAAAACGTGTAGAAAACGCTAGGCGTGCCGCGTTCTCCTTTTTCCAAAGCGCTAGGGCGGTTGCGCTCCGGTTGGTTCTTGTCACGTGACCTACGGTGCGCTTGCGGCATTCTGAAAAGTTGATATGTTTTTATTCCGATGCGGCGCGGACGCGCTTGGAAAAAACGAGCATGTCGCACCGCGACCACACCGCTTCCATTATGAGCGCGCATACCGCGCGCCTACATTTGAAATAACGAACTTGAGCTTGCAAAAGACGTGATATGTGAGCAGGCCCTTAGGCTACCTTGATTTAATTTACTTCACGACTTTTCTCTCTCTCTGCCTTTTTAGAATTACACTTCACTGGTGCCTGCACAAACATGTCATTATATAGGCATTTCGATGGCAGCATTACTATTATTATTTTGTGCATGAGAATTGACGTCATCCATAGCAACGAAGACTCAATCTTAGTTTAGGAGTTGTCATTTTTCCTTACTAAGAGTAGGTCTGAAAGGCGTTGTGAATAACTTTTAAGAGAAAACTCCTAGCTAAAATATTTAAGTGCGATTTAGGAGTACGGTGAATACGGCCCCAGAAATGTAAAGGAGGCTTCTGTGTTCAGGAAAAAGGTTGATTGGAGGGTCTCTTCTACTTACTTATGCTACCCAATGCTCCCTTTATTGCTATGTACCCTTATAGTTGGGAAATAATCTAAACTTGGCTGAAGTTTAAAGAGAAGACAAGACATGGGCTGCAGGTTCATTGGTCAATCGGGTACATCTTTTCGAGTTTTTTTACATTAATCAAATTTCCAATAGATCGAGACTCCACACAACTGGTCAGACAAGTTTATGCAGAGGTGGGTTGATGATTCTGGTGATTCCTCAGGCTCATCCTCCTTTCTCACACACATGCCACGTGTCTCCTCTCAAGTGTCAGAAGAGGATGTGCAGGAGTGTGTTCAAGTTTTTTTTTTAATTTTGTTCTTTTTAAATGTTCTTTTCCATGGAATCACAATTATAGCATGTTTGACATTCTCTGACTGGCATAAAATTCTGTCAGAATTATCATATGTGAAAAAATTCTGTGGCTTAGAATGGTCATACCGTAAGATAGATAGCAAGAGAGAGAGGAAAACACGTCTTCTGTATTTAAGGATGTTTTAGTGATTATTTCATTTGGCATACAAAGTAAACCCTGCAGCCAAAATGAAAGGATTCATTAGTGGCAATGCAGTCATGTTTTTTGACCATCATGCTGTGTATGTTTTGTTTATTTTGTAGGTTGGAGTGTGTTTCCTTGGTTACAGTTGGATTCTAGTCCTCTTTAAATCCTCTCTAAGCCCTCTTTTGCCTCTCAGACCACTGTGAGTGAGAGTGTGTGTTCACGTACACGCACCCTTGAGTGTCTTTGGCCTGCTTCACCCTCTGCACGAGAACAGCCGTCTTTCTCTGCTCTAAGAAAGCTCAGGCATATTTTCAGCTCAAACCCTGCTAAACTGAGCAGTATTGGCCTAGTTCTTCAACAGCATTAGCTTCATAACATGTTGAGGCTTACAGTCTGAGGTTTGTTCCTCTAGGCCAAGCACTAATGAAAGATTGTTTATCCCCTGTGCCTGAAGGGTTCATAGTAAACCAGAAAAACCTCCTGCAGACATCTGCACCTGATTCTGAACCCCTGACCTACATCCGTAATTATAACTCGCTTTAAAGCTGTTAACATGAGACGATCTCCCTTTTTTTCTCTTTGAAGTAAAAGTGTGGTATGTGTTAAAGGGATAGTTCACTCAAAAATGAAAATTCAGCCAACCTTTACTTAATTTAATTTTATTTACTCACCCTTATGTTGTTCCAAACTTGTATGGCTTTCTTTCTTCTGCTGAACACAAAAAATATATATATTTTGAAGAATGTTTTAATCCATATAATGGAAGCCAGTAGGGTGCAAAACACCATTTGTATGAAAAAAATACTACAAATACTACATTTTTATCAAAATATAATCTCTTGTCTTAATTTTCGGTGAACTGTCCCAGTTTAACAAAGGCACAGGTTTGACTGAATTTATGTTTCTCATAATCTTAGATCTTTTGAATTGAACTTTTGAATTCAACAGTCGATGAATATAATCTTTTAAATCTCCTATGCTATGATCTGTCCTGTAACAGATGGGTTTGACTCAAATTATCCTTAAATCCAAATTCAAGTTACCAACAAGTGTTTACATTTTTATTCCATCTATAAAGCATCCCAGGTGTCTGACGTTGGTTTAAAGAACCCCAGCATAGGTAGAAGGCAAAAGGTGGTGACTCGGAAGTAACTAAAAGTTTCAGTTCGTTTGATTTTGGTCCCTTCATGATTCCAATACTTCCATTTGTGTCAATGCATACTTTTAATAATATACTGCTGCTTTTAAATGGTACAGCAATAAAGCAGTAGGTGTGTCAGTTTTGGACAGGCATTGTATTTGTGAGTATATTTGTGGTTGTGCTTTTTGACTTTGAAGGGCTTGTGCATACCAGCTTGCGTTCTCTCTCCAGAATCTCCGTTTACTCTCTTCCTCCGCACTGCAAATGTGTTTCTTCAAATTACTACAAAAGGAATATTCCCATTGGTGCAGTGTTTCATGCACAGAAGACCGAACAGAACAAGGTCTTCCTGTAGCTGCACACAATGTGGTATTCTCTTTTGCACCTGGCTTCCAGCTTACTGTGTGTGTGTATCAGTATAAGTACAGAACTGCATTCTTTCATTTCTTTCATGCCCTGCACCCCCCTTCTATCCCTCTCTGTCTGTTTTTGAAACAAACTTTTTTTCTCATGGCTTGAAGAGTGCACAGACAAACCTGTCTTCTGTTCTCTGTGTATCACTGCAGTAAATGTTCTCTGCACCGTGATTGGTTTGCGTTCTTTGAAGTTCTTATTACATGGTGCACTGAAGAACAAATGGCGGATGTCAACATGTTGTTGTGATGTGTGATTCAGTGCTACACTTGCAACATGGACATGCTATTGTAATTCTTTAGGAGTTTGAAATGAACTTTGTTTCCACTTTGAGAGCGAGTTCTTATATCTAGGCCTGCAAGTAATCTGTTCCAGAATTTGAACGCCCGAATTACACAAACTTCGTTCTACACATCTTCTCCTGCCTTTTGTGTTTAAATACTTGGTTACACTTTACAACAAGGTTAATTTTGTTAACCTTAGTTAATGCATTAGATAACAATGAACAAAATGTATACAGCATTTATTAATCTAGATTATAAATATATAATTGTTCATTGTTTTTACATAATACATTAATATCAATTAATACTCCAATGTTCAAACTTTTTTTAGCATACACTACTGTTCAAAAGTTTAAAGTTGGAAAGATTTTGTGTTTTAAAAGGCTGCATTTATTTGATTTAAAATACAGTAAAAACAGTAATGTTGTGAAATATTATAATTTAAAAACTGTTTTTTATTTTAAGAAAATTTTCTGAATAGAAAGTTCAAAAGAACAGCATTTATTTGAAATAAATATGTAATAACATCATAAATGTCCTTACAGTCTTACTAAAACTCTGATTGTTTTTTTTTAGGAGAATGTAGTATAGCACGAGGGATATACCCTCTGTCATTTCCTGTGATCCAGCAATATTTCTCACAAACATTTCCCAGAACCACACTGGTGCTGCACTGTTATCTGTCATCTAGATGCAATCAGGACAGACCAGGACTGCCTCTCATCAGCTCACACTCATGTGTTCTCTAGTCTGTCTTCACCCAGCCTGCTTTGAGCTAATGCCCCACCAGTGCAAGCACTGTAGTTAATGCAATGACAATATGCATATGATTATATTGTGCTGAAGTTTACAAAGTTTGATCTGCACAAAATGTAGCAGACATACCCACTCACACACAGACACCTCTTTCTTAGGTCAAATCTTTTTAATAGACAATATTTTTCTATGTCGTAAGTTGGTTAATAGGCTTGTGATGGTAAACCATCCTTTATTCAGGTATCAGCTGTTTCAGTCTTAGAGTTTATTGAAACTTGCAGCGAATTGTCATAGTATTTGTAATGTGTGAAAGGGATCACATACAGTTCTGAGACACACAGATTAGTGGGTATGGCCTTTCTGAGTCAGCCTTGAAGCCTTATTCTTTCCTACTGAAATACTGAAAGTGTTCTCCTTTGGTTTTTCTAAATTTAATTTCTACTCTCTCTTTGTATTCATTTTACAGAGAGACAGCCAGCATCCCTCTCATCCCTCTGGGACTGAAGGAGACAAAGGATGTCGATTTCTCTGTTCCTCTCAAGGTCAGTTTCTTTCCCGACGACCCCTCAATGTTTACCTCAGTTATCAGGCATTGAGTTAGGTGGCTTTCATTATTCTCTAAGCTTTTCTTAGTGAAAACAGAAAGTAGGTCACAGAATAATAAACAAGTAAGCCAAAGACTCAACAAAACGTTAATTGCGGTTTTGAAAGTCTACAGTGAAGTTTGATGCATGGCATTTATTATCTTATAAATAAGTGGGTGTTGAGATGTTTGTTGAGAGACAAGGATCAATCACATGCTTTCAACCTGTAATCTAACTGATCTGTAATGACATAGCAATGCAGGTGAATCTATGACACAGTGTTATTGTTACATCTGTTTTCAGACAAGTTTAACAAGGAGAACAGGTCTGTGAATACGTGACTGTGTGGCCTTTTTGTGTTTGCGTTGACATTATCAATGAATTGATATGTAAAGGCTTTATTTGAACAGGACTTCATCCTGGAACACTACAGTGAAGACGGCTCAAACTTTCAGGATCAGATCGATGACCTGATGGACCTGAGACAGGTATGATACAACATCTGTAAAAGGTGCCAGGTTCGATTCTTGGTTGAAATTGAAGTTTAGGATAAAATAAATCAGATCAGTAAAAACAGATGCACAAGGCTAACCAATGAGACTGGTATTATCAAAGATCCTGAAGTAAAATGTGTGTTTTTCAGGCCTGTCGGACCCCCAGTCGTAATCCTTCTGGTGTGGATTTGCTTGCCAACTACTTTAGTCAACTTTCCTTCTTGGAGACTCGATTTTTCTCCCCTACACGCCAGCTTGGCATTTTCTTCACATGGTAGGTTGCATCTCGCCCACACCAGCAGTAATATGCTTGTAATGAGCTCATACACATCAGCTGTAAACATAACTCATTCAGAGGAAACACACAACTGGTCTGACTGGGCTGTCAGGCTGCGTTTGTTGTTTCTATGTCAGCTTTTTGTTTTATTTATTACCCAGAGACAAAGGGAGATGACAGGATAAATAAAGAAAATGTGTCATCATCAAAAAGCTGGAGAGAATTAATGGAACTGTTAATAAACATATAGTATGCAATTCCTATTAACACAGCATTACATATGCCCCCCAAAAAAAAAAAATAAGCCTCACATGAGTTTTAACACACATTTTTTTGTGCCTACGCAGGTATGACTCCTTTACCGGCATGCCTGTGTGCCAGCAGAACATCTCTCTGGAGAAAGCCAGCATGCTTTTCAACATGGCAGCTCTCTACTCCCAGATTGGCACCCGTGCCGACAGACAGACACAAGCTGGACTCGAGGACGCCATCGCTGCCTTCCAGAAATCTGCAGGTGAGAGGTTTTGAGTAGATGCACTTCTTATATGCAGATAAGTTTGTGAGAAGGTAAGGTATCCAAAACTATCCATGATGAACCGTGGTTGAAGACCTGCCTCATGAGAACAGAAGTGTATTCAGGTTCTGGTTGTGTTTTAAGGTGGAGTGAACATGACGCATTTCTTCCCCCTCAACAGCAGATCTGTCACAGGCTCATAGGAACTCAGTGGCTTGTGTTGGTTTTTAACCTCCTTAAAATAACAGTAGCATAAAGAGAGATCTGGCTTGCTTTCTTAAGCTATCAAAACAGCCAACCCCGCTGTCTTTCATCACATGGAATGTTTTGTATATCTCCACCGGAAAGAAAGTCCAAATATAATCGCTCTCCCCTTTTGTTGCTGTGAATTATTACATTATTACAGAAATTGTAATTGAATGTAATTGAAATACACTGTCCTACAAGTCTTTTTTTATCTCTAAGATCTCTGTGTTTGCAAAGTCATTAAATGAAAGAGATGACAATGCTATTTTACATAAGCTAAATAAGAAATGATCTATCTAATACATTTTTCTGTTTAATTTACGCTGTGCTGCAGTGGACTGGCAAATATAAAGGGACTGGTTTGTGTAGATATAATGTTGAATTCTGTCCGGTTTTCTGTATGTTCTGCTGTAGGTGTGCTGCACTTCCTGAAGGAGACATTTACACACACTCCCAGTTATGATATGAGTCCTGCAATGCTGAGCATGCTGATCCGGCTGATGCTAGCACAGGCGCAGGAGTGTATGTTTGAGCTGATCACTCTGCCTGGAATCCGAAATGAGTTCTTCAGCCTGCTGAAAATGGCACAAGAGGCTGCCAAGGTACTTGTTAAATGTTTTCAGACTAAAGAATTAAGTGATATTACAGTGGGGATCTATCTGTAATACATTGGAGTGTTTTAAAAAAAAAAATTGTCAAAACAAAACAAAAACAACAAACTTCACAATACAATGCAACACCAAAATCAACACCAAACCCCCCCCCCCACACACAATCAATCTGCTGGTTGGTAGCGGCAAGTGGAACAAAAATAGCAGTTGAAGCGATATGCCGGCCCTTAATTCGCACGGACCACCAACGGAACTGGCCGATCCATCACCAAGGGGGTAATCCACAAGCGGGTAATCCACAAGGGGGTAATCCACAAGCGGGTAATCCACAAGGGGGTAATCCACAAGCGGGTAATCCACAAGGGGGTAATCCACAAGCGGGTAATCCACAAGGGGGTAATCCACAAGCGGGTAATCCACAAGGGGGTAATCCACAAGCGGGTAATCCACAAGGGGGTAATCTACAAGCGGGTAATCCACAAGGGGGTAATCCACAAGCGGGTAATCCACAAGGGGGTAATCCACAAGCGGGTAATCCACAAGGGGGTAATCCACAAGCGGGTAATCCACAAGCGGCTAATCCACAAGCGGGTAATCCACAAGGGGCTAATCCACAAGCGGGTAATCCACAAGGGGGTAATCCACAAGCGGGTAATCCACAAGCGGCTAATCCACAAGCGGGTAATCCACAAGGGGGTAATCCACAAGCGGGTAATCCACAAGGGGGTAATCCACAAGCGGGTAATCCACAAGGGGGTAATCCACAAGGGGGTAATCCACAAGGGGGTAATCCACAAGCGGGTAATCCACAAGGGGGTAATCCACAAGGGGGTAATCCACAAGGGGGTAATCCACAAGGGGGTAATCCACAAGGGGGTAATCCACAAGCGTGTAATCCACAAGCGGGTAATCCACAAGGGGGTAATCCACAAGGGGGTAATCCACAAGCGGCTAATCCACAAGCGGGTAATCCACAAGGGGGTAATCCACAAGGGGGTAATCCACAAGGGGGTAATCCACAAGCGGCTAATCCACAAGCGGGTAATCCACAAGGGGGTAATCCACAAGCGGGTAATCCACAAGGGGGTAATCCACAAGCGGGTAATCCACAAGGGGGTAATCCACAAGGGGGTAATCCACAAGCGGGTAATCCACAAGGGGGTAATCCACAAGGGGGTAATCCACAAGGGGGTAATCCACAAGGGGGTAATCCACAAGGGGGTAATCCACAAGGGGGTAATCCACAAGGGGGTAATCCACAAGGGGGTAATCCATCGACCGGAAGTTGAAGCCGGCCGGGTGCCGCCATGTTGTAGCAGAACTTCACTTGCGTTAGCATTTCCATTGACTCCCATTCATTTTGGGCGTCACTTTGACAGCGAATAACTTTACATCTGAGGCGTTTAAAGACTCCATTTGTCCATTATTTATTTCTAAAGAAACACGACAATGTATAAAGGGCTCCATTACCTTCTATGTTACATTATGGCCCCGTAGAAACAGATTTTGTAAAAAATAGGCTAACGATTGCGTCATAACCACTCGACTCTCTGTCGCGCTGTACAGAAATGACCGTACAGACAGGAGGAGAAGCTCGCAGGCAATCGGGGGGACGTCCCGTCAAGCGAGAAGGCCATAGATAATGAGTCCATAAAAGCAACGGAATACTTACTCCTGCTCACTCACGCCAAAGAACTCTTTGCTCAAGTTCCCCGTCTCTGCAAGATTAACGTTGGCAATTTTCACGCACAGCTACTAGAAGATTAACGTCTGTCAGACAGGTTGCTCACGTCATCAAGCTTAGTTTGAGTCGGTTTGAGTCTGCGCGTCAGGAACGAAAGTGCTCAAAAATCGCTAAAAATGGGCTTCAACTGTCTCAACTGAGTTCCAATGAGATGGCTCTGTCCACTTTTTATACGGTCTATGGTAATCCATCAGCCGGAAGTTGAAGCCTCGCGGGAGCCGCCATTGTAGCAGAACTTCACCTGCTGTTAGCATCCCATTGACTCCCATTCATTTTGGCGTCACTTTGACAGCGAATAACTTTACATCTGGGGCGTCCAAAGGCTTAATTTGTCGATTATTTATTTCTAAAGAAACACGACAATGTATAAAATGCTCCATTACTTTGTATCTTACGTTACGGCCCCGTAGAAGCCGTTTTTGTAAAAATAGGCTAAAGATTGCGTCATAACCACGGGACTTTCTGTCGCACAATAGAGTCATTACCGTATAGACAGGAGGAGAAGCTCGCAGGCAATCGTTTACTGTCTATGAGGCAATCGGGGGGACATGAAGGCACAAAGTCAAGGTAGAAGCCCATAAATAGAGAGTCCATAAAAGCAACGGGACAAAATATTTCAACAACGTTTTTGAGGAATTAGATGATTTAGATTTTTCTTGGCACAGCTACTAGAAGATTTTCAACTGTCAGACTGTCGTCACGCTCAGTTTGAGCCTGCGCAGTCGCTCAGACATCAGACAGGAAGTGCAATAATCAGGCTTCAAGTCTTCTCCGTTGAAATCAATGGGGTCGCTGTGTCCATTTCTTTTACTGTCTATGTCGATCACCAACCGAAAGCTCCAGCCATCCCCTCCTCAGCAACACAGCGGTAACTTAAACTCAAAGAAAGTAATATTAATAAATGGATGTACTGCACAACACCAACTAGATTGTGTGCACTTCAACCAGCTAATGATGTACTGCACCTCAAATAAATATCTTAATGAGAAATAAACAATGTCTGAATCTTATTGCCAAATAAATATATGAACAGAAACCATTGAAACAACGAATGAAACGAAAGAATGTACAGGATAAATTCCAAGCAAATCTAAGTAATGGGTGTTTGTGCGTGCGCAACATTAACGCTCACTAATGTGTGGCTGCATCGGGGCCATCACATACATTATAATGTAGTGATGCCTAAATTCACTAGCTTTACAAATGATTTAAGTTAGTTAAAACTTTTATTTAGTAAGGATGCATTAAATTTATCAAAAGAGACAGTAAAGGCATATAAAGATACCAATGATTTCTATTTCAAATAAATGCTGTTGTTTTGAATTTTCTATTCTTCAAAAGAATCTTGAAATCCTTTAGTTTCAACCAAAAAAGCAGCACAATTTTTTTTTAGGTTGATAGTAAGACGAAATATGTCTTGTGCGCCAAATCAGCATATTCGAATGATTTCGGAAGGATCCCACATTGAAGACTGGAAATTCAGCTTTGCCATCACAGGAATAAATTACATTTGAATAAATATTGCAATAGAAAATAGTTATATTATACTGTAATAATATTTTACAATATTGCTGTTTTTACTGTATTTTTTTAATCAAATAAATGCAGCATAAGACGTTTTTTTTTTCAAAAACATGTTGAAATAGTACTGACCCCAAAACTTTTGGAAAGTAGTGTATGTATAAAGAAAATAATTCACAGAATTTTCTGTGATATTCTTTCTTTTTTTAATTCAACCTTGGGGCATCGTTACGAAGGGACATTTTTACATGCGTATAAATACATGACCTATTGATCCTATCAGTATGCAGGCCTTTTCCCAAAGCCTACAGTTACTCCTCTGTCTGGAGTGGTTGTGACATTTACCCCTCTCTCCTTTCTTTTCTCAGGTGGGGGAGACCTACAGTCAAGTTCATCAGTCCATGATCCAGACCCCCATTAAGAACAACGTGCCCTTTTTTTGGACTACCATGTCCCATCTGAAGACCAATCACTACGACTCACTGGCCCATTATTTTGTCTCCACCGCTCTGCTTGACCACCAGTGTAAGTTAAGCAGCCAATCACAGCTCTTGGCCATCTCCCATTGGCTGACAGCCCACTGGAACCTTTAAAGGTTACCTTTGTGTCTCATTCATAGAAACCGTTTCCTTTTCCTTGTGAGAGTTAAGAAGGATTCAGGTATCAGTGCTTTAATGGACTTTATTCTGGGGAGCTTTTTTGAGGACGTAAAGAGGGAGGCAGATGAAAGCCAGAGAAGGTTCAGTATCTTGGCTACTTTTGACAGTGTGCTGATGGACTGTGCCAGAACTAATGGGATTATGTAACATTCTCTTTGTTATTCAAACTGTCACTCCTCCGTCCACTCTTCCTCTCTTGTGTTTTTAACTCTCCATTACAGACCGTTTTGGCTATTAATGAGCTTATTTGGGCTCAACAGACGAGTAAATGCCACAACAATTAACATAGCCTTAGTGGAATAAAATGAAATTTACAGGAATGTATCCTGTTGTATTGAACAAAACAACACAGTTTTTAAATGTTGATGATATATGTGTCTGTATGTGTAGTAACGCCTAGTGATGATGAGGACAAACAAGAGAAGGCTCTGTCACAACTTTACGATGCCATGCCAGAGGGACGTTCTCCTCTTGACATCCTGAAGATTAAGGACGACAGACGGAGAATAGGTGTGAAGCGCATACATGCATACCCGTCAGGTGTAAATGATTGGGATATTCCACTTTAGCACACTGAACTAATATTTTCTGTCTGTTTGCTCAGGTAAAGCTCATCTGCAGCGCTCCATCATGGGACACGAAGAGGCCATCCGCACGCATTCCTGCTGTCGACACCTGCAAAAACTGGACATCCTGAGTGACATTCTGCAAGCTAGCCTCAAACGCTCTCTTACCAAGTTCGACCAAAATAATAAGGAAGATGAGTTCACGGACTACATGCTTGCACCAGATATTATCTGTAAGTCAGAGATAGACACAGTGGTCAGTTTTAGAATGTTTCAGATCAATGTGATCACTCTGACCACATTCCGGGTTAAGCCACGGTCGCACTAGACTTTGAGCTCGCAAAAATTTTGCAAATCTGCAACGGTCGTAATATGACGTTACGTTCTGCAGCATCTTTTTTTAAAAGCATAATTCAATGTATAAAACGTCCAAAATGTATGCATTGTGTTCTTTTAATTTAGCTCAGCAGTCATGTCATGAAGAATTAATTTTCTATTGGGCACAAATCTTCACAAATTTACAGGTCAGAGTGCTGAACTTGCGTTTCCTGTCTATCGCATTTGTATGCGTATGAATGGAAATCAATGGAACTAAAAGTGCAGTGTGTCCGCCCTATTAGTTGGAATCGCATGTAACCATATCACACTTGTATTATAAACACTAATGCATCTGGATGTGTCCTGGTACATTTGCGATGCATTTTACTTCCAGATTTAAACATATATTCTGTCTCGCCTGATCACATGATTGGATTACTGGAGATTGATGTTATTCGCTCATTATGTAAACTTTGAATGTTCTGCGGTAGTTTTTAAATCTAGAAAGTAACCTATATGCAACAGTGAGTTTTGTTTTCACTGAAGCATCACATTTTGAACTGTTCTTAGAACGCGACCTGCATATTACAGTAGAGAACAAAAGTGCTAAGTTCAGTTGAAAGTGTAAACATGCAGTAACATTGTTTTACTCCTTCTCTGTTAGCTAAAACGGAAAAGAAAGCTGAGATGGAGATTACAGCTGCCATCAAGGTGAAAGTCACAGACCTATTCCATCGGCTGGTATGTGGGCTACTAATTTTACTCAAAAACTGTTCAAACTCTTTTCACAGCACAGGAATGCTTGTACAAATTTGCAGCTTTCTTGGTACACAGAATAGTTTTACATAATAAAGTCTTCTGTGAGCATATGTGCTGTTGAACAGACCCATGTTAATTGACCTGTACACACTTGCCAAACAGACCATAACCTCAACAATCTGAGGTTTTAATTTATTTTGTAAAACCAAAATACTGCAACCAGTTGGGGATGATGCTGAGGCATATTTTAGAATTTTGGGGGAATCTGTTTGGTCAGTCTGTAGAGTAAGATACTCTTTTTACAGTACTAATAAGAATAACCCTGGTTTGAATCTGACTTTCTGAGTGTTATAACATCCTGGAATTATGACTCTATAAAACTCAATCAACCTTGTTTTTACCATTATTCGTATTTGGTGTCAGAGGTTTGAACAAACTTCTAACCCTAAGTATTTAACTTTGGCACAAAACTCATCCTGCACTATTTGTCCACAGACATTAATGATACCTACCATATATTGAATGACTTGTTGAGGGGTTATGTGCTGTTAACTTGATTCCTCCTAAAACCTTTGTTTTTATTAGTAATTAAGTTTATATAATTGTCAAATGTATGTCTCTGCGTTAATAATTTTTTTATAGAGTGTTGCAGTGATTGTAGGTCAATCCAGAAGTTAGCATCACTCTGATTCCCTCAAATAAAATGTTCCCATTGTATTTTGGATTATTGCAGAAAATAAGCTCTGTGACCTACAGATGTTTCTGATTCTTACATGTTTTGTTCAAGATAATCTTCACCAATGAACATGACTATGAATTATGAATTTTGATGCCTAAATACAATCAGCAGAAGTAAAAAATAAAAAGAGCTTTTATTAGCCATCATTGATAACTATCCTGATATCATCATGATGAAGAAAAAACACCCAAAGTAATTTTTAAGAATGAAAAACATGCCTATAATAGAAGTCATTGTATGTATTAAATATTAACTAAAGTATTAATGTATTTTTAAATTAATTAATAGATTTAACAAAACCTAATGTTATTTCATTGACCCGTTTGTCTTTATTTTGAGTTTGATTTCTGTAACAAACAGTCTTCGTCTGCAGTAGATTCTGTGAAACTGGAAGAATCGTTTTGACTCTGTGCTAGAATATTAGAATTGTAAATCTGGTGTACAGAACTGGAACATTCGAGAACCACAGTGACGTATATTCCGTTCCCTCAGGCTGTGGGGAGCAGGCTAATTCAGGTGAAGGAGGCAGGGTTTATGATGTGGTTAGTTTTATGGAAGCGTATATTTGAGTTTTACCACCTTCAGATGTCTGAGTGACCTTCAGAGAGTTCAAAGAACCACTGCCGGGATCCTGTAACAGTTGCCATGGGCACTTTAAATGACCTCTTACTTGAAATTCCATTTCTGTAGAACATGGAGGTCAGTTTAACATATAAGCTTTGCAAGTCCTTAATCAAGTCAGATGACCTTTCTGAGATGGGGGTCAACCATATACCACTTTAACCAGTGGTTCTGAAACTTTTTGACTCAAATACCCCCCTTTTCTCTCCTATCTAAGCTGATACAGTGTGTAACTCTGGTAGTTCTGTTGTAATAAGGTTAAAAATATTAATATCACACATCTTTATTTTAGTGTTTTATCATTACAGTTAAAGGGTTAGTTCACCCAAAAATTTCTGTCATTCCAAACCCGTAAGACCTTCGGTCATCTTTGGAGCACAAGTTAAGATATTTTTTATTAAATCTGAGAGGTTTTTGAACCAGCCATAGGCAGCAACGTCATTGCAACTTTCAAGGCCAAGAAAGGTAGTAAAGACATTGTTAAAATAGTTCATGTGACTACGGTGGTTCAACCTTTATGTTATGAAGCGATGAGAATACTTTTTTTGCGCAAAAAACAAACAAAAATAACGACTTTCATAACAATTTCTTCTCTTTTGTGTCAATCTCTGACGCTGTTGACGTTGTAAACACAGTGCAGCACTTCCGGGTTCTACGGCAGAACGCCGGCTCACCATTGGCCAGCTCCCACGTCACCATCACACGCATGCGCTGAGCCGCCTTTCTGCCGTAGAACCCGGAAGTGCTGCACTGTGTTTACTACGTCACATTACAGTTGAACCACTGTAGTAACATGGAGTATTTTACCGATGTCTTTACTACCTTTCTGTGCCTTGAAAGTGGTAATAATGTTACTGCCTTTGAGGGGTCAGAAACGGATTTGTGTTCCAAAGATGAACGAAGGAAGGTCTTACGTGTTTGGAACATAAGGGTGAGTAATTAATGACAGAAATGTAATTTTTGGGTGAACTAACCCTTTAAGATTTTTAATATAACTCAATTTAAAATTTAAGGCTCTTTTGGCCCCCTTCTCAAGTAACTTTTTGTGCCCTCTGGTTGAGAACCACTGCCTTAAACGCTTCAACCTGAACATCACCTCAGATGGCGGTGCTTTTCATGATGATATTAAATAAACCTTCTACACCATATGAGCAAAGCCATTCGCATTTACTGCGTGAAGTCAGTCTGCCAGTAAGCCAAATGTTTGGATGGTGAGCAGTTTGGATTTACAGCCAAGGACAACCAGGGTGGCAGGCTAAAGTTAAAAACGCCCTGAGTGTGTTTGAATTAGGTGAGTTGCTATAGTGAATTGCTGTTGTATTTGTGTTGTGCAGGGGCCTTTGTCAGTGTTCTCAGCTAAGCAGAGATGGTCAGCTCCGCGCACCATCCGGCTGAGACTGCAGGAGAGAGACCTCGGATTCACTCTGAAGGGAGATGTGCCCGTTCAGATACAGTCACTCGATCCCCTTTGTCCCGCAGCAGTGAGTGTTCAAGCACAGACACAAACACAAACACAAACAAAAACAAAATAATGCTTGTTGAACACAAAAGAAGATATTTTGAACCTTTTTTGTCCATATAATGAACAATGGTGTTCAAAACAACAGTGGACACCACTGTGTACAACTGTATGGACAAAAAGAATCTGAGACATTTGTCAACGTACCCTTTTTTTTTGTTCCTTGTTGTAAACTTCTCCCCCCTCCATTGTATTGCAAATGAATAATTAATAGTCATGACAATTATCAGAAGAGGTACCTACTTCCTGTTTCAATTAATCTTCCTTTTATACATGTGTCTGTCCCTGAAGCTGAGGGTAGATTCAATCTTAGACCACAGCAATTAAATGAAAACAAAACGCGCATATATCCACGCCCACTGCACCTGTTTTTGACCATATGAGTCTCAAGCTGTCTCAAGCAGCTGTGTGTCTCCCACAAATAACTCGCCTTATTTTTGTTGGAGCACAAGAACGAGTCCTCTCAGAGCTCGTCTCTATGGTAACAGCAGTGTGGTCGTGCCGATAAACTCATACCATAAATATCTGAAGTGTCAAAGCGCCACTCTTGCAGGACGTGATTTACTTCTCTGACCTTCTCCTGTTTTTCCTTTGTTTCTTTTTCTCTCCACTATCTCTTCATCACCAGGCTGAGGGACTGAGAGAGGGAGATTACATTGTTGCTGTGGGCGACACAGAGTGCAAATGGCTGGGAGTGAGTGACGTTATGAAGCTTTTAAAGGATGTGGATGAGGAGGGCGTCGACATCCGAGTGGTCAGCATGATGGATAGCAGCAGCCAGCCAATGGTAACTGCTTTTTTTTCAAGGTTTTCTTTGCCTACCATTGGTTGAGGAATTATATTTAATAATATTTATTTAGATGCACTAATATTAACAATATAGTTATAATATAAATACACTACTGTTCAAAAGGGGTCAGTACGGTTTAAAAAAATAAGAAATTAATACATTTCTTCATCAAGGAAGAATTAAATTGATCACATGTGGCAGTAAAGACATTTATAGTGTCACAAAATATTTAAATTTCAAATAAATGCTAATTTATTCAGAATAAGTGTTGTTGGTGGTTTAATATTTTCTCTCTCTCTCTATTTGTCTCTGAAGCCCACCAAGAGTGCTACATACTGCGGCGGTCTGCCGAAGACCTACTCCATGATCTGCCTGGCTCATGATGAGGATGATAAAAACCCGAAGTCTCGCAAGGTAGCAAAAAAACCATCATTCCTCAGCTGGGGTCTCAAGAACAAGAAGAGCAGCAGCACGCTGAGTCTCCCTGCTGCAGATTACAATGGACCCTGGAACAGACCTACCTATCCCAACTCGTATAATGAAAGCGCTCTCTACTAAACACACAAAACTGGATTTATACATATGCTGATAGTGTAAAAGCACACTATATTGCAAGAAGAGGAGGAGAGATATTTAGTGAGATTCAGATAAATTACAGATGGAAAATAAATATGTACATTTTGCACAGACCTATAAACACAGGTGTAAGCTATACTTTTGTTCCTTCATTAGTCTGGTTGTCTAGAAACTCTCGCCAATAAATTAAAGGTGAATGATTACGTGTTTTAACAAATCAGTAGATAAAATCATGACGTGTATGCTGCTCGAAGTATTTTTTTATTGTATTTTTATTGGTTTGTTTTATTATTGTTTTATTGAATGGCTAAATGGTGTTATGAAGGATTTTTCTTTTCTTTTTTGGAAAATTCCACAAATTGTGGCATTAACAGGCATCCTCTTCAAATTAAAATGAGGGCTGATAGATTGTCAGTTAACATGCAGCCTTTTTTTTTGAGCCTGTAGCTTACAGACAGACCACCGCAGCAGGTTTCTGTGATGATCTTGCATCATCGAAACAGAATTCTAATCCTGTGTCAATCACTGTAGAAGAACAGAATGTAGGAGAGGATGGTGAATAGCTTTTGGCCTTGGAATGTCAATACAAACATTAATATGATTTGGTGTAACTCAAGTATTTACGTACTGAAGCGAAATATTATGATAGGACTCTATTGCCAAATTCAAGCAAGAAAGATGGAATATAGCAGTGAATACAAATGCCGTTGTTTTTTAACCTTTGTTTCATGTGTTTTACCTGGCACTTCTTCAGTGTTGGAATATTTCACTGTCTACAAAGTAGATTTTTATACACATTTGATAATCAAATAATTTATATGCAAAATAAAGAGAAAAATATCTATATAAACATGTATTCATTTTAAGTATTTAGGTTTTGCATCGTGAAACTGTGGCCTGATTGTTTTTTGGTTACAACTCTTTCTGTTAGTTGGTGTACGCTCTTCTGTTTATATGGTATAGCTCAAAGGCTACAGATGGCAATGTGTGTGTTTTTTTTTTTGGTCTTACTGATAATATTTAACTTTTCATTTATTTGTGGAAAACACTGCCTCTCAGAAACCTTTAAAATGCCTTACAACAGTCTACACTGACAAAATTATATTTAACTGGACTTCCGCTCCTGCTTGTAAAAACTTTATTATTGTTAATGAATGTATCCTTACCATTTATGTTTCTGCTAGTGCCACATTTGGAATTATAATGACAAACACTGTTCTGAGGGGATGTGGATATTATAAGGTTACATATTGATTCTTTGAAAGTTAATGTTCACAGGCCTTTTCTTTAAGGTCAAGCCAGAATCTGCATCAATGCCCTAAATTCTAACTTGGCCACAAATGTTAGTAATAATAGAGCAGATTTATAGTTGCTCTTGTGTCTACAATTTATGTAGATTACCAATGGATACGTCTATGGAAATGTCTGGATTGTGATGCAAATATATTGTTGTCTACTTTGGTTGTATATGTAAATTTTGATCTAAATAAAATACGGGGTCAAAGCTGTGGCTGTTCTTATTGTAAGAGGTTACTGTGGTCATTCACTGTGTAATCATCACAACCGTGCCAATTCTGGTTAAAAGTAACCATTGCGTAAGCAAGTGGTTATACAGTATCTTAATACAGATCATGCATGAATAAGTTTTGACAGCAGATTGTCAGTTTTGCCCCAATTTATTTTTCCGATTTTGTATTTTTTTTTTTAAGATAGAATATAATTTAGTCATCTACTACCCACTTCTCCTAAAATATATTTTAAAATATATTTTTCAAAGCCTTGTTGCCCTCTGTGACTTGTATGTGAAACTCATTGTAAAGGCAGGGCAGAATGGAGTAATCTCACCATTAGAGAGTAAAATGCAGTAATACCATAATAATATAACGATCGATTGACTTCTACTCCGAGGAACCTCAGTAAAACGGAGCAAAAGAGACTCTGTTCCTCTCTTTGTATTAAAGGAAAAGCATAGTTCGTGTTATTCTCTGCGCATGATATGATTCTGGGCAGTGAAAATGGTGTGGTGGACTAATGGATTTTAAATCACTCACAGACTGGGGAATTTTATGTTGTGGCTTTGGTTAGGTTATTAGAGAAATTGCTTACCAATGCCAGCAGTGATGTCACAGTGGTTATGTGTGTGTGTAAGAGAAAGAGAAAGATAGAGAAGATGTCTCTGCATCTCCTACAGCTGGAGAACATTAATATCAGAAATACACTTGACTCAGGACTCACTGACAAAAGCTTTTATTCAAAAACTGGAGTTTTACTGGAATCATTTACATATCCCACATGAGTCACAGGAACACTTTCCACCAGAGTGATTTCTAACAGACTCAGTTTCTCCTCTTCAGCAGTCTTGTAAAAACACAGGAAACATACATTTAACCCACTTAGAAATGGAGTCAATTTAGGAGATGACACATACTTTTTGAAATTAATACTAGTCTAGAACACCAAAAATATTTGCAATGACAACTTACATTGTTTTCTTTAAATAAAAACGGGATATGGACCAGTTTTATGCCATTACAGACTTTAGTGAATGTATTTGTGTCTAATACTGTGTCATGAAGATTAGATACTAGTATAGAAGGTTTCACTCCAGCGGGGCTGACTCCACAGATAGTACACAATAGGATTAAAAACTGTTAAATCTCTAGATGTGACAGTGATCCTGACCTATTTCCTACTTTCAGTGCATGTTCTGAGGATTTATGCAAGATAAATAATAATAGTTGTAGTAGTAGAATATGTTGTAATAAAGTAAAAAGCATGGAAGAATGTGGAACACACTTGTAGTATTTCATGTTAGCTAAACATAACATATTCTGCTGTTAGTTGATGAATGGTGTTCATCGTAGAGCTACAATTTTAGGCTATGCGTATTTCACAAAATCCCCTGCAAAACTATAGATGTTTAGGAAAGTGTAGTGGTTTTGTTGACTTTAGTGTTTGTTTGGTGTTTTAGGTTAAAATCACAGTTAACTATTCCCTTTTAACTCCATTGCACCCTCATAGCAAAAAGTATTGTGGGGTTCAATTTTAGAAATTGTCAACTAATTTGGGGTCACATTTGATCCATAGACTTGAGCTGGACAACAAGAAGGTGAAAGATCATGAAGTCTTTAAATAGTTCTTCATATTTTCAAATAGACTTTAATTCTGTTATTTGGAGATTCTGAGGTCACAAAGCCTGGTTGAAAGCCAAAACGATATTTTATACATTATACATTTCAATCTTTACTTAAAGCTTTTTGAAATTATCCATAGACAACAGAAAAGTCAATAATAACTCATATAAATCAACCTTTATTGTTTTTCCTCAAACACCTTCACCCCGTGGCGTGCAGACTTCACAGTTGTGGTCGAGACTTCCCCCTGCTGGAGAACTGCCGCACTCACACGTGGCACGACGCCGTTGCTAAGAGGATTAAAAAGCAACGCTGATTGGTTAAGCGAGCACAAACAAACCAATAGGAGGGGTTGTTATATTTCAAGGTTTTGTTATGGAGAGCTTCTAGTTACGTGAAGTTGAGTTGAATCCACTAAGATTTCGATGAAAATAATCGTTGTTTATAAAAAATAAAAAATAAACTATAAAACGGTCAGTTATCATGAGCTATAAAACAGTTTTGCCACACCGATAGATCTGGAAAGGTCCTGACCGCGGTTTTCATAAATCTTAAACTCACATTTCTCACCGAAGCGAAGCGAGGGAGTTTGTTGAGGACTATGTCATCCAAATTCAACTTCAGCTTAAGGAGAAAAGAGAAGAGAGAATTTGTAAGTCTTCTATTGCTTAAATATAACTGTAATATTAGCTAACGTTACACTTTGTGGCTAAGTCCGTGGTACTAAGCAACCTATAAAAAGATAAATTAATTCAGAACTCAGTATTTATTTAACGTTAACTTACTAATTACCAATGGTACTTTAACACGTCTAACTTATCCTGTGATGTAGTAAAATGTGTGATCTTGTTTGCGGTTGTGGATGTTTAGCGGAATATAGCTCATGGCTTGATCCCTGCTGCCACCATTGCCCCTAGACCTGCTGTTCCCCGTACTCCTCCCCCACGAAGCCCAAACCCCTCTCCAGAGAGACCCAGGTATACCCACATAACATACCCCAATCCATAAAGATCACTTTAGTTCCCCTCCATCATTTTACACAGCTCTCAATGCATATATGTTCTTGAGGGTCCCTTAATTCACTAATCATTAGCCATAATGTTTATAGTCGAACATTCCTGTTTCAGGTTTATTTTTTCCAATACCTTTGCTTTACATGCTTTTTATCTGTAAAATGTGTAATCTCTCTGATATCTTTCACAGGTCTGCCTTGGCAGCTGCCATATTGTCTTCCTCCTTGACAGGCCGTACCGTTGCCATTCCTCCTCCACGCCAAAGATCTTACTCTGAGAGTGATTGTTCACGTGCAGACAGCCAAACGGGCTTTGAGCCCTACGCTGCCACAGCACTTTATACCAGGTAATATAGTACATCGTTTCATTGACTTTTTTTTTTGTCAGCAGGAGATTTTAAGTTAATATTTTAATAATTTAACAACAAATGATCACATGACATGGAGGTAAACAAAATATTTCATATATATTATTGAGTGTTATATTTTAATTTGCTTTAATAAAAAAAAATGTCTTCATGAACTCCAGTTTGGGAAATTTGACCGAAATAAACCTGCCCTCTTTACTTAAAGGAATAGTTCACTTAAAAATTAAAATTTCGTACATTTTTACTGACTCTCAAGTCATTCTAAATATGGCTTACTTTCTTCCATGGGATCTTATCTTTTTTTTTAAATAACTGGTGAGACTAGTCTTATGCGATAGTCTTTTCTTCGCTATTGTGTCATTACATATATCCGAGTAAAACAGCTTCTCAAACAAGAAGAAACGTAGGACAAAACTTGAATTTGACTAACAGGAGTTGGCTGGGTGGTTTTGGTTTGCTATTGCTGTGAGTGACAGGTTGTTGAGCCAGTAAAAATGTCATCAGAGAAGAGATGGCATTGGATGATGGAGAGGAAGTTATTTTGATTAAAGAATATGAGGTCACATGAATTAAAAAATATGATGTGCATGGATAAATAATTTATAATAAATTATATTCCATAAAAAATCTACATAAACATGTTGTTACAAGTAATGACTTATATATTCCAAGTCTTCTGAAGCCTAAAAAGACTAATATTTAAGTTGTTATTCTCTCTCCTTGGCACATTCATGAGTTTTTGAGAGGAATAGACAGATGTTTACAATGAATTGGTCAGTTAAATGTCATTCTGCCTGTCACACAAGCTATTACTTCAGAAGACTTGGAATATAGTGCACAAGTCATGTGGACCACTTTTATGACACTATATCATCATTTTTGAGGTTTGAAAGCGACTAGTATAGATTTCTGTAATTTGTCTTTTTTTGTTTTAATGGAAGAAAGAATTTCACTGTGTGGAACGACATGGGGATGAGTTTCATTTTTGGGGAACTAATCCTTTAAATGAGTCTGAAAGCACAATCATCGTTAATAATACAGAATGTCTTCTTATCAGGGTAACACAGCAGGCCACATTGATATAGACATTATTGGTTCAGGAGGGGGGAAAGTAGTTTACTTAGAAATTTAGTCATTGGTCTGATTGCACTCTTTTGAGAGGATGTTACAGAGAGTGGTTTAAGCAGCAATAGCTTGTCAACACATTTTATGCAATTTAAATATGTGGATTTTGATTACTTGAGCAAGACACATGAAATGACTGTATTTACTCTCTCACTTTAGGGATAGATGGCCAGATTCAATGACAGAAAGACCCCCTGTGCCCTCCCTAAGACATACTGATGATGATGATGAAGGTGATGACAGAGATGAGGTGGAGGGACTAGAGGAAGATGAAGATCATGTCTATCAGTCCCTTGAGAGGCAGAGCAGAGCTGATGACATAAATGTTGTTTACGCCGTGCCAATAAAACACAGGAAGGTACAGTCATGTGTCTGTGTCTGTTTGTTTGTTTGGGTCTGTATGCGGATTGCTCTCTCCTCTTATGCGTTTGATTCATTTACTAAAATTCACCATGAGGTGGAGCTACCGATTTATTCAAATCCTCTCTAAATCAAAACCCAGTCTGAGATCATAAAGGGATATGAATTAAAATCTGATTCAATACATATTTTTTATAGCTTGTGATGTTTAACCACTATTTACAGCAGCATTTATTTTGTTTATAATATGCATATAATATTTGTAAAGTTGACTGATTGAATGCATCTTTTTTTCAGGACAAGACCAATTCAGACGTTGATGAAGAGACAGAAGACTCTGCATTCGATATTTTGTCTCCTCTACAGACTGAAGGTTTTCTAAAAAAGTGCATATATATATATATATATATATATTACCTTGTCTCATAGCAAGGCTTCATTTATTGGGGAATATTGTGAAATATGTTATATAGTATTTATATAACATATATAACTTTATTTTAAATGTTTTCTATATAAATGTGTGTGTTATTTAAACTATACAGGATATATAGTGTATATAATATATAAATGTCTTGTATCTTTCTCTCATTACACTCCATTGACTTTGAGAGCCCTGGTAATGTTGCATGGAGCTTAATGACTATAATTAATATAATTTTGTATTTTAGAGGAAATTGTGGTTCAGGAAGGAGCAGGTCAAACGGTAAGAGGACCTCTCATCAGATCAGCCATAATGAGAAGCTGTAGTCATTATTTTGATTCAGTTAATTCAGCTAATTTTCTAAAGCTGCTGTAGGAATGTCAATTATGTTGAATCCTGGTGTGGTCTTACTCTGGACTAGAGGTCATTCTGCCCCAGGGCTCAACAAATTCTCTAAAGAAAGAGGAGAAAAATGACACTGGCATAAATAAGTTAAAGTCCCTGTAAAGTCAAAATTAAGTATGTGTTCTGAGTTTGTCACACCACAGAAAAATGTGTTATTAGCCATCCAGCCAAATTTGAATGATAAAAAAGCCGGCAAGTACATAAAATAAGCTATCAAAATCTTGAAAAAGTGAGCATTATTCTCTGCTCTCACAACGCTGGGGGCGTGTCCGCTGGCTGCGCTGAAACCACGCCCACCCGGGGGAAAGCTGCCGAGTGCTGACGGTGATATTAGGTGATACTGCTTTCGGGACGGGGAGATGAAGGCCGAGGCGGGAGATAGTCGGTTCGGATTCATTCACCAGTAACAGCGGATTATCAGTGAACCCCAGTTGTCTCAGACGACAGTTTATAAAACTAACCTGTGTAAAATGATCACTACAGAGGCGGGTGTTGGCGGTGATCCTCAGCTCTCCATCAAGGTTGGCTCTTCACAAAATTAATCCACCTCTTCTTGATGTGATCGTTTTTAGGAAATTTAAATAAAGACACCGATCTGTTTTGTACATGATCGCATCCAGGTAGTAGCCTATATGCATTTCTGTGTCGAAGGCATAGCTTGCTAGCAAACTGTAGGCTGTAGTAACTAATAGTACTGACAGTAACTCGCGATTGAGCGGCAAACTAATGTGAATGTGCTCTATTGTTATGGGAGGGGCCAGCCTCAGTGGCCTCAGTGCATCATCAAGTAGGGGCGTGTCCACGAGCTCATGGGCTCCAGTGCGTCATCGAGCCCTGTTTTAGCCCCGCCCAAAAAATCCGGAAAATAGCAATGGTGAAAAACTGTTTACTGGTCTAACTCCACAATTCAGTAATTCACAGTTCACAGTCTTTGTAATATGTTTTAGCAATACATTTCTAACATTTATAATGGGTTTAGATTTTTTTTTTTAGAATTGCCTTTACAGGGACTTTAAAGGCACCTTTAGAAAGACTGAGACAGAGGTTGTTATCAGTGAAGGAGTGTGAATGAAAATCAGACAGGATGAGAGAGACTGGGAAGGTGAACAAGGGAAGGTGACATCTTATTAATAATCTCAGCTATTTCTGACACAAGAAACTATCACAACCATTCTGATTCACTATTTAGTAAGTGGCTCTCTGATCTGACAGCTAATACATCCATGTATTCACATACACACATACACTCCAATTAGTCCATGTGAACCTGTGCTCTGTTAATATGCAGACACACATACACATGTGCACACTGACCAGCCACTTACTGTCTTATAACTCCATGTTGTCAGATCAGAATGCTACCATTCCTGCTGGTGCTTGAAGACCTTTACCAGAAGATCTCTAATCTCAACTCTTAATGTGGAAAATTGCTCATTAGTAGAGTTAAATTTCCTCTATTGAGGAAGCAAACTGCACTTTTCACTATTGGATATACTTAGTAATTCAGTCTGTGGTCTTTGATATTCTGCAGTAAGAACCCTTTAATCAGTAAAAACTTCCCTCTGTCTCCACAGCAGCCATCATTGCTACGACAACCAAGATCGGTCTCTCGTGGGAGCATGGCATCTCCAGGTACTTCCCCTCTCTGCCATAACATTATCCATCACAACAGCTGGACTCCACAGCAAATCATGTGCAATGTAACCTGGGTTAAAAAAAATAAAAAAATGGTCAGACCATGAGAAATGTGTCCCCTTTTTAGGAATCCTCAAAGCTTTGAAAGAAAAGCTTCATTCCAGTTTCAGTTTGAGAGAGCAAATTAAGGACATTGTAAACATCTCATTCACCCTTTTCTGGGAGTTTGACTGACAGTCGATCTGAGTAATCATAATGCCGAAACCGCCATTTTGTCCGACAAACTAACCAGACAGGAGAATTAGTAGATTAACGTCGGTGGACTTGAACTTGAAAAATGGTGTGCATTAACATCTTCCCACGGTTGAAACAACATACCTTATGATGTTCATGTACCTTCTGAGCGCCATGGCTTGTCGGAAGTAGCAACAGTATCTAAGGGTAGGCGGGTCTTTGCGAAGGATCAATTGATGTCAAATTTATTCAAGCACAGCTTTCAACAGACTAGAGACAAATGAGGTGGTTACTGTGTTGCGTTTGTAAGAGGTAATCGTAAAAAAAAATGGTAGTAATACCTCTGCCAATTTAACAAATGTCTTCTCAGTCAGCTTCTCTCTTGGGCTTATTGTTGTCAGTAATGAGATATGAGAGAGATGAGGCTATATCTATAATGACTATGAGGACAGAGACTGGAATTACCTTGAAATTTGTCTTGTATATATTCCCTGCTTCTCTTCCTCCACTGCAGTCATTTTGTTTCTTTCTATTGTCCTCAGTGGTGACAGTAAAGAGTTTTTTTAAACCCCACTCCTAAAGAAGTTGTTATTGCTAAAGGAAATTGCTATTAGTTGTTTAGCAGTAGATTTAAATAACTATGCTGTATTGTGTGTGGCTTTTATATGAAATTACTAGCAAATTTCATATATTTTTTTCTATGGATATAATGAAATTGGTATAGTTTAGTTTTACTCAAGAGGTATGGCAGATGCAAGCAAACCAGCATTAGTCTAGATTGCAGGAAGGATGGATTTACCCTCTGAAATAGAGCATGAAACAGCAGGTCGGGGCAGTTGCTGCAAAGTGATCAATGGACAACTGCCAAGCTTTTTATGCACCAGCAGACAATGGCTGTGTCACCTTTAACTGCAACAGAGACTTCCAGTGAAGGAAGAACTTTGCTGGAAGATGAGATGAGGATGACCTTGAGGTCTAATCTAGGGCTGAGATGTCAGAAACGCAGACAAAATCTTGTCAGTGTTTGTAACTTTAGAGACCAAGGGCACAGACAGAAAGGAGAAGCAAACTAGATTAAAAGGAGAGCAAGGATGATACAGCTCCACTAGGAGTCACAATAAAGGGTCAATATCCAATTTTAAGCCTTGTAAGAGTTAAGCAAAATATCTTTGGTAAGGATGTTTGACATAATGTAATATAGCATGCACTGCAGTCTGTCTTATAATTTCCACCTTCAGTGAGATCTAAATGGTGGATTTTAATATTTTACAAGATAGAGTCCATGGTAAGGGAAGAAATAATAATTAAAAAAAGAATTGTCATTTACTTGTATCCCCTCATGCTGTTCCAAACCCTTGTGACTGTCCTTCATGCTAATGAAAAATAATGTGGAATGTCTTTTTTCATGCAATTTCAATTGGATCAGAGTGAACTGGAACTGTCTGATTTGTAAATTAATCAGTTCAAATCAGTTTCGTGAACCAGATCAAGCGAATCATTGAAAAGTTCCGACTCAACAGAACTGTTCATTTAGATTCATTTACAGGCTGATTATCACAAATTCTTCAATGAATGTGCCAATGAGAGCACAGTCATTTGTGTCGTCAATGTCGCAATTTTAGCGAATAACGACTTAAATTTGGTTTTGTTCGTCACACAGAGTTATCATAGGACTTTATAAGACTTGGAAAATAGTTCCTCAAACCCAGATATGAATCACTTTTCTGTGAATCACCTTAGGGTGCTTTTGTGTCTTTTTGAAGCTTTATCCTTGAATGCTCTAAACTCCATTACCGAATTGCATGCATAAAATGACCTGGATATTCTTCCAAATTTTTCTTGAAAAACAGTAATACAGGTTTAGAGCTACATGAGGGTAAGTTTTTCATATATGAGTGAATTCCTTCAACAGAAAATGACCTTGTGATTGAGAAAGTTGTCAACATCCGTAGGTCATTGAAAGTAGGTTATGAAGTCCTCAGCAGTGAGTGAGGATGTAAGAGGGTGAGCAGTGGATAGCGGAAGGATGGAGAATGATTTGAGTTGGATGGACCTGGCTGCATGTGTTAATTGTGAAATGATAGTACAATGTCTCTGCATATTGTTCTCTTCCACTGTGTCAGTTCTCTGATATCCAAGGACGTGTTGTGGAACAGCAAGAGAGTTCAGAGATGAAGTGCACTACATCAGGTTTAAGTGGCGGCTAGTGTTTGGGGGGGTAACCTCTAAGAGCAGGGGTTACAGCTCTTAGAGGTGTCAAAAGAAGTACTCTGTAGTCTGAGGAAGTGGTTGAAGCAGGTGAGAAGCCATAGAGAATTTCACTGAAGCTGTCGGTGGATGGGTGAGAGGAAGGTGTGAGGCTGTTAGTGTGAGATTCAGAAGTAATTAGACAAATGAATGGTATGAGAATAAACTTAAGGGAGAAGCAACTGATACAATATGAGGTTGGTTGCCAGCCATGTGTTTTTTGGCAGACAAATGGATGTGAAAGATAAATGGTACAAGGAGATGTTAAAGTAAACTCGAGTACTGTAAAGGTTTATAGACATTGCCAAATAATAGAAGAACACTGTCTTAAGAAAATAGGCTAAAGAGATGGCTAAGATTGCTTTGTGCTTATTAAAGAGAGATTCATAAGCCCCTTTCACACATTAAACCTGATAAATTACCGTAAATTTTGACCGTAAATAACCTTATATTAACCAGTAAATGCACAAATGTGCTTTTCACACAAGCGGTGTTTTAAAAAAAAACTAATTTTAAATGCCTTTTTCTTCTTCCACTTGGAGAAACTGATTAACCGCATTTTTTAAAAGATCCTGCTCACGCATGATCTTTAAATTATATTTACCGGTAATTTACCAGTAAAGACTGTATAGGGCTTTTCATACTGTGCTTAACCCCAGGTTATTGTCGTTCTAAACCATGCTTTTAACCCCATGTAAAGGAGGAACATTTCACGCTTATAATTTACGAGCAGGGTTAGAATCACTTTTGCTGTGTTAACTCTGCATTGCAACATGCCTCATATTCACGTGCTGTGTATAGTCACATGTTGTATAAACAGTAGGCTATGTTTCAGCGTTTTGAGGGGAAAAATTCAAATGCTGACAGAAAACGTGACAATTGGAGTGAGGAAAAGTTTAATTCTTACCTTTATAGTCCAAAGAGTCCAAGTATTAAGTCAGTATAAACTTGTTGCAAATAATGAATGTTAACCCAGGGTTTTAGGAGTGTACAGTGTGAAAAGGAAGCTTATGAATACAAAGGATTAATTGTTAACCCCGGGTCGTTTAGAATGACCCAGGGTTAACTATTTTAAGTGTGAAAAGCCTTTTTGTGTGGAACGGGCTACTATATATTATATTATAAATATATGCCTGAGGATTCCTTGACCCAAAAATTAAAACAAATTACACTACTGTAATACAAATACTATTATTCAGCAAGAATACCTTTATTTGATCAAAAGTGACAGTAAAGAAGTTTATAATATTAAAAAAGATGTTGTTTTTCAAATAAATACTGTACTTTTTATTCATCAGAGAAAAAAAAACTATCAATGTTTCCACGAAAACATTAAGTAGCACAACTGTTTGGAATATTTATAATAATAAGACATTTAAAAATAGATAAAAATAGATAAGAGTTATTTAAAATTGTACGGTCTTCACTGTATTTTTTATTAAAAAAAATGCATCCTTAGTGATCATAAGAGAGTTCTTTCAAAAACATACTGATCCCAAACTTTTGAATGATATTGTATATAGAATTGTCTTTTTATTTAGATAATGGACTACCTACATTCACTTATAGAGCAACTCCAACTCATTTACTCACTCGCTTGTGATTACTTACTTAATCACTCTCTAATTCTCTTGTACAATTACTAATTTATTCGCTAATTTATTCACCTCGTTTTATAATTTTTTTTTCATATTGTTCTTGTCAGAGCTTAATGATGACTGGAGCGCTCAGTCTCACAGATTACTGAATACTTCAAAAAGGAAAACCTCACGGATGAAGGCGAGTCCAGTGAGAGGAAAAGAGGGAGACATCAGTCCAGGTGAGGGGCTTGACTCTTCTATTTGACATCTGACATTCCCAGCTCTTTTGTCCTTCTAATTAATAATTTTGCAGCTAAAATCTCTTTAATTATGGTAAAGTTACTGTAACGCATGGCCCGAATTGGCTTATTGCTTCAATTTAATGTTTAATAAATGATTAAATGTATTACTGGCTATTTCTACTGGCTACGAGTCTTAAAATCAGACTCATTCCATTGGATTTGACTTGTCAGAAAAATTCTAGGTTAAGATTAGAGTTCAAAAGACTAATTAAAGAAATAATGAACTAGATCTCATTAGTTATATAAGATATTTAAATAATATTAAGATTTTCTTTCTCTAATTTGTTTATGCTGCTTATTTTCATGAAGATATAGGATCAAACAGAGTGTGTATTTTAATCAGTGCTAATGTGATTAGGTTGACATTAACCTCAGCTAGAGTAATGGAATGAATGTACTGAGTATTCTCAAAAGACTATAGAGCGCCAGACTCATAAATGTGTATTAGGATTAAACAGATGGTCATAAACATGTTGTACTGTTTTTGCACATCAAGTGGAATTAACCCTCTGGGGTCGGCAATCACGACGCCGATCTGCTCACTTTTTTTCTTATCAGTGCAAAACAAACTCAAAATACTTTGTTGATTTTGATCTTACATATAAGTGTTACACATCATTCAATACTGTTAAATGTCTTCTTTTTTTGTATACACTCTTATTAACATCAAAACCTTGTGTTTTTGTAAAATAAATAAAATAAACAGGGTGCGCTTTCAGCTCACACTGTCTCCGCAAAAATCTTTCTGAAACGCGTCCGAAAAATGAACTGTAACTCAATAAATATTTATCACAGAGACACGAAAGATTTCTCTTTATGAAGCTGAAATTCTCTTCTTTTAAATGAAGTAATTTATATAAAAAAGCAATTATTCTCAGTTGATGTAATCTGTATGAAAAGAGATAGATGTTGGTCTTTTTCCTTTCACCTAATTATAGCGTATGACGTGTTAATGTGACCACGCCCACTGAGAGCGCGCGCTATTCAAACGTTAATGTTGAGGCAAGCCATGAAAACGCCCACATCAGAACGCGCTAACCTTTATCTCGTCTTGCTGCGCAGTGAGGAATAATTCCTGGAAAAGTTAACTCGGTTACCTGTTTCATTTCGAGGAGCACGGATTCAGCTGATGTAGTAAGTCATTTATTCTTAAGTGCTTTGTTCTAGTCGCGTTATTGAATAGTGTCTGTAAACTGCACAAAGACTGTTTAAATATTAAATGCGTGTCTGTGTGCGAATGAATGGACGAATTCACAGACGCGCGCGCTGTGCGTTCATTCACTCTCGCTCCTACATTAGTAAGACTACTGAGTAGAGATGCACCGATTGATCGGCTGGTGACCGGAATCGGCCGATTTTCACGTGATCGGCCATGACCGGCGACCGGCCGGTCAGTCTGACATAATCCGATTTTATGCCGGTCAAATGCACTCTGGCGCCGCATAATTAACATCGCGCAACATCAGCATCACACGTGCACACGGAACGCACATACGAGGAAACCTCGTGAATTACGGTCGTTTCACACCGCAAGCGGGAGCAGCGCGTTTTTTTTTTCTTCGACATGCATGTTAATCAATGAGTGCATTCACACCGGGAGCGGAAGCAGGAGAAGCGCGTGAGCGTCGAGCTGGAGAGTCGCGTGAGCAACAGTGAAGCACGCGTTTCGCCGCAGAGTCTATTTTTGCTGCACTCAATTAGAGTGCAACAAGAACTGAAGTAGCCTAGGCTATGTCAGAAAAGAAAATTAAGACTCAAAAATATTTATAGAAAATGTACCTATTCAAACCTGTTTTTATTATTTCACAATTCTTTTCCTGCACTTGCTCCACTTGTCCTGTTTAGCCTGGCTGGACATGTGTCAGATGAGAGAAGAACTATTTGAGAAATATAACTTGCCATTGATGTACAAGTGATTGCAATAGGCGTGTGTGTGTGTGTGTGTGTGTGTGTGTGTGTGTGTGTGTGTGTGTGTGTGTGTGTGTGTGTGTTGAGAAATATCTTGTACTGCAAGGGTATATTTATTTTATTTTTATTTGTTATTTATATATTATTTTATTGCCATTACCTCTTTTCATACAGAAGTTTAGTTTGCTAAATATATATATAAAAAAAAATTTGTTGGGCATTGGATGTGAAAAGAAAGAAATGGTTCTTCCATAACACTGCACTTTAGATGTGTGTGAATTTCCCACACCAGGAGTCATTTATATAGGCTAGTTCTATTTTATAGCGATTATCTGTTTAAAAAATGTTCTATGCAAAATGTTCTATTAAAGAGAAGGTAGAAAATAAATATTTGTGTGTGCTGTAAAGTGGTTTAAAAAAAGGAAATCGGAATCGGCTAAAATCGGTATCGGCAGGTCAAACTCAAGAAAAATCGGAAATCGGAATCGGCCTAGAAAATTGTAATCGGTGCATCTCTACTACTGAGATTTGTTCTAATCGCAATATAGAATAGTATCTGTAAAACCAAAAAGACTGTTTAAATATGAATCGGGTGTCTGGGTGTGTGAACAAACGAACGCACAGATGCATAGCCTACTGTTACAGACGAAATAGATTAGAAAGTTTTTACTATAAAATAGACATCAAATAAGCTTTAGCTAGACAGTTTCTGCTCATATGTTAAATATATAGTAGCCTATGTTTTGTAAAAAATAAACTAATCAACTGTTATCCAATGCAAGCTTATAATACTTTATATGGAAAAAAAAATCTTTTCAAGATGTTTCCAACTCTAACTTTGAACCAATTCTATACAATGACCCATATAACCTATTTGACCAGGATTTGTTTCCAGGTATGACTAAAAATGGGTTTTTGACTTTCATTTATATTTTGATTTTATATATATATATATATGAAGAGTTCAGATGCAAAAGCCTCTAGTGCCATTTGACATTTTCTTCTAGAATGATAATTTTTATCAAGCTTGTGCATTTTAAGTTCAGTAATTTCACTTAAATGACAATTATTAGGTAATCTTCATTGCCATTTAAGTGAAATTACTGAACTTAAATATACGAGCTTGATAAAAATTATCATTCTAGAAGAAAATTTCAAATGGCACTTAGAGGCTTTTGCATCTGAACTCTTCATATATATATATATATATATATATATATATATATATATATATATATATATATATGTATGTTGTCCTTTCCATTTTGTATGTTGTCCTTCCACACCTGAATGAAAGGCTCATTATTATGCGGGTCAGGTGAGAATCACCTAATTATTCATGATGGGGCTTGGACTGTTCAAGCCCATTCGCATATTGCCTTGGCAAACAAAAAAAAGTTTTTCACAATAAAACCCAATTCACAGTTTTATGTGAATGATTAAGCAGGATGTTTTTCAGATCATTTTGAAGAAAAAACTCTAGGCAACAACATCCATTAGTTAAAAGTCTTGTGGACACATATTTATTATGTGTTTTGTAGCCTTATTTCAGAAACTTTGATTTTTAGTTTTTTCAATAACCACGCATAAACAATATTCTCTCAAATATACAAACATGTACATACATATTATATCACATATTATCGTAGCCCTGTTTGTGCTAAATATAGTGTAATTTCACCTGTGCCATTAATATGTTTATAAGCAACTGAAAAAAACACAAATTTCACAGCATGTCAGAACATCTCAAGGACCCCAAAAACACCTTAGACCCCCGAGGGTTAATAGGCTATAGTCCATCTTAGAAAGAAAATCTGAAAATCTTCACATTGCTTTTTCTTCTGTCACATTCTTCTGATTCATTTCTTTATGTCTGTCCTCCTATCAATCTTCCCTCTGTCCTGTCTTTGCATTTTGTGCTGTTGTTGTTGGTGTGTTACATTGTGGTATGTTGCGTTGTATTGCTGTGTCTTGTTTTCCGTTTTGTTTTTATACTTAGTTTTGTCTGTCATATTCTTATGTAATGTATTTGCATTTCTGTTCTGTAGTTTCTAATCTGTGTGTGGATTTGCCTGTGTGGCGTATGTGGCTGTGTGGTGCAGAGGCCAGTGAAGTGTTGCGCAGTACGCTAGAGGTGCAGCAAGCGCTTGTAAAGGAGCTGAGGGAGCAGACTCAAATTCTGGCTCAGGAGAAGGAGACACAGGAGAAGAGATGTTTACAACAGAGTCGGCACATAGAGCATCTTCAGCAGGAGCTCTGCCACTCTCACACAGAGAGAGGAAACTCCACAGGTGCTGCTACACATCCCACTGCGCTCACTGTGGCCTGTCCATTATTAAAGGGATAGTTCTCCAAAAAATGATAATTCTGTCATTATTTATTTACCCTCTTGTTGCTCCAAATCTATGTGACCACCTCTCTTCTGTGGAACAAGAGGTGACATTTTTTTAAGAATATTCTGGCAACATTTCAGTATAATGTGAAGACTAGGACTAGAGACCTGCGGGACCCGACGCAGACAGAAAGTAACAAATAATGTATCGAGAGCATTTATGCTGGGATGTGTAGAGTAAAAAAATCTATTTGTACTTTAACCTGCGGGCTTTTGCGGACAGAAGCGGGACAAAACATTAATGTTGTGGGTTTTTGTATGATCTCAGAAATCTTATGGACCATTTTAATGATTCTTTTATAATTCATTATATTTATATAGCGCTTTTCTAGGCACTCAAAGCGCTTCACATGGAAGGGGGAATCTCCTCAACCACCACCAATGTGCAGCATCCACTTGGATGATGCGACGGCAGCCATAGTGCGCCAGAACGCCCACCACACACCAGCTTACTGGTGGAGAGGAGACAGAGTGATGAAGCCAATCAGTGTGTGTGTGTGTGTGTATATATATATATATATATATATATATATATATATATATATATGGGGATGATTAGGAGGCCATAATGGACAGAGGCCACTGGGCAAATTTGGCCAGGATGCCGGGGTTACACCCCTACTCTTTCGAAACACATCCTGGGATTTTTAATGACCACAGAGAGTCAGGACCTCGGTTTAACGTCTCATCCGAAGGACGGTGCTCTTTGATAGTATAGTGTCCCCGTCACTATACTGGGGCGTTAGGACCCACACAGACCACAGGGTGAGCGCCCCCTGCTGGCCTCACTAACACCTCTTCCAGCAGCAACCTGGTTTTCTCAGGAGGTCTCCCATCCAGGTACTAACCAGGCTCAGCCCTGCTTTGCTTCAGTTGGCAACCAGTCTTGGGCTACAGGGTGAAATGGCTGCTGGCTAAATGAAATTCATACAGTTATGAAATTTTCAGTAATTTTGTGTTCTTTTCGAAGCTTGAAAGTTCCAGCCCCCATTCATTGTACCGTAAGAGTGACTTGCACAGTCTTCAAACGTTATCCAGGTCTTCAAACGTTCTCAAAGATGCACGTTTTGGAGTAGCATGGGGAGAATTAAACGATGACAGAATTGAAATTTTTGGGTGAACTATCCCTTTTAGTAACCTACTGTGAATCTACAATGCAAATGCAGATTGGATCTAATTTTCAACATATGCCTACTTCAAGGTATTTCAATCAGCGTTTCAAATTGTAAATTTTTTGAGCTGTAAACTGAGCTGTAAAGAACCTTAAGCAAGCCATTTTTAATGAAGGTAAAGTTGGTTGTGTTTTGACTTTTGCTCTTTTCATATTCACTGGCCCCTTTATAAGGTACAACATTCTAATTCTAGAAAGGACTTCCAAAACTGCCTTACTTTTTCATGATAGCATTACATACTTACTACAGATATGTCAGCTGCACATTCAGGCATATTTTCTTCACACCATTTTTTTTGTAAAATAGTGTCTAGAAAACTGTTGTGTATGAGGTCAGCAGATTCTGAGATACTCAATTCACCCCATCAGACAGACAATCATTCCAAGGTCAAAATCACTCACTGTAGATCACATTTCTTCCCTGTGCGTTTGAACAAACACTGAAACTCTTGACAATGTCTTTATGTGATGATTGGCTTATTAGTTACATGCATTATAGGAACACTCCAACTTTTTGGGACTTTAGCTTATTCACCATATCCCCCAGAGTTAGATAAGTCCATAAATACCTTTTTCATCTCCGTGTGTGCTGTAACTCTGTCTGACGCACCCACCGCTAGCCTAGCTTAGCACAAAGACTGGATGTAAATGGTTTAGCTAGCATACTAATCCCAAATGAGTGACAAAATAACGCAAACATTTTCCTATTTACATTCGGAGTGTTCCTTTAAACAGCAGGTGTACAGGTGTACCTATTAAAGTGGCAACTGAATGTAGTGTATGGGTGTTTCTTAAAGGAATAGTTCACTTAAAAATGAAAATTTGCTTTTAATTTACTCACCTCACCCTCAGGCCATCCAAGATGTAGATGTCTTTTTTTCTTCAGTAGAAATGTAATTTTTAGCTGAAACTTTGGTCCTTGGGGATTCATATAATGCAAGTCAACTGCTACGTCCCTTTTGAGAGTCAAAAAAACATATACAGGCAAAACAAAATTAATATCCATGGCTCCTGGTGATACATTGAGGTCTTATGAAGCGGTCTATGCAAGAACCTGAACATTATTCATAACATTGTTACCTGTAATCCATAGCCTCGGCAAAAGTCCTGAGCATGTTCATGGCAGTCTAGAGCTTGAGCTTCCTGTCACATAATGACAGGAAGACCACAGTTTTAGCTAAAAATCTTCTTAACTGTTCTACTGAAGAAAAAAAGACACCTACATCTTTGATGTCCTGAGGGTAAGTAAATTAACAGCACATTTTCATTTGTGGGTGAACTATCCCTTGAAACGTCAAGAGTTTTATGTCTCAGGGGTTGAGCGATACCATTCTGCAGCGTTTACCTCAGTAAGTTGGCCGAGCGGATCTCTGGGCTGGCGTGAGTGGAGGCGGGGCTGATTAGCATATTCATGGTTCCGCGTATACGTTTTCCCAGAAAAAAAATGTTTTAATATGTAATTTTGGTGATCAAAGATACGTTTTAAGGGATAAAGTTATTGACTACAGGGGAACTTTAATTATTAATAACTCAGTTATAATTAATTATTAAATAATAAATGATTAATATGACATCCCTAGGAAGGTCTTCTTTGCCGCTATATGTAAGTGCAGCCCATTTATATTTATTGTAAAAATATGATAGAGCCATTTGAAGGTTTTCAAATTGAGTCCTTGGGTGTGTTTTTTGTGTTACATTTGTAAAACAAAGATAATCTAAAAAAGTAGTGAAGGAAACAAACCATTTGAATGTTTATTGTGTGAAAATGATTTCCATCATTGTTCACATAACTGTCCTTCAGCTGTTGCATCATTCCCATCACAACCAACAATTTATCCCCTAGTAACTTTTTTTTTTTTTTTTTACAAAAGATAGTACCTGGTTACCAAGGAGACTACAGTGTCAGTGAAGAGATGATTTATGAGACATAGGCCTATGTGATGTGTGCAGAAAACAAACAAAAAATAAGGGGCTCATGAACTGGATTATTTTAATATGTTATAATGTTAGTTATGATTTTTACTTAAAAAATTTCATAATTTAGAAATAAAAGGGCATTTTTCCTAGCCTGATTTTAGCCTCTGATTTGAACGCTCTGTTCGAAGGGGCGTGTCTGCTGTGAGACTTCAGTGTAAATGCCCACTGCTGTGATTGGCTGACATGTTTGCATATGAAATAGCTAGCATGGTGGAACTCTCTCGAAATCTTTTACTATGTTTTTACTATTACAGCTATCAAGATTAACGAATCGTGAGAAGTTTTTAAAGTCCCTGTAAAGGCAATTCTACAAAAAAATTCTAAGCACATTATTAATGTTACAAATGTATTGCTAAAACATATTACAAAGACTGTGAACTCTGAATTACTGAATTGCGGAGTTAGACCGTTAAACAGTTTTTCACCATTGCTATTTTACGGATTTTTTAGGCGGGGCTAAAACGGGGCTCAATGACGCACTGGAGCCCATGAGCTCGTGGCCACGCCCCTACTTGATGACACACCGAGGCCACTGAGGCTGATCTCTCCCGACCCCATTCGCATTCGCCGCTCAAACGCGAGTTACTGTCAGTACTATTAGTTACTACAGCCTACTGTTTGCTAGCTAGCTATGGCTTCAACACGGAAATGCATATAGGCTACTACCTGGATGCGATCATGTACAAAACAGATCGGTGTCTTTATTTAAATTTCCTAAAAACGATCACATCAAGAAGAGGTGGATTAATTTTGTGTACGTTAGAGCCAACCTTGATGAAGAGCTGAGGATCACCGCCAACACCCGCCTCTGTAGTGATCTGCTATTCCATCACATGAAAGGTTGCAGTGATGAGCATTGAGCAGATGACAGACAGTCTGTTGATCATGTGAATGAAAAGATCTTATCATTGCAACGAAATTTCTGCACTCTCATGAATGCTTTCACCAAATAACAATGCAAACACAATGTAAATACAGCAATTGCTTTGTTGTGCAGTGTAACAGCTTCATTATTTCATAACGAGTTTTGGCAAGTGTCCAGATAAACTTGCGCTGTGTGATTGACAGCTTGGGCGATTGAAAATTAACAATGCACTGCTGAGATATTCACATTGTTGAAAAAAAAACCCCACACTTTCCTAGCATTAGGACCGTTTGGAACGTAATGGTATTGATCCTGTGTCGATCTTTTCTCGTTCACATGTCACTATTCACTAACGCTCCAGTGGGTGTGGCCAAAGACGCGATGATGTTGACCTAGGCGTTGATATTCTTCTGCAAAGGCGGTCTTTCGCTGCCCTGTGATGTCATAAGTTTCCACTTTTGAGATCCTGTCGTTTTCTGGCCTTGGTTTCAATAAAAGCAGTTTTTGGAATAACAAGGAAGTTTTGAAACTTACAGGATATTTTTACAGTATAACGAACTCTTAACTGTCAAAAAATCAAGGAAAATTGGAATTCTCAGTTCATGACCCCTTTAAAATCAAGAGAAATATAATTTACTTGTAATATAACATATTATGTGAAAAAAAGTGAAATATTATTGTGGTTTTAGGATACCTAAAATTGTAGCTAATAAAATTAGCCTTAAGGCAAGAAAATATAAATATTAAAATATAATTTCCAACATGAAATAAATGGTTATTTGAGATGTGGTGGAAATAACACTTGTTCATAACTGTTCAGGTAAAAAAGATGAACAGAATTCTCCTATGATGCATGTACCTACATTTCCAGAGGACCCAAAGTGTCCATAGTTGAAGAAACACCCAATGTGTACATGTCTGGGTGGGAGTTCTTGCCTGAGTTCTTTTGCTGTTTTAGTGTGTGGTTTTGTATAAATCAGCCCTGATCTAACTATGTGCAATTGTGTGTGTGTAGGTGAAAGCTCTGAGTTGCTGAGTCTGAGGCAGCAGGCTCAGGAGCTGGTGGATGAGAATGATGGTCTGAAGATGACGGTTCACCGTCTCAACGTGGAGCTCAGCAGATACCAGGCTAGATTCCGACCACTCAACAAGGACGAGGTAAAATAGCTCACTGTACACCACTTTCAGAGATGGGTCTATAGGCTCAAACTATAGGATAAAACTACATGATAGTGATTTTAATAGCTAAGGAAATTGTATGTAAAAGTGACATACTTTTCAAAAAGTAACCGTGAACAATCCTCCCCTCAACTATCAACCTTCTCATTCATCTGGTCATACATATTAATGTATATGTAACAGCATATGGGAACTTGATATTTTGCCATTTTGCGTGAGTTCTCAGTTACTAGAGGAGAAAAAATGAGAAAGCTACTCTGTCACTTTAGTTTCACTTTTAAGTGCTTGCAAAATAATGTGCACTACTTTCACATACTCTGGGTAGAAAAATGCCACACAGCCCTTAATTATAATTCTGTAATGATACATGTTTGAGTTCATGTACAGGACATTATATCTGCAGTCTCACTTGCCTGATCCTCTGTTTTGATGCGAGAGATGGGTGCTGTGTGATAACTGAAGTTAATTGCTACAAATCTGCATTGACTGATTTTGGAGCGGTGCTGGAAACTGTAGTTCATTTTTCCTTGTGAAAGAATGCTGAAAAAAGAGCTCTCAGAATTTCAGTAGTTTATCTGACACTGTCGTCTTTTAGTCTAGCAGGGTGTGATTAGCTAACGCCACAGTAATGATATGCAGCTTTTCCTTTCATCTCCTCCTTTCTGTTTAATGCAGAGATGATAGTTTGTGGGGTATTATAATTTCAAAAGAGCACTACCAGCGAGAGGTTGAGATCAGATATGTGTGCGCGCATTGAAACAGAGATTGTTTCTGCTTTACCCTGGTGTGCAGCTTGTTTTAGCCTTCTGAATGCATTCTAGCACCTCTGAGATAGTGGGCAGCTGAGAAAATAGCCACAGCTACAAATTACGTAGAAATTACGTTTATTTTACGTTTAAACGTGCAGGGATTTGCAAGTAGAAGCTATAATTTTGAAAAGAGCCCTGTAACTTAACAGCTGAGTTATAAGTTTTAATGAGCCTTTATGCATTGAATAATAATTGTAAAGCACTCAGAGGAATTGCATAACTGAGCTTCTTTAACAAGCCTCAGAAGAGTTTGACAGCAAGAGAGCAGCGTGACCTCTTTGCCATCCATATTTGAAGGATCAAAGATTTCAAATTTGTCCCGGTGGTGTCATTATATTAAGGAGGGGAAGGGAGAGATTGAGCTTATTTTATATTGATGAGGACTGTCCTGACCTTGTGTCTGTCTGGCTCGCTGGTTCACTGAAAGAATGACTCTCCTGGCTGCCCAGATACTTCAGTATAATATATTAATCTGCTTTTCATTCATCTGTACAGTACTCGGATGCCTGACATGCTACTCATTTAAAGATGATCTTGGGGCAAATAGTCCCTAACTGCGATGAATTCGAGATCTGCTGATTACAGAACTAAGATCTTTCTTAAATATTTCAACACCCTTTTTCACATCTCAAAAGGTTTCAGTTAATAGTTTGAATATAAAAAAAAATATCACACCGATTATGTTCATTTAGCGAGATTGAACACTTGACTGTCCTCGACTCTTGAACTCTTGACTTTTAAAAAAAACTGATTTTAATTAGAGCACTGGTGTGTTGTTGGGCAGAAGTGAGGCAATGGGAACAAAGGAGACAATCGGCAGGCTAAATATACTCTGTCACTTTAGTTTCAGGTCAGTAGCCTGGATCTCTCTCTCTTTTCTGCTCTTTCTCTCCCGTTGCCCCTCCTTCCATCTCAGCAGGGTTGAAACTTAAGGAAATGTCACATGGGCTTTAGTTGAAGAAGAAACTAGGCTCTCTGTGTCCCTCTAACTCTGTCCACCAGCCTCTGCTTTTTACAGTACTGTTGATTGCTTCCCTTTCTAGCCTTTAGTGGATCAGTGTAACACTGAATGTGTCTGAACGCTCTGTTGAGCTAGCGGGCAGCAGGAAGCGTGTACGGGAGGGCTGCTGGAGTGGTTAGGACAGTGGCTGGCAACATTGCTGGATTGTGATTTGAGTCATTAAGTCTGGGGACTGTCAGCAGTGGTACTTTTACTCTAATTAGAGTTAAAAAAGTACATTGCATGCACACAGTATCACAAAGCACCTTACAAATAAATTCATTTTTAGTTTAAAAAAAAAACTTTCTAAAGAATTATTTCCCCCCCTAATGAATTTAATGACCTATAATACATTTTAACAAAATGTAATATAGGTCTTTGTTCGCAAATGAGATGTCGATGTGGTTTATGAATGTGGCTTTTGTAACGGTATGTATCAGCACAGAATCTAGCCCACTGCTCCACTCATTATTCACACAATTATAGAACACACGACACAATTATAGATTTAGTAAATAATCCAACTGAGCATTGTGATTGCGAACCCACAGGCAGCCCTTTAAAAACATTCTAAGTAAAACAATGATCTTTTCTGAAAGCCACATACAGTACATAGTCTGTTCAAACCTCAATTAAATCCATTCCATGAAAACAACCTTGGAGCTATGTAATGAGGAAAATGCTTCATAAGGGCATGTTAACATGTACATTTTTAAGCCTCATATTTAAGATGTAAACATGCTAAAAAGAAATTCTCTTTTGTAATACTAAACATATTCATTTTAAACGGAATGTGTTATTTCTGTACCACTTTAGTTTCACATATAACTTCGTTATAGCTACTTAATAAATATATTTTCTTCTTCTTGGACTACTAAAAGTGTTCCTGCAACGGGAGTATTCTCTGGCTAGAGCGCAGAACAGCGGAGTTTGTATGGACAGAAGTGCATGCCTGAGCTTGTATTTTGGGTTAAGCTGCGTTGCTTTGACATTGTTTTATTTAAACTGTTCATTGAAATGTGTGATGTTGTTATTGAAATTGTTATTGTTATTGGTACCGTGTTCTTTATTTGGGCTATTACAGTTCGTTCATTTCTTTATTTAAATTGAGTTTTTACTTATTTATGTAAATTTCGTTTTTTATTTTGTATTTATTTGTATTTCGTTTTTATTGATTTAAATACCGTTTTTATTTATTTAAATCTACCCTACTTTGTCAGTGAGAAAAATATTATAAGACTATACCTTAAAAATAAAATAATTGTATTAATAAAAATAATAAAAAATATTGCTTAAGTTAAAAGACCTGTGTGTGTGTTTGTGTGTTTTATAGGCTATCACTAGTGCAGTGTCCATTCTCGGAGCATAAAAGCCCTGCTCGCGCGCGCCACTTCTTTATTTAAATCTACCCTACTTTGTCAGTAATTTGATAGTGAGAAAAATATTAGACTACCTTATTAAAAATATTGCTTAAAGCTACACTGTGTAACTTTTTTAGTTTATTCTTAGCTAAACACACTTAGTTCTTTCAAAAATATATGTGCTCATTAATGTATATTTACTTCGTTCAAGTAATAAAGTATTCTCGTGAGTGTATAATATGCCATTGAAAATACATACGGGTAAGGGGTTCTAATGTCGGTCGCCATGTTGCCCCTCCATCTTGAAAGTACATTAGCCAAAGAGGGACATCAAGCTTCGCCTTTCGCGTTTTAACACTCGATGGCACCGTGTCGAGGAGGTCGTACTGGAAGCCATGTTAATCTTGGACTCCATTGGCCACCGTAGGAGTTAAAACGAAATCGAAATTGAGAGGAACAGAAACTAATATTCACTGGATGGTCATATACCTTTTCACCGCTAGATGGGGGTAAAAATCACACAGTGTAGCTTTAAGTTAACAGACCTGTGTGTGTGTGTGTGTGTGTGTGTGTGTGTGTTTTATATCACTAGTGCAGTGTCCCTTCTCGGAGCATATAAGCTCTGCTCGCGTGAGGCGCGCCGCATCCCGCTCTGCTGTTCTAAATGTTTATTAATTCTGAACGTGTCGCGTCTCGCCTGTCTATCTATATTGCACCAAATACGACACTGCACTCCCTTGTGAAGTAGCTAGTTTGGATGAACGGTTCTCGAAATAATCAAAATGCAAACGGACAGACAGACATACAGAGATTCCAAAGCTTCGAATATTCGATGTTCATTACTACCGAAGCTTCGAAGCTCAAAAAATGGTATTCGGACCAGCCCTAGTTTTCACAACACTACGTCTGGTTGGTGTTATGGCGCGAGCGATCTGACCAGTAAAATGTAATGTAATACACTGTCATGGGATAAAAACTACCCAGTGGTGTGGTTGCCAAAATCATCATTAGCCAACTATGGTTGCAAGCTCCATCATTACCAACAAAGTTAAATGATTCAGTGTTTCCAGAAGGCCTAATACTACCGAACATTTGCAAACAGCATCGCAAAGTTGTGTGGTTGAAACTGCAGCACACGGCTTGTGGTTAGAAACATAGTTTCTTGTTAGTGTGACTTCATACTCTTGAGCTAATCTCCAGTACAATCTGCCATTCAATATTTCATTCTACATATTTTAGTTTGTGAAAAGAATAAAAGTGCCATTTCTGAAGAGTGTGAATATGTTCTCATACTCTTGGAGAACTGTGACGTAAGAGGGAACCCATTCGATTAAATCAAACATCTGGAAATAAAGGAAAACAATGGAGAACAAAAATAGCGAAGTAGTTATCAGATGCCATGTTTGTCATTTACAGCAATAATCGTTATCGCTTCACCACCTGTGTGATGTCCGGGTTTTATTTTAAATCAAGTTGTTTTGCACCACTTAATTTTAAACACAGATTAACAAATTAGGGATTAGAATTGTAACCTGTGATTGAAACCTCCATTTACAAGAAATTTTCTCCGCCATGATGGATTTGCCAATTTGTCTAATTAAACCGCAGCAATTTTAAAATTCAATTTCCTTCTTTATTGAACACCAGAAACTCTCTCTCTCTCTCTGGCATAAGTAGCTCTTGACGTTAAAGGGTAACAACGATTCCGGGCAACCGCGACCCTCACACTCTGTGCTTTAATCTTGATGACACCTGATGACACACCCACTGTTTCTATCTTTGTTCAATCAGCCACATATTTTAATTGTAGGTGCACTTAAACTTTTAAACCTCCTAAACTGTACATTTAAAGTTAATCCCTAATTGAGATTTAAATCTGAGTTTAAAGTTATGGAGCAACAGGATTCAATTTAATCTATCTTAAATGTAAATTAAATCCAGGATCAAAAGGACAGTTTAAAGGGTTAGTTCTCCCAAAAATGAAAATTAAGTCATTAATTACTCACCCCCATGCTGTACCAACCCCGTAAGACCTTCGTTCGTCTTCGGAACACAAATGAAGATATTTATGATTAAATCTGAGAGGTTTATCACTCCTCCATAGGCTGCCTAAGGGAATGAAACTTGACGGCCCAGAAAGTCATTAAAGAAAATGTTTAAATATTCCATGTCGCAACAGTGGCTCAACTGTAAGTTTATCAAGCGACGAGAATACTTTTTGTGCGAAAAAAACAAACAAAAATAACGACTTTATTCGACTATTCCTTTTCTTCCTTGTAGGCCTGAAACGAGACTTCAAGAGATTTCCACGACGCGCACGCGCGAGAACTTAACTCGTTTCAGGCCTACAAGGAAGAAAAGGAATAGTCGAATAAAGTCGTTATTTTTGTTTGTTTTTTTCGCACAAAAAGTATTCTCGTCGCTTGATAAACTTATAGTTGAGCCACTGTTGCGACATGGAATATTTAAACATTTTCTTTAATGACTTTCGGGGCCGTCAAGTTTCATTCCAAGTTTCAAGTTTCATGTAGCAGTCATGCACCTCTCAGATTTAATCATAAATATCTTCATTTGTGTTCTGAAGACGAACGAAGGTCTTACGGGGTTGGTACAGCATGGGGGTGAGTAATTAATGACTTAATTTTCATTTTTGGGTGAACTAACCCTTTAAATGTAAACCTGCTTATTTTTAAACAAGTTTAAAGTTTGGGGCAACATAATTATTAGATAAACCTTGATTTAATCTAGATTTAAGATGAATCCTTATCGGTGCAACCCACCCTTAAACTGTAAAAATAATATATGTCAGGAGTCATCAGTCAAAGTCATAATATAAAAACAAAAGTGTGTGTTTTAGAAGAAGAGATAAGGTTGCAGGCCATGTCACGCTCACAAAATGTCTCTTAAATTCACAATGGCAGCTTGTCCTAAAGCAACCTCTGAGCTACATGAGCTCTGAGCTTTGTGTGTTTCTTTCTGTCCTAAGGGGGCCATTGGCTCATGACACTTGCGAGTTCTGAATTGCCCTCTTGCATCAATGTCCAAAAGAGGCTCATCTCTCATTGCTTTAAAGCACATTATCCACACACCCGCTAAAACATGCTCCACACTGCTGTCAGACCTCTATCCCATTCTGTGTTCCACTGCGCTCTTTACATATTTTACCATGTAAATATGAGCCAGATTATCCTGTTTGACCGTTGCGCTTGTGGCTTTTGCAGGGTCTCACTCATGATGCGGTGTACTAAAAATATCAGAAAGTTTGAATTTTAAAACGTGTGTCTCTACGTTTTTTCCCCCCATTGCACTGTACTGTGTTTGGAGTTTTTAAAAGCAAAAACGCATTCTGCGTAAAAGGCCCATAAGTCTGTCTCATTCTTTTTTAATTCTACAGCTATCTGCCTAAGAACTGCCACTGGTCTGTAATTATGTTTCAGTGTAATTACAGTAATTTTTAGTTATTTTGTCACATCACAATATCTATAGGAATAAAGGAAGTGAGATAATGTGTAAGCTCAAATCCATTTCTTTTCTTGAATTCCCCAGAATGCTCAGCTTAAATGCCTGCCAGTGAAAGGACCTGCACCTCCTTGGCTGGTGCGTAAACTTATTGTACTATTTCGTTTTTATTGTGTGTTTGTTTCATATAGTCTCACATTTCCATACTGTCTCTTCCTAATGTTTCTGACTGGTTACTTATCCTAAGATGATACATTCCCAGGTTTGTTGTAAGGGCATTTCATTAATTGACGTGAAAACACTTATTTCTCACTATGTGCTTATGTGTTTTATTTACCAAAGAGGGGGATGGCGAACTCTTGTCAGAATATTTCACAGCTTGTTGTAATGAAAGGACAGAAGAGAAATGCAGAAAGGCATGTTTTATTTTGTTTAATGCTGCGGTTGTACTCTGTATTGCCTTTAGCTGGATATGAAATATTTATCACCTCTGCTGCTGGCTTATGAGGACCATCTGAATGCCAAAGACAAACTCCTCAAGTCCTGTGAGGTGAGTTTGTGTGTGTGTCTGTGATAGAAGGGGGAAGTTAAATTCACTTTACTCTTATTACATATTTTAATGTTTGTATGCAATAATTTAAAAAAAAATTGACCATCGAAAGTGTGTCATAAATAACAATGGCATAATTATGCTTGCTTTGATCTGTGACTTTTGTTTTGGGAATTTAAAGGTACTGGAAGGGTACAAATTATCACTTTTTGTGATGAATGATTTTTTTTTTAATGTAATGTGTGAAATCATCTATTGACTACTGTATATTGAGCATTTTGTCAATTGCTGGTGTTTATTATATTAATATGCACATTTTACCAATGAGAGATGCCACTGCTAGCCTGGCAGTCTTGTAATAATGATAGAGACATAAAATGAGAATATAATGAAGTTTTTGATGCAGGAAAACTAATTTATCATAGGATCTGTGTAATAATATCTTTCTAATAGTTTCTGTTTTTGACTCTCTGACTTTGCCTTTTGACTCTCTCTCTCTCACACACACACACACACACACACACACACACACACACACACACACGTTTCTTATTTTCACTTGATCTATGTCTCTCTCTCTCTTTCTAACACACTTGCAGTGCACCCAACACTTCCACCACACTTACCTGCCTTGAATTTAAAGATCTTTCCAGTTAGTCACGTTTTATATTTTAAAGGTACAGATACTGATTTTTTTTTTCTCTCAGTAGTCAAGGGTTGATTAATCACATTCATAGTTATATTTAAGTATGTTTGAAGTCAGACATATTCAAAAAGGCCACAATGCAAAATGTCCTAGATTCTTCTGGAATTCTTCATTCTTGTGTCAAGCTGTTGTTTTGAGAGCTTGCTAAGCATCAGTTTGGTGAGAAGAGGTTTTTAAAAAAAAAATTTTTTGCATTGTGCACCTTTTCTGAAGTTTCAGGATGATCTCTGGGTGAGGTGAATATATTTACAAATGCACCAGAGGACATTCATGCATACCAATAATCTTACTTAAAGTAGTTTAGCAGTTTGTGTTTTTTTTTCCATGGCAATATAAATGTAGCCTTTGGTTTTTCCTGACAGGACGAACTGCAGAGTCTCAGAGCACGTGCAGAAGAGGTCATTCAGGAAAACGAGAAACTTCATGCTCAGGTTAACAAAAGCAGCACTGTCAGCAACAAAGAATGGTGAGTTTGAGCGTGTTTCTCAAAGGGAAAAATGTCCAGGGGAATGCAATAATCCTGAGGGCGAAAACTAAAACGGGGCATCTTGTCCTTGAGGCATGCCTCTGCCAACCATGCTTTTATTACAGGACTGATAGTGCCCCATGGTCCTGTTTGATTATGGCTGACGGTCATGGGGCTGAAGTTATGAGAATAAGAGTGAGGATGTGTTAACACAGAGTAAGGATTAGTGGTGGACCGATATGGGATTTTTAATGGCCGATGGCGATATTGAGAAAGCAATCTGGCCGATATGAGGCCGATACAGTACATACAGTAAATGAGAGACAAAGAATATTGGTGAAACTAAATTAACATTTATTGTACATAATATTTATGCAAAATTCTTTTTGCAATTAAACATATTTACTAATTAAGTAATTAAAATGTAAACAAATGAGGTACTGTAACACTTCAATAAATAAAGTTTTAATAATTACTGCTGCTTACTTCAGGTTACAAATAACATGTATCATTAATGAACCAATCTAAACAATATTCATAAATTAATGACAAAATAGTATGTGCAATTCCATACATTTTATGTACAATATACATAGTTAAATAAAAATCTCACATAGTTTATTTACACTATTTAGTTTAAACAGGTTGTTTTACTGTAAGTATATTTAAATAATAATGATTTATGTCTGTTTAGTTTTGCTTGTTAGTTTCTTTGAAACTTTGCAAGCCATCACATGTATTTGCATGCTCGATTAACATCAAATCCGACCGGAACATAGGAAAAGGTATACTACACACAATATTACGCCAATCGTGGATAATTAAATACAGCAGATAGAGATAGTGAATAACATTTTCAAGGATTTTTTTCCCCCAAACGTATTATTATTAGTATTATACCATACAGTGTTCTCTTCTCATCCACCTCACGCGATCACTGATCTGTAGTGCACGCGACCCAGCTTTTCAGTCCGTGAGGAAACAGCGTCTAGTTTAAACGTAACCGAGAACAGCGCGCGTATAGGGAACAGCCAGTCAGAGGATTTTTGACTGTTTGTGAGGTAAAATTTTTTCAGTTTGTTTGAATTCGTTTATATCACATCTGTGACCCCCCACTGGAGCTGTCACTGGGCTGCAGATCTGACACATCACGGTACTGTTTGAATAGACTTCGCTGCATGCCGGAGTGTTTTTGTTTGTAACACAATGTAGCGTCAGGTTAGAAAGCGACTGCTGATTGGCCATTTACTGTGTCTGTCAGATGTCTGCTTCACTTCTGAGTGGCTTGTCTTATGGTGCTGGGCGGAGCAGAGCGAGCGTATTCAGTTCATTCATACTCGCTCTGCTCGCGCCAGTGGAAAAAAGCGCTAATGGACTGTCACAAACTGTTTTGAAATATATCGGCCAAACGGAAATATTTATCGGCCGATGCCGATATCTAAAAAAATCAAAATATCGGCCGATATATCGGCCTCGGAGATATATCAGTCGACCACTAGTAAGGATATATGTCATTTATAGGGTTGAAAACTAAGAAATAAATATCTGATATTCCGTTAACAGTTGTTGCAGATGCATTCTTCTGCCTATGCGAACAGATTAGCGGTTCTTTTTTGTGAATCATGACACATAGAGTGCAACCAGTGTAGTATGATTGCCAAATGAATGACTCATGAATCAGTCTTTTGTAATGAAACAAAAGTATTCAGTGCAACCAGTGCAGTGCAACCGATTCCGGTTCTTTTTAGTGAATCACGTACAGCTTACAATTTACTGTGTTATGTCAAAACTGTTTACAAGACAGTTGACAAGAAATGAAAATTCACCCATTCGTCTGTTTTCTAAATGCATGTTATTGGTCATATTGTGATAAATTCATCAATGCATCTATTTCCATTTCATCTGGACTTTAAAGAACTATCCGCACAAATATACTTCCCCTTTTTTTCTCCTTCAGGTTGTTATGGGTTGTTTTTAAAGCATGTTTTAGGTCTATGTTACCATGGGAGCAGTGTTTGCATCAGCACGTTAGACATACAGTAAAATTTCAGCTTGATACAAATACAAATTGTGGTTGGTAACTGTGAATGTGACGAACTGTCTTTTTCTGCATCGTTAAACGGGAATGTCAAAATAAAAACGAATTCTCTGAATTGGCTTTCTCTGAATTTCTGCATTCAAATCCTGCCATTGAGCTGAACAATTTGTGCGTGTGTTTGTGTTAATTAATTTGTATGTCCTAGAGAGGTTTTAGCTTTTGTCTTTATCTGTATTAATTGCCAGCTGTTCAGTCATCTTCGTCAGTGAAGGATCTCTCGTCCCTGTTGCCGACCTCACTGTTCATTCAAACACTCACACAGGTGTGTGTATGTGTGTGTGTATGTGTGCGCGCTTTGTGTAGGAGGCAACTGCAGGAACAGGCTCGCTTGGTGCTAGAGGAGAATCAAGTGTTGATAGAGCAATTGGAACTACAGCATGCCAAAGCTAAAGAAGCCCACAGCAAACATACACAGGAAGGTATGGTACACGTATAAACTCCTAATTTATCCCAGCAAGCAATAGCCGTCATTTCACACCGTTTAGGTTAACTATAGACCCTATATAGTCCGGCTATGAGTAACCCTCTTCTAGCCAAAATAACCTTGAATTTGGTTACATGTCGTTTTTGCCAAAATAACTTGTGAGATCTATGATATTCTATCATGTAAGCAAAGTAAACAGTGATTACAAGGTGTTTGGTTTTATCTCTCCACTCATTTCATTTCTTTGTTATCTAATTGATAACTAGTCTATTCATGGGCTATGGTTTAGACGTCTATTAAATTTTCACTGAGAGCCCAAATTTTGCCCTGTTTTAGGGCTGTGTTTGGACGGCTGTTGGACGTCTTTTAAACGCTAAATTGCTTGCTGGGATACCTCTTAATACTCTTAAATTTTTTACCTTTTTTCATTGTCTCCTAAGAGCCATAAAAAACATCCTGTCTGAGTTTTGAGTTTGATGAGTTTAAGTGGTGTAGTCTAATAGCAGATGTGGTCTCAAATGACAACAGCTGCTAATCAAAGCTGTTAACACAACAAAAACAGCTCAAGATTAATGCTGTGGATTTCAGATACAGTTACTACTATGATATTTTTATGTAATGGAGAATATTTTATTGCAAAAGTTAACTTTTTTGCAGCTCCAGAGATGTAATGTATTTCTTAAGTATCAACTTAAACATGGAAGCTCCCAACCCAGCTTTATATGCAGTGATAAATAAGGTTTTCGTAGATTGATTTATTGCTGTTTGTTTGAGCATCTCAGCCAGCTCGTCCAGTGGATTGAGTTTGGGGTGGATCTTAAGGCCTGTCTACATCAAGAACAATAACTACAATAATAACTATATTAGCGTTGATGCAACCGAACCATGACGTTTGCTGTCAGCATAACTGAGTGAGTGCTTTGAAGCAGAAGGAAAAAAAATATTCTGAAATAATTCCAAAGATTTGTTCCTCTGTGTCATTATAATATAGTTGTGATGTGGATTCTGCTATTCTCCTAGAGTTAATGCCCATTCACACCAAGGACGATAACTATAAAGTTTTATTAATCATTCTAATTCTGTGGGAATAGGGAAGTCCACATCACAATCATAGCAATAATGCCATAAAGGAGTTATGTCGTTGCAATCACTATTAGAATTTTTTTTGATACTGAATGATAATAGATGATACAAACATTGACAGCCATTCAAAATACAAAATAGGCAGTTGTTGACATACTGTAAGAGTACAGAGTTATAAAATAAATGTGAATTACATAGCCCAGAAAATGTGAACAATTTATGACATTGTTGACACATCTGAGATATGAAGGAGATCTCATTTGTGATGTTTCTTAATAATGAACCTGTGTCTTCTTCACCATGTTCCTTACTCTTTATTCAGCATATACTGCACACGTATTATTCATATAGACTCAAATATAAAGCACCTGTATGTTTGTGTGTAGTGTGTAAGGTCTCGAAACAGGTGATGTTGTTGGAGTCAGAGAATCAGGCTCTGGAAAAAGAGCTAGAGGTGGAGTGTAAAGAACACCGTGCCCTGAAGACAGAGTTTCAACGAGTGCGCTTGGCTCTAGAACACTCTCTGAGCTTGGTTGAGCACAATGCTGTGACTGACAAACTTAAAAGGTACCAATCATGCATTTCATGTTAATGAAATAAGACTGGATGGCAAAAGCTTTGAATAAAAACAAACAGACAGAAAAGTATCAAGGAGAGTAATTCATTGCTATTCTTGATCTGCTGCATGCAAGGGTTGGCAGCAGAGGATTTCTGTATTGAGTATTGAGGGATGGAAGGTAGTCCCTATTGAAAAATAAATAGCATAAAATAAATGCCAAATACATTTTGGTATAAGTATATATACTACACAAATACATTTACATATTTACTTAATATAAATACCCTGCAATTGCACTTTTGGTATACTAAATTGATATATTTAAAAAAAAAAACCGTAGCGTGGCGGCCTGTACACAGCCAGCTAGAATCTTTCCTTCTCAACCACAGCCAGTTGCTGCTCCTTTCTGCTGCTTCAGATAAGTTCTTTACTGTGCGACGCAACTCTTGGCCACTGAATCCGACGTCTCTGAGGAACCGGGTTGTAGAGTGTGCCACAAAACCTCGACAACTCACTTCCACTGGATAAACCTGGACTCTCCATCCTCGCTGTTCTGCTTCAGCGGCCAGATGAGCATACCGCAGTTTCAGTTGTCTGACCTTGGCACACTTAAACTCCTCGGTTAAAGCAGAGACTGGCAGCTGCAATACTCCTTTACTATAAAGTCCCACTCTGCTGCGGCAGCGTGGAACTCCCAACCATTTCCTGATGTATGAACTTATTTACGCTTCCAGCTTATCCACTGTTGTCAAAGAAACCTCGTACACAGCCAGTGGCCACAGCAACCTTGGCAGTAGACCAAACTGAAAGCACCAGAGTTTTAGTTTGCCTGGTAGAGCACAGCTGTTTATGCTCTTCAACCCTTCCACTGCTTGTCGTCTAACTTCTCCCACTCGAACTGTGTCCTTTAGATCCCCATCGTACCATCTCCCAAGACTCTTCACTGGCTTCTCAGAAACAATATTTCTCTTTTACTTTTTGAATAATAAATAATAATGGATAACTGCTAATAGTGAAGCCACATTAACTTTAGGTGTCAGTGTATTGCTGTGTATAGGAGACCATATCAGAAAGCACAACATAAACAAAGATTACTAAAGCAACTTGGAATAGCAATGCACTCCATTTGTAAATACTGCATGCTTTACCCTTGATTTTTTTCTATAAGCTTTTCACGAACGTGTTTGCATTTCAGACAGCTGCAGGATCATGAGAGGGTGAAGCATTGTGAGGTTGAAGAGCTGCTGGCTCGTGTGAGTGCGCTGGAGGTGGAGAAAAAGACTCTGCTGCTAGACAAAACCAACCTTAACACAGATATCAAACACTTGGAAACAGAGCTACAGCTTTCACAGCAAGCTAACAGGTGGACACATGCACATACAAATGCAAACAAGCAGAAGACATTTTTAATATCTGCAGATTTCTTTCTTGCGTTTGTGTCTCTCTCTCACTCTCTCTATGGTGTGTATGTGGGTGAAGTGTGAATGGAAGAGACTCGTTTTTGCAATATTCTCAAAGCCTTGTGTGCTCAGTCAGGGATAGGGTGTTTATTCTGGGTAATGTTGGATGTATGGATTAAGATCAACTAACAATGATTTGATATCAAAACTCTGCATGGAAAAACTGCTCTGGAAAATATTGTGAAACATTACATCTTAGTAATCTCTGAGATTGGATGTTTCTGACTTCAAGAGCATGTTTAGCTGGGAGGAGGCAGATCCGGATGCGTAATAGGCCATAGAAGCAGAGAAAGATTATTTTGGCCAGAGGGCTGCAGAAACAGAAGGAGAACAGACAGGAAGGGTAATAGCAGCAGCTGTGTTAGAGGAGAGATGAGAAAGAAACTCTAAATCAAGCAAACAAAGAATACCAATAAACTCTGATGCAGGGGAACTGCTTGCTGAAACATTTAGACCACTCAGTTGGCAGCTTATAAAGGTGAGGATAAGAAATACATTTAAATGGCAGAAGTTAATGAGGGACCTTGCAGGGGAGGAGAGGCTGAGAGGATGTAAATGTGCAGTGTTCATTATAATAATTACCCCTCCCTTTTTTTTTTTACAAATTGTGACATGAAACATACATTTTTAATTTTGGTTATACACTTCTGTTCAAAAGTTTGGGATCCGTAAGATTTTTTATGTTTTTAAAGAAGTATTTAATGCTCACCAAGGCTGGAGTTAAACATTAATATTGTGAAATATTGTTCCAAATTAAAATAACACTTTTTATTTTTATTTGTTTAAAATGTAATTATTCCTGTGAGGGCAAAATTGAAATTTCAGCAGCCATTACTCCGGTTTTCAGAAATCATTCTAATATGATGATTTTCTGTTCAAGAAACATTATTGTCAGTGTTGAAAATGGTTATGCTGCTTAATATTTTTGTGGAAACTGTGATTTTCTTTTTCAGGATTTTTTTTAAGAATAGCAAGTTCAAAAGAACTGCATTTATTTGAATTAGAAATATTTGGGAACATTATAAATCTCTTTTGATGTATTTAATGCATCCTTAAAAAAAATATATAAAAATATCTGCAGAACATGCTATGCTAGTGGAACATGGAATAGATAGAATATTATCATGAATTACAGAATGTGTTAGTATTTGGTTGTCGCACTATAGCTTTAATAATCGCAGCACTCAAGCTACAATCCAGAACTTTTGTACCAAGGTGTTACAATGTCTTTGTCACAAATATCTTTTTTCAATATTTATTTACATTTTATTAGTGACCTAGAAATAGTGCTGAATCTTTATTTCTTCTTAATTTGATGTCCTAATGTTTTTCTTTTATAAGTGTCAAAGTCCTCAAACTTTTTTTAATTAGATTTTGATTGCCAGATTTTCAGTTGTTCTCAGACCCACCTGCTTTCTATATTTTAAACTTGCATAAATGCTGACTTAAGGCTTTTAATTCAGATTTTCTTTCGTGTCTCATCCTCTTACTCTCTCCCCCTCCTTAGGAAGGCTCAGAGACGTACAAGTGTCCTGAAGCAACAGGTTGAAGACTCTCTAGAGAAAGAGCTCATCGCTCATCAGTACCTTGCCAATATCGTCACACTGGCAGAGAAGACCAGCCATGAAAGAGACCAGCTCATGCACATGGTACTTCTACAGAAACTCACACACATGCTGCTATCTATTTACATCACCATATGTTTTGATCTCTGGTTCTTGTTTGTTCTGATCCATGCTCACCAGCAGCAGCTCAATCAAACAAAGAATTTCTTCACCAGTCTTGACATCTTATGATTGTAGTGAAAGATTGTGGATGATAGTCGTTAAATATGGCTGAAAAGTGTTGCTTTTTGAGAATCATCAACATTGCTGAGGAGAGAAAATTATTCATAAGACGGTTACAGAGGTTACAGTTGTGCTTTTCATAAATGTACCATTCAGAAGGAGGTAGGGATGTACCGATATGAAAATTTTGGCCGATACCGATAATTCTTTACATTTGATAACCGATATATTGGCAGATAAATCTAAATTCAAATTTAGATATACTTTGATAGCCTGTATACATAAACAAAAGGCTCACCATTAAAAGCCATGTCCCAAACACCTTTTACACTCCTATGGCCAAATTTCTTTATTAAAAAATGGTAACACTTTATAATAAGGTTTCATTTTGTTAGCATTAGTAAAACATGAACTAACAATTAATGAACAATACTTCTAACAGCATTTATTATTCTTAGTTAAAGGGATACTTCACCTCTGGAAAGATGAATGTGTATTTAAAATGGGTCATTTATGTAGAAGAAATGTGAAATTATTTTTGAATTTGTAGCTTTCTAGACTGAGAAAAGCCAGAAAATGTATTTTTGGCTTATGTGGATGAAAGACAACTCCCAGAATGCACTTGCTTTGCTACCTTAGGAGCCCACCCCTACTGGTAACGGAGCGCAGAAGTTAAACAACAAGTCTAGGCTACTAGTGAGTCTCCGTGATGAGTCTGCCCGGGATTTCGAGATCGCCCAAAGTGTCCGGGATTCGGCTTTTGCGTTCTACAGTCACCATTCATTATGTTTACTGTGGCGAGCAGGACGAGGCTAGAGCCGTGGGAGAACTGCGCGAGGCCGGTGGCGTGATTACCGATGAGAGACACCTGTGAGACGCACCGGTCTCGTATCTCTCACGGAGGAGCGTGAATTTCCTTAGCAATGTTAAAACGCACATCAACCGATCACTTGTTGAGCGTTCATGTAACACTACATATAGATTCACCAATCGGAATGAATTCAGTTAGATTGAAACAAAAGGTGTGCATGTAAACAATGAATGGCGACTGCAGAAAGCAAAAGCTGAATCCCGGACATTTTGTACGATCTCGACGGCCGGACATGTCCGGGAAAAAGAGGATGAATGGTAACCCCTACTACTCAGCTTTCTCCCACTAAGTTACTCAGCTTTCTCCACAGAACAAGAGCCTGCTAGCTTAGCTTCCAAAAAAGATGGCTGACACTATGTGTACATTCTGTGAGTGAGATCCCACCCTCTATGGGCGGGTTGAGAACATGCGGGACAGCTCCTTCTACTGACTGTAGTCTTTAGCCTCTGGCCAAAAAATCCTCCGATGACGCAAAATGACGATTTTTGCGTCATCGGAGGATTTTTTCCAGACAAAAAATACATAAATCTCTCGTCTCAGGGGGATATGAGGGTGGAAAGCATGGTAATTTGAAAATACTACAGGTTTTCTATGAATACAAAGCTTAATGCTAAATCCTGAAGTATCCCTTTAATGTTAAGCTCAACACTCAAGACATTTTTAAGATCCAAAGTTGTATCTGTTTAACATTAGATCAGTCACTGTGAACTAACATTAACACAAATGTTTTATTAACTAACATTAAAAAAGGCTATTGCTCTCTGTTAGTTAATGTTAGTTCATGTTAGTTCACAGTGTTAGTTATTTAAATTAAATTAATGTAAACAAGTCATTGGATAAGATTGGGCTGCATATAAAGAAACAAAATGCATGTCCCATGGATAAATAAAATGGAACAACACAGACAATAAGGAAATTACTTTAATCAAACCTTATTGTTGATTAAAATAATACGAGAACAAAAAAGTGCTAGTTATTAATAATAACGCATCAATGTTTTTGAAATTTTTCTTTTAAAGGTGCTATGTATTTTTTAGCGGCCTCTATCTGTGATGTTTCAGATTGCAACCAATTTTACAAGAGCGCTCGTGCTCTTGCGCGTGCTCGAACACAAGAGCGAGCACTCATGGTACATGGTACACAATACATTTTCACCTGGCTATACCCAATGTTTAGATCTGTTGTGGTATTTATGCAAATTAGCACATACGCAATTAGATTATGCACCGTTTGTCCATGTTAACAAACAATTTAAAAAAACTTGTAATACATTTTTTGTTTTTCTTGATGTAAGTAATCAACTCAGTAATTTTCATGATGATATCTAAAGGTTAAAAGGTTTTCCCTATTCACGTGAGAAAAAGAATGAATAGGCGTATGAATAGGCTATATTTGGGTCTTTTTCTAAACTTTCCCCTAATGGGATTCTTCAGGGTTTTTTTTCCTTACTCAGGACACAACGCACTCGTTGTGTGGAAAGTGATTCCAACCATTCAAAACCATAATGGCGAACAGCACGTATCTAGTCTACGTATACACGTATACAGCACGTATCTAGTCTTAACTGAAATTATCTATCGGCTTTTATATATCGGCCTAATTTTCTTATCGGATCGATAACGACAACATTAAAAATGACCATTTATCGGCCGATAACCCTAAAAGGAGGTTATTATTGCTCCTCTTCCAATAAAAAGGGACTTTTGTCCCAGTGAACTGGACGTTTTAACCCTCTGAGGTCTGAGGTGTTTTTGGGGTCCTTGAGATGTTTTGACATGCCCTGACATTTGTGCTTTTTTCAGTTGCTTAGAAACATATTAATGGCACTGGTGTAATTACACTCTATTTAGCACAAACAGGGCTACCATAATATGTTAGCAACATGTTTGTACATGTTTGTATTTTTGAGAGAATATTGTTTATGCATGGTTATTGAAAAAACAAAAAAATAAAGTTTCTGAAATAAGGCCACAAAACACACACTAAATATGTGTCCACAAGAGTTTTGACTAATGGATCTTGTCGCCTAGAGTTTAGGCTTCAAAATGATCTGAAAATCATCCTGTCTAATCATTCACATAAAACAATAGATTGTTTTAAATTGTGAAAAACATTTTTTTTGTTTGCAAAGGCAATATGCGGATGGGCGTGAACGGCCCAACCCCTATCATGAATAATTAAGTGGTTCTCACCTGAGCAGACAATGACCCTGCATAATAATGAGCCTTTCATTCAGGGGTGTCACACAAGAAAGAATGCAAGGACAAAAAAAAATAAAAAAATAAAAAAATAAATAATATATATATATATATATATATATATATATATATATATATATATATATATACAAACAATCAAAATATAAATGAAAGCCAAAAGCACATTTTTAGTCATACCTGGAAACAAATCCTGGGCAAATAGGTTGTATGGGCAATTCTGCAGAATTGGTTCAAAGTTTGAGTTGGAAACATCTTGAAAATAAAATTGTCTTTTTCCATAAATGTCTTATAAAACATTATTTTTTAAAGTAGGCAATAGATTTTATCATACATATTTCAAAGTTAAGGATTCATTATTTTGATATAGCTTGCATTGGAACAAACACCATAACATTTGATTAGTTTATTTGTGACAAAACATCCTATATATTTTACATATGAGCAGAAACTGTCTAATTAAAGCTTATTTGATGTCTATTTTATAGTAAAAACTTTATAATCTATCCAAAATTAGTCAACGAAATGTTGTCATTACAGACACTAGTATATCGCGATTAGAAGAAATCACAGTGGGCTATAGCAATATAGTTTGTATGTGTACATGTAAAAATAACGTTTACTAAAGTACAGTAGGTAGTCAACCAGAATGCCTATTACCGCCGCGGCAAATCCACCGCCGTAAAAATAAACCAGTCGCATTTCAAAGTAGTTCGCAAAATGACCGCCAGGTGGCGCAAAGGGACATTTAGCAAAACGTAAGTGGGGCAATTAACAGTAAGGATGAAATTTCTACAAGTTATGGTCATTTCCAAATAAGCCTACAACAAACATTTATTTTTAACAAATATTTTTAAATATGCAACATGCACGTTTAAACAACAAACAATAGAATCTGAACCAGCACTTCTGCTCCTGTATTGAGACATGCAGCGCGTTTCAGTTACAATCCTGGTTCCAGTGGCCTTAATACATTCACGGCTTTTTAAAATGTCACAAAGCGTTTTGAGATGGTTTTGAATGAAATATTGAAGTTTATAATTAGGATATTTTGGCACACCACGCCGAGTGGCGCTATGCATTATTCTAAAATCTGGTTTTATTCTGGCATGTTGAATTAGAGTTTGACAAACGCGGCGGCGCGTTCATTTGAATTTATTTTTCTCATAACAGCTAAGAACTTAATAGGCTAAAGCCTACTCCGTAATTGTTGGTCATACAGATTAGATATCATCTTTTAAAACTGTAAAAGGTCTACTTTTATTCATGCAGTAGGCTATAGGCCTACACTCACAGGCTAACGACAAAACGTTTTCTCGCTCATGTGAGAAAGTTTGGGGAATTCTCAGTGAGTAAATTCATAGCCGAGCGGTAGAACTTACGGTTCGACCATCAAGATGACACGGGTTCGAATCCCGATCAAACATGGTCTACTGTAAATTTTATATTCATTAATGCAGAGAGATTTGTCTAGCTCTAAAACTCTGTTACACCATACAGTTTTTTGCTTATATTTATCAAATAAAATTACCATGCATTTCCATTTTACACTAAGGAACAAATCCAACAGAACGACTTTGCATCTGTATAATAATAGGCTACCAATCGTAATTTCAAAAGCAGTTCTGTTAAAAAAAATAATTTTATATATAGGCTATATATATATATTATTATTTTTTTGATTCCCTACAACCTAGAGTTTAAAAAAAAATGGTTTTAAGTAAAGTGTGATTTGCCAGGGGGGACGGGGATTTCCTTCTGGTCTAAACATCCCTGCTTCTGCTGAATTATTTTAATCCCCACACCCCTCCCTCCACAGTAGCTAATCAATGCTAGGCTACTTCACCAATAGACCATATCAAATATATAAAATAGAGATATGCAACAGGCACGTTTAAACGACAAACAATAAAATCAAAACCAGCGTTTCAGTTGTTCATTAGTTCCAGTGGCCTAATGCATGCACGGTTTTTCAAATTTCACAAAGCGTTTTGAGATTATTTTGAATGAAATAATGAAGTTTATAAGTGTTTTGGCACACCACGCCGAGTGGCCCTATGCATTTTTCTAAAGTCGGGTTTTATTCTGGCAATTTATTTTTCTCATTACAGCTAAAATAACTTAATAGGCGACTCCGTAATTTTTTGGTCATACAGATAAGAGTAGAGTAGCTTACATCGTTCAAAACTGTAAACTTGTATTCATATTATTAGGCTAACGACAACAGTTTATCTGTCGTCTCTGTCTCCGGGAACTGCGCGTCACAAAAATGAACCAAAAGCCGATTCAGCTCAGTCACGATAAGAAATCGGCCATGTCTAAAGTCTTTAAATGTCTAAATATTTAGGCTAATAAATGTTATCTGATTATGTAATCCATATGAAAACGAGAGGTACAGAGGATCTATACTCAATGTAAGCGCTTCCCAATGAGAAAATGACAAGACAAGGGTGAAAATCTCGCTCCATTTTGTAGGCTAAATCGCCCTGAATTAAAATGTAAAAACAGATCAAATAATTTATTTGTCGAAATGTTGCGATACTGTTTCATTTAAGTTCATAATTATTCTATAAATGTTATTTAATTTAGCAGCATTACCACGAAGCACCAGGGTTCGATATTTATTTGAATAAAGGCTGGCCCAAACCAGTTTTATTTCATCAATTATTGAAATAATGAAATATTTAGTAATAAACTTTTATGACAGAAATATCACTAGTCTACATGTAACTTAAATCATTTAATTCCTTCATTATCAACACTGTCTAGAATAGCAATTTAAGTGTGAATTGCGACTTCTCTTTGTGTTAAGTCAGCCTCAGACTCCGATAGCCTGTGGGGGGTTGGAGGGACAGTTGCTGGACAAAGGTGTTAATGTTCCTCTTTCATATGGAGAGTGTCGGATAGCCAGCCTGATGAGCAGGCAAAATTATTGTAAGGATAAATCTGTGTCCAAATGTATGCCCCATATCTTATTAAATTATAAATATTGTAGTTTATTTATTGTAGCCTATTTAAAGGTTTTTTTTCACACAAAATTTCAATTGAAGTTATTGTAAGGTGAATTCAACAAGGCATGCTGTGTCTTTGAAGCAACAATTAAAGGCTAAATATTTTTTTCGTGATTTGTATGGCTGACACGCAGCGACATATACAGTATTATCAGCTGTATGATGTGTTTTTACCATGTTTTTAAATGTTTAATTTCGAGAGAGACCCGGCGGGTGCAGCGAGGGAGACTAAATAAACTTGCTAAAAAGAGATCCAGCGCGAGAGAGGCAAAGAAAAACGCATGTTTTTAATTTAATTAGGCTATGTTGCTTTGGACAATTTTCGTTTTGTACTGTTTTAATTGTTTAATTTAGCTGTAATTTTTATTGGCAATACAAATTTAAAATGTCGCAAGAATAAGATTAGCCTAGTGTTTCTTATTTTGCATCGCAAAAGAAATAAACTCTAAACTCGATGCAATCCTGTTTAAAAAAAACAAAACTGTCCCGACACTTTATTTAAACCTTGAAATGTTCGAACTTGGTTTCAAACTTAAGTAATTTAAGTGTTCTTTTACATTACACAATAATTTAGCAGACTAAAGACGAGCTTCTTCATTTTCATTTTCTGACGCAATCGGCTGACAATCTTCCTTCATCAGTTTTTGATTTCTTCAGATTATTTCTTCACAAGACTTTTGAAACTTGTATCACATAGTCTAGAATATTTGCTCCAAAACTATGTGAGAATCATCCTGACTAATCATTCAGATGAGTCAATAAAGTCTTTTAGAATGTGTATGACGTGTTTTGTTTGAGAAAGCTTTATGCGAGGAGGCTTGATCTCTCATTAATATGTATCCATTTCACACCTGAGAAAGACAAAGACCCTCCCATAATGGCCCTATTAGGTGCTATCAGGCCATATGAGGAGCCTTGCACAAAGAATGAGGAGATTTAAAAAAGAATGGCTTTTAGATTGTTTGGATTTATTTACAACACACACACACACACACACACACACAGTGCTTAGAATAAGTGAACACACCCATGCTAAAGTTGACTAAAAAGAGGAATAAAAAATCGTAATGTCTTAATTAAAAAAATGAGGAAAACTCCAACCTTTAGGGAAATGAATAATGTCCTTGAATTCTTTGTGAATGAATAATGTATCGCAAATAATTAAATGTTCTTCTTTAAAATACAGGGTGCATACGTCTGGACACATCTATCACACACCCTTCACCATATAGACAAGGTTTTATTTCAGTTCAAAGTTAGAGTTGGAAAAATCTTGAAAAGAAAATTGTCTTTTTCCATAAATGTCTTAGTTTGATCATACATATTTCAAAGTTGAGGATTCATTATTTTGATATAGCTTGGATTGGAACAAACACTATAACATCTTAGTTGATTAGTTTATTGACAAAACATACTATATATTTAAAATATGAGCAGAAACTCCTAACAAAAGCTTATTTGATGTCTATTTTAGAGTAAAAACTTTATACTCTATCCAAAACTAGTCAACAAAATGTCTTTTATTTCGTCTATAACAGTGTGTATCTGTGCGTTCATTCATTCATTCATTCACACACACACACACACACACACACACACACACACACACACACACACACACAGAAACATGATTCACATTTAAACAGTATGCTATTTTTCCGTTTACAGACACTAACGTTATTCTATATCGCGATTAGAGCAAAGCACAAGCATAAAACACTTACACACTTCTCAGCTGAATCTGTTGCTCCTCCTTGTGGTGAAAATAAACCAGCACTTGTTCTGAGGTAGGTAAATGTCCCAGGTAGTGTTGTCAAAAAACTCGGTACTTCGGTACCAAGTCGGTACTAAAAAAATTAAACGGTTTCGGTCCCAGCTTTTCTAGGTACCGAGTACCGGGTTAATCCGGTTCTTGATGCGCTGTCGGAAAGATGCAGAGGTGCGTACTCTTCATAAAAACACTCTGAGACACGGGGACCGGCGCTGCTAATGCGGTGGCTCTGAATCCACTTGTTGACAAGAAAGGAGGAAAGAGCCACATATGGAAATATTTTGAATTAGGCTAATGTCACGTTGCCATAAAGGGCCGTTCACACGTTTATATAGCGCGTTTTTTTGCGCGTGCAAATTTCAAATGTAGGCGCGCGGCAAGCGCGCTCTCATAATAGAAGAGACGTGCGAGCTCGTCTTTCCAGGCTCGCCGCTGTTCATGGTTGCAGAGCGGAGACACGGGAAAGCAAGCGCTTGTGGAAAGGAGAAAGCGGTGCGATGCGCTCTCCATGATGACGAGGAAGTATCAGAATTAATTGATTTCTAGCCCTTGCATTAGAAATCAGCTACAGGGTTCTCAAGCTTTGAAGACCGGCAAGAGTGACATTTTTGGATTAAATAAAAGTACAGTTAAGTCAAATAAAACATGTTTTATCTCCTGTATAGTTTGGTAACACTACAATAAGACACCATTCATTAATATTACTTAATGCAACATCAACACATTGAGTGAACAATATATTTTTACAACATTAATTAATGTTTGTGAATGTTATTTAATACAAACACTTGATTGTTCATGTTTGTTCACTTCGTGGGCGTGTCACATTACCAGAGATAATGAGCTGAGAGAAAGATAATTAGAATGGCTGACACGTCTCTCTTTTTATATAGATGACATAAACGGAGAATATTTATTTTAGTTTTGAATCGGATCATTTAAAAGTACAAACTCAAATGATTTAAAAGATATATTGCTCATGTCTGGGTGAATAGTATTAGCTGAGTTGTGTTGAAGATTAGAGACGTGCTCCAGGAAAAAAGTTCACGGTGACTGAGAGGCAGAACGCACACCCTGTTTATATTCTTTATTTTACAAAAGCACAATATTTTATTTCGATTGTATGTGGGCACATAAAAAAGTAGACATTTAACAGATTATTTTCTCATATTTCTTAACTCTATATGAACAGAAATGATGGTAGTACTTTAAGTCTATTTTTCTGCTATGTGAAAAAAACGAGCAAAACGCGCCGGCGCGTTACTGGTCCCCAGAGGGTTAACATACAAAGTAGTGGTGCACGATATATCGGCCGCCGATATAATATCGGCCGATATGGTAAATTCTTTACACATCGGTATCGTTCCGATGTCAAAATAGGGCCGATGTGAACAGGCCGATAATCATTACTGTGTATTTGACGTGTATGTAGATGTGAGTGTGGGGGCAGGGATGTTTTTGCACGAGCGCATACATTACTAGCGCAAGTCCTGTCATCAGTTTAAACATCAAGCGCAAGAAGACTGGAACTTGCGCGCTGTTTTCTGTCAGCCTTACTAAGGTGTATTTTTGTCCCGCCAAAGCCTTATTTGACCGGTGAGTGATGTAGATGAGTGATGTAGATGACTGACTCCATCTCCTGCGCTTGTTTAAAGGTGCTCTAAGCGATGTCACGCGTTTTTTAGGCCAAAACATTTTTTGTCACATACAGCAAACATCTCCTCACTCTCCGCTAGCTGCCTGTCCCCTGACCACACTGTAAAAAAATGTGGTCTCTGTAGACAGCCCAGGCTCCACAAACGGCAACATAAACAAACTGCGGCGACCCGTTCCACGAAACAAAACAAACAGTGTTCCAGCCTGAGGGTGGGGTTAGTGAGCGTACATGGGGGGGTGTGGAGGAGAGACGCATGAAGAGGAAAGTTATAATTTTAACTCTTTAAGTTTGATATGGCCGACACACGACCAAAGAGACGACGTTCTGATGAACAGATTGCAAAAATACAAAGAAGAGGGAAAAGGAGAAGGAACGCATGCCCGAATTTACACTGGAAAAGCCTTTGAAAGGTGGTGAGAACTCTGCCAGCAGAAGGGCTTCCAATCCGACATTCAGGTAACGTTAGCTCTGTTTTTGCTGGACAGGTGGGTAAATCCAGTTTGGTTTTTCTAAATGGTATTTCATGTTCGTCTAACAAACACAAGGATATAATTAGCTAGAACAATGCAGTCAGCGCTAACTTTGGTGAATACAACATATAGGTTTCTAGCAGCTAGCTATCGATCTCTATTTTAAATAATTAAGCAAACTCACAGTAGGGCGACAGTTTGTGTGAATGATAGTTTTCACCAACTATTTATTATGAAATTGAATGTTCATTCATAGCCTATTGACAACTTTGACTAAATTTGAAGCTAACGTTATCTTGCTATTATTGCGTCCTGGTATGGGAGCTAAAGTTATAACCTCAGGCGAAACGTTTTATCGTGTTTTTCTGGTAATGTTTCTTTTTTTTTTTTTTTGCATTATATGAAAGCATTTATCTCACTTGGCGACATTACATCTTGAAAGAAGTATCAGTAAAACTACAGGGGGAGGGGACGGGATGAGGAGGAGCCCTTACAAAAAAATACTGCAGTTTTTGCTACATGTAGAAAAATGCAGTTTTTTGGACACGAAAAAACTGCAATATTGCAGTATAGCTGGAGTACAACTGCAGTTACGGCATTACAACTGAAGTAGTACTACATATCAGAAATACTGCAGTATTATTGAAGTAGTACTACAATAATACTGCGATATAACTGCGGTATTACTACACTGAATACTACAATAATACTGCAATATAACTGCGGTATTACTGCACTGAATACTACAATAATACTGCAATATAACTGCGGTATTACTGCACCGAATACTACAATAATACTGCAATATAACTGCGGTATTACTACACTGAATACTACAATAATACTGCAATATAACTGCGGTATTACTGCACTGAATACTACAATAATACTGCAATATAACTGCGGTATTACTGCACTGAATACTACAATAATACTGCAATATACCGTATATACGCGAATATAAGACGAGGTTTTTGTCCTAAAAATAGGCTGAAAAATGGGGGGTCGTCTTATATTCAGGGTCATCTTATATTCGAGTGGAGGAATCGATTGATAGCCTTTTTCTCCCGCGCCGTCGACTGACGAGAGCGCCGAGGATCTCGATGCGGCGCGGACGCGCTTGGAAAAAACGAGCGCGTTGCTTCCATTATGAGCGCGCGCCTACATTTGAAATAACGAACTTGAGCGCGCAAAAGACGTGATGTGTGTGTGTGTGTGTGTGTGTGTGTGGGTGTGGGGGGGGTCTCTGCTCGTTTGTCTCCGTCCACTCTGGCATCCTCTGTGAATGGCGCATTTTCTTGCGCGGCTCGAGCAGAGGGAGAGAGAGAGAGAGCGGGAGCCGGATCGTCGTTGAAAACGGCCAGACGACCCCGCAGAGTGATTAAATCCATCCCGTTGCACTTAGGGCAGCCGCAGTCATGGCCAATCAGGAAGCGCCGCTCTACGCAGACTAGCGGGCCTCTGCACGAGGCACAGGTGATGCGAGGCATTTGGAACAACGCCTCGGAAATTTGCTCTTAAAATTATTTTGAAAACCAGATTTTTTCCCCAAAAATCTATTTTCCCCCCAAAATAAGTCTGGAAAATGGGGGGGTCGTCTTATATTCAGGGTCGTCTTATATTCGGGTATATACGGTAACTGCGGTATTACTGCACTGAATACTACAATAATACTGCAATATAACTGCGGTATTACTGCACTGAATACTACAATAATACTGCAATATAACTGCAGTATTACTGCACTGAATACTACAATAATACTGCAATATAACTGCAGTATTACTGCACTGAATACTACAATAATACTGCAATATAACTGCAGTATTACTGCACTGAATACTACAATAATACTGCAATATAACTGCGGTATTACTGCACTGAATACTACAATAATACTGCAATATAACTGCGGTATTACTGCACTGAATACTACAATAATACTGCAATATAACTGCGGTATTACTGCACTGAATACTACAATAATACTGCAATATAACTGCGGTATTACTGCACTGAATACTACAATAATACTGCAATATAACTGCGGTATTACTGCACTGAATACTACAATAATACTGCAATATAACTGCAGTATTACTGCACTGAATACTACAATAATACTGCAATATAACTGCGGTATTACTGCACTGAATACTACAATAATACTGCAATATAACTGCGGTATTACTGCACTGAATACTACAATAATACTGCAATATAACTGCGGTATTACTGCACTGAATACTACAATAATACTGCAATATAACTGCGGTATTACTGCACTGAATACTACAATAATACTGCAATATAACTGCAGTATTACTGCACTGAATACTACAATAATACTGCAATATAACTGCAGTAGTACTGCAATACATAATACAGCTAAAGTATAATTACAATACTACTGAAATGCAATACTAATACAATGTTGTACAATACCATTGAAATACAACCAGAATATCCTAAATAAGTTTTATTTTCACACATCTGCAATATAATGATTTAAGATACAAAACAGTGAATGTCTCAAACTGCAATGCAATAAATAATGTGATTTTACTTTTTTTTTTACTTCAAATAACAGGCTGAGAGTTAGACAATGTACCGGTATTTAAAGTGTTTATTTACAAATCATGCATATATCTTCCTCCACATTATTCAGAGAAGTTGGGTTTTTTTGAAGAGCTTATTCTCATTATTCCACTTTGTTCTTTTAACTGCCTTCATCTCAGATGTGGAAACACGATTGTGGAATACTCTAAATGTTCCGATCCAATCTGACTTGTAATGCTGCCTGAATCATGCACTGTTCCTTCGTTGGCCAGAGGAGAACTGGCCCCCCGACTGAGCCTGGTTTCTCCCAAGGTTTTTTTCTCCATTCTGTCCCTGATGGAGTTTTGGTTCCTTGCCACTGTTGCCTTGGCTTTTGGCTTGCTTAGTTGGGGACATTTAATATTCAATAATATTATTGATCTGCCTTACTTAAGGTGGACGTTGACGCAATATCTTTTAGAAACAAACTTTGTTATATTGTTTTCATGTTATCACTGTGAAGCGCTTTGATACAATCTGTATTGTAAAAAGCGCTATATAAATAAAGGTGACTTGACTTGACTTGACATGTAGTCTGTAAAAAACAAACAAACAAAAAGAATCAGAGACACTCTTTTCAGTTAGGCCGGTGACACACTGGCTGCGTGGCGTAAGCGTCTCAGCTGCGTGGCGTGTCCGTGTTTATTTCAGCTCCCATGTTAACAGGTTAGAGCTTGCAGACTGCCTGCATGACACGCATGTCTCAGGCACGCGGAAAACGCGTGCATGCTAGAAATAGAACCGATGCCTATTTTTCACGGGACACGCAAGCGCATTGGAAGCGTTTCCAGGCAAAATAGAATAGGAAAAGATGTTTATATGTTATTTTGTACACGAATACATATTAATAAATTACATTTTGATGGTTGAAAGTCTAGGTATTGACAAATTCAGATATAACTATAATTTGAAAATAAATAAATAATTATGAATTTTCAAATATTGCACCTGTCAATACAGAATGAAATATTCTGTAGTCTATTTTGCTGTCAATACTGCTGACAGTGTCTTTATCAGTAGGCTTTATATTTATGCTTAACATGAAGTTTAGTCACCAGGCAGCAGCGCCGCGTCAGACACGTTTCTGGTGTGCAAAGACACAGAAATCGCGACACAGCCGCCACGCAACAGAAACGCCACGCTCACGCCACGCAGCCAGTGTGTCACCGGCCTTACACTCTTCCCCACAGGCATATTTTATGCTTAAAATGAATCTGCAAGTTAATCTCTTAAATTTAAAGGAACACGCCACCGTTTTTTGAAATAGGGGTTATTCTATGGAATTAATATTGTGTCATAATTAAACAAACAAATCCAGCATTTTGCAAAGTCGATCTGCTTTGCAAAGGAAAACTCGACTCGCAAACAAACAGAAAGCAATGTGCAAGTACAAAGGTCAATTTGAGCGAAAATGTAGTGGAGTAACACATGCATTGTGTTTTGCAAATATAAATAAATGAGCCTAGGTAATATTTCACAAATAAATACAAACCATCCTACAAATTGCTTGTAACCTTTGAACAAATACCAAATCTAGTGCATACAAATGCACATCTGTCTGTTATGATTGTGTGAGACACTTGGCTTTTTATGAGATCTCTCGGCTCGATTTTCTCACAAATGCAGTTGAGCGACTTCCTCTTCTAAAACAGTAGATGGCGCTAATATAGGGGATTCATTTAGCGCTAGTCTCCCAGGAGAAGCACTGATTTGAAACGCGTGCTTGCCTTTGCATACAGCTGTGGAAAATGAGTGGTGAACAGGTGTGTTTACTGTATCTATAATGAACCTTTTTGAGGTTTTCTTTTGCAAAATGTTATTACGTATCTAGACAGAAATCCACATTTAGCACTTAGTAGCACTTCACTCTCTCTAGAATAGAGGAATGAGCTGAAAGCTCTGCCATCATATGTTGCATTTTTACATTTTTGTAAACGTTACATTTACTGAACAGTCTATTTCTTTCGTTCTCCATAAATTAATGACAACATTTAATTTAATTGAAAGGAGGATTTCATTTGTCCAAAATAATAATTTGGGCACTGCATATGTCACAGGCAGGTTATATTGTTTGTTTTGTTCAGTCATTATTTTATTACATTAACAGTTAAGCTGACTGAATTCCAACTAAATACATAAGTGGGAAATGTTGTCATTAATTTATGGAGAACGAAAGCAATAGACTGTTCAGAAAATGTAACGTTTACAAAAATGTAAAAATGCAACATATGATGGCAGAGCTTTCAGCTTATTCCTCTATTCTAGAGAGAGTGAAGTGCTACTAAGTGCTAAATGTGGATTTCTGTCTAGATATGTAATAACTTTTTGCAAAAGAAAACCTCAAAAAGGTTCATTAGATACAGTAAACACACCTGTTCACCACTCATTTTCCACAGCTGTATGCAAAGGCAAGCACGCGTTTCAAATCAGTGCTTCTCCTGGGAGACTAGCGCTAAATGAATCCCCTATATTAGCGCCATCTACTGTTTTAGAAGAGGAAGCCGCTCAACTGCATTTGTGAGAAAATAGAGCCAAGAGATCTCATAAAAAGCCAAGTGTCTCACACAATCATAACAGACAGATGTGCATTTGTATGCACTAGATTTGGTATTTGTTCAAAGGTTACAAGCAATTTGTAGGATGGTTTGTATTTATTTGTGAAATATTACCTAGGCTCATTTATTTATATTTGCAAAACACAATGCATGTGTTACTCCACTACATTTTCGCTCAAATTGACCTTTGTACTTCTGCACATTGCTTTGTTTGTTTGCGAGTCGAGTTTTCCTTTGCAAAGCAGATCGACTTTGCAAAATGCTGGATTTGTTTGTTTAATTATGACACAATATTAACTACATATTATTCACCATAGGGCTGGGCGATATGGCCAAAAAAAATTATCACGATAATTTTTTTTATATCAGTCGATATCGATAATTATCACGATAAATATCAAATCTTTATTTCTTTTAAGTTTAAAGGCAGATTTTTGCTCCTATAAGTGAAAGTTGTAGAAACCAGAGCGTTAATTGTGGTTTTAAACTACTCTTTATTGTCAGAACATATCATGACAAACACTTGCCAAACAGGTGAACATTTCACAAATCTGAGGTAGAACATGCAAACATTTGTCATTTTTCCTTAACAAAATAAACATCTGAATAGAAAAATATTTCTTCAGCACAGTTTGCAATATTCAAATGACATGTTTTGTCTCGAAACGCTTATTTGACAGCGAGTTGACAGTAAATCTGCATCCTAACTCAAGCTAATACTACTATGTTAAATTTATGTTCATTAACAAAAACAGTAACATCTGTTTAAAAAAAGAAATGTAACGACCACATTTTTATTTTGGTAAAATGTAATATTCTGACTGTTTGAGTTTTATTCAAATTAACCATTGGTCATCCAGTATCATGCATTTAGATCATGATAACCACAGATAAAACCAGGCATAGCCTATAACTTAGCACCTCACTATCATGGCAATATGTAACTTTATGGTTTCTATGGTATTTGTATGAAAAACAGTAGCCTAACAGTTAAATACATTATTAAATACTGTAATTAAATTCCATTAGTCATTTAATACATTGTCTACATTAATAATATAATACAATTCAATATGTATATCTCACATTTCATATTACTAGGCTAACGTTACAGTAAATCCATGGTAGGCTAAATGAATTCAGTATCAATTTAGATTCTGACTGTATCGTTCCGCACAGTGTTTCTCCTGTTTGTCAGCGCTGTTTCATCTACCTTTAAACTGGTTTGAACTTGACATTTGTGTTCTTCGCTGAATTCAAGCGCTTCTCACTGGATCGAGTCGTGAGCGTGACAATCAGAGTAAACGCGCATGTGCTCTAGTGAGCTCCCGTTTGGACTTTGAGCCGAGCGGATAAATGGTCCGTGTGGCGCGCGGTTCAAATGAGTTTCGTTCCGCTTTTGACGCATACACATTATCGAACATTTATCGACCTCTTGATATCGTTTTATCGAGGAAAATTATATCGCGATAATTATCGTTATCGTTTTATCACCCAGCCCTAATTCACCATCTCCCCTACATTCAGATAGGTGGACAAACGCATTTTTGTCTCAGTGCGTGCATTGTCTTAGTCTGGCAGAGTCGCCGCCAGTTTAGCTTAGCATAATGAATGGAATCCTTTGTCGCCGGATAGCATGTTGTGAGTAAAAGTTATCCAAACATTCGTATTCACAACGAGTACAAATAGCAATGCAGATTAAGACTAGGTGATTTCCTAGGCAGATATTGACTTATTGACTATATTGAGGTGAAGCACAGGCGAAGCACAGATATCACGCAACATACTTTCATCAACAGACAGGCCTGACCTGCACTGAGTATCTTCGCTTTTGGATTGTGTTGAGTTTGAAAAGTTTCAGCTTTCAGGTGTTGCGTGATATATCTCTGCGCCCAAGTAGCCGTGCTTAATCTGGTCTTAATCTGCATTGCTATTTGTACTCGTTGTGAATACGCAGGCCAGCGTAGTATTTAGTTGCTGTTTTTTTATCACTTTTACTCACAACATGCTATCCGGCAACAAATGATTCCATTCATTATGCTAAGCTAAGCTAGCGGCGACTCTGCCAGACTAAGACAATACATGCATATAGACAAAAATGCATATGCCCACCTATCTAAATGTAGGTGAGACAGTGAATAACCCCTATTTCAAAAAAAGGTGGCGTGTTCCTTTAACTTGGTGTCTGCAAGTGTTTGTGGAAAGTATTCATACTATTTCCAGTTAATTTATGGTTTATTGTTCTACATTAATAATGAGTTTGAACACTCCAGATAAAAAGTTAAATTACTCACCCTCATGTCATTCCAACCCCGCAAGACTTTCGTTCATCTTCAGAACACAATTGAAGATCTTTTTGATGAAATCTGAGAGCTTTCTGTCACTCCATTGACAGTCTACGCAATTTGCCCAATAACATGCATTTCTGGAAAAAAGCAGAAAGACACAATTTTTAAATTTTGTGAGTGCATATTTGTTTCACAGCAGCCATTATCTTCTGTTTAATTACATTTTTGATCTTTAGTTGTTACCAGTGCATTTTCCTAAATAATCACACCATAAAAAGTATTTTTTTTTATCCTTTTCTGCCCATTAATGTCAAACTATTAAACATATTTGCTTGTATTTTTGTGTATATCCAGTAAGTTAGTGTCTGATATTCCAAATATTCCTAATATTAAATTGAAACAATTTAAGTAAAGTCACCATTATGTATAGCGCTTTATACAATACAGATAGTTTAAAAAAAATGCATTAAAAGTGATAAAGAAAATAATGCTGCAAACATACACAATCTGCCGTGACGCAGCTCTAAAAAATAGCGTAAACAGTGTAAAACTACGCTACAGTACGGAAGCGGCGTTTCCTCTTATTTGCTCACCGGTTTGAATAACATATAAAGTCTTTTTTACACTAATCTAAAATTAAAATAAACAGATATGAGGACATTATACGTTATACTCACCTCTAAACTGAATGACTTGACAAGGGCAACACTCCACCTCGCGTAGCTAATGAACTTCTTTTCTTCCAGAAAACGCTTCTCTTCCGTCCCACTTGTGAATGACCGTCACCACGGGTTGTAATGCTGTAATGTCTTTGTGTTTTAATTGTGATAGTCCATAAATATGAACGTATATGAACGATATTTTCAGTAAGGAAATTAACCAAACCATATTTTATGGAGCAGACACCACGGGATAAGACTCGTTGTCAGGACAACGACCGCAGTGCGCTCGCGCGAAGGAAGCTCTGGTCACGTGGGCTATACGCAGGTGAAAAAGTTAGTGTCGCACAATACAGCATAACTGCAGTAGGCTACAGTGTAATATTAATGGTAGACCAAGACTTCGGATGCAAAAACCAAAAAGTTCATCTGATTTTTTTTTTCATAAAGCTCCTTTATTTAGGTTCAGTAATTTCACTTTTTATTGGCAACGAAAATGATCTCATTGCCATTAAAGTGAAATTACTGACACCTTGACTTTGAGTTTTTCTTTTTAAGTCTTATCACTTTTTAAAGTGTATCACTGAACTGCAGTTATTGTATCTATAGGCTACTTCATTTTACTGCAAATCTACAGTTGTACTGCAGTTTTACTTCACTATTCTGAAGTTGTACTTTTTGTACTGCAGTTTTACTGCAGTTGTACTTCAATGTACTGCAGTTATATTGTATCTATACTTCGTTAATACTGCAAATCTACAGTTGTACTTCATTGTACTGCAGTTATACTGCTTTAAACTGCAGTTTTACTGCAGTTGTACTTCATTGTACTGCAGTTATTTTTTGTGGTCTAGCTAGCCTCCGTTTTGTTTGACAATACTTTGAACGTCAATAAGAAGTGATGTCACCCAGCATCGCTTTGAGCACCTTTAACTGAGAGAACGAGCAGAGAGAGTGAAAGCCCCGGTCGCGCGCGCACTCTCGCCGTCTTCAAACTGTCTTGCTCTCTCTCCCTCCCTCGCGCATATTAATGAATTGAGTTGACTGAATATCTTTGAGAATCCACGATGGTAAAAGGTCGGAAGACCGAAGTTTTTTTTTTCTGAACTACCACTGGTTGTGAATTGTGCTAAAATAACGTTGCCTTATTTTCTCTGAAAAGCTTTCCACACATTCAGATCATCTGAATCGGACATAAATCGGACTAAGGTTCCATTTATTAAAGTCTTGTTAACTACATTAGTTAACATTCTATTAATATTAGTTTCTATGCGGATTTACTCCATGATAAAACCACCCCAGTCATTCTAGAATGATTCATTCTTTCCAAATAGAGCTATTCAAGTCATCTGGTGAAATTGTTTTTATATCGCAATATATATCGGAGAAAAATAAAATATCGCAATGTCATTTTTTTACCAATATGGTGCAGCTCTAATCCTCGCTATGTGTTTTCTATACAGAGATATCGACATCGGTAAATATCGGTATCGGCCATAACAGCAATATTAATATAAGTTATCGGTATCAGCCACAATTTTCACATCGGTGCATCACTAATACAAAGCATGTTTTAGCCAAGGACACACCGTATTTCCTGAATTCATCTGCCTTGGAAGTTTACATTCAAACCCTCCGTCAAATCTTTCCACAGCAGTTTTTGTGTTTAAGGCAGAGCCTCAAGCTAAGGGATAATGAAAGTTTTATACTCCTCTTTTTACTGACAGTGAGCCTCACTGCTGCTCGGGGAATGTTTGTTCTCAACAGAATGTTATTACCCGAAAGTCTAGTCAAACTTTTAAAGATTTGCTCTGCTGCTTTTGCTTTGCTATTTTCACACTGTTATCAAAGTAACTGGCACCTCTCTCTCTCTCCTTCTCTCTCTCTCTCTCTTTCTCTTTTTCCCGGCTCTTGCCCCTGAAACTTCTCTTCAATGATGTCTATCTTCAATGTCCCTCCTCTTCCTCTGTCTGCCTCCCTGTAGCTGTGTAACCCTTCCTGTTCCCTCTCTTCATCCTCAGGCTTCATCTCTAGAGAAAGACAAGGAGGGCGTGCTCACACGCATCATAGAAAGCACTGTCAGCCTGGGAAAGCTGCAGGAAAAAGTAAAGGTGAGGCCTGCAATTTACATACTGCAAGGGAAGTGAATTTGCCTTGCTTGAAAGGCGTTGTGACCTTAAAATGAGCTTCAGATTCTGGATAGATATTAGAGTTGTTCTCAACCAGGGGGCTTCAGGAAACATCCAAGGAGGCCTCAAGATGGCTTAAATTGGTTTAAACACAAGACAAAATAAGCATTAAAATAAGCCAAAGCAACTAATAATATTAATAATATTTCTTATTTTAATTAACTTCCTCAACAACTGTTTTTTTTCTTTGAAGAATCAGAGATCCCACTGTTTGAAAAACATGGGTATAAGGCAGCTTAATTTGAAAAATGTGATTTATTGACCTAGAAAAGTCATGCAAATTAATACAATTTTATAACTCCATGGGCATTTGTATAATGAATATATTTTTTTCTAGTTATAGCAAGCTCTAAAATATCTTAAAGATTTTGAAAAAAGATATATTTTAAATCCTTATCCTCAATCCTTATCCATTCATTCACAAACAACTTTTAAAGTCAAACAAAAGCAGATATACAGTACGCTCACACACCAAGGTTGAGGGCCAGGAGTTAGTTTTAGCATTGATGGCTTTGCCTTAACACACTTATAAAACATTCAACACAGAGACAGAGAGAGTCTAAGACAGACAGAGAAAATGCTGACATAAACACACACACACACACACACATCCTAATTTAATGACCTTGCCCATTTGACATATCCAATAATAGGTCAATCCAGACACACACAAGCCCCCCACACTCAGCAGGTCTATAATTAACATGTGGAGTGTTATTTTAGTTGCAGAGTGAATGTTTCTCCCTCTCTTTTAACTGCGCTTCAGTTCAGATGCTGCCTGTATCGGTGTAGATAGAGTAATTGGACGGCACTGAATGAAAGTGTTAGTCTATATTTTTCTTATTTCCCTTGAGTGAGATCCACTCCCTGTTTATTTCTGCGGCGATGGACAAAACAGTTCAAAATTGTTATTTTTCAGCTATAAGCCAAAGGTGAATTTTATGCTGTGCACATGTGGATAGTGCCTATGATGTATGAGCTATACACAACAAAATGTGAGCAGAGAGTGCTGTGTGGTTATTGGCAGCAGAATTAATAAGCAGATAAATATTTAATTTATAAACATTTACACAGTGGACAAGAGGATGTCTAGAACTTTGTGAATAACTGGCATAAATCTGTGCAGCTTTCTGAACTTATTTAAGGTCCTTGCACACTGAGTCCGAAATTTTCGTATGCGTTTTTACATACTCATCATTCGATGGCTCTCAAAATGCTTGCTACGGATGCAAACAATGCAGAAAATCGAACCTGATCCAAAAAAATGTATGACGGACAAATTTTGGAGGCAGTGTGATTGACACAACGTGAGTAAACGTAATTTACTGCCATAATAAAGCTGTTTATGTATGCCATTGATTTATGAGAATGCATGTGAATATTCTGTAAAGCATTTTTCACTGGCAGCAAGTGGTGCAGCAAAACAAAATTGCTCTCATTGTAATGGACAAAGCTGTTTACACTGAGCATTGCATTGTTATAGTTTTGTTGTGTCAAGCTTCACTGCACACTTACAGTGTAGACGCAATGTAACACTCTAGCAGTCGGGAAGGAAACTGTGTGTGTGACCTCTGCATTCTAAATCAGAAAATGAATGCAAGTATTTTTCTTCTGCAACTGAATCGGTCTGCCTGTGCTGTGATTGTTTGTGGACTGTTATTAGTTTTAAAGTCACTGTGCAGTCCACTGAGCTGTGGTATTGCATGGATTAGATTATTTTTTTTCACCACTGGCTGGTCCTATCACAGATGAACAGAATGACAGTCCTTACATCTCTCCTGAAGTGCTCTGTTTTTCCCTCTCTTATTTTCATATTTTCATTCTCTTTTCCAGAATCAAGGATTCGACAGCCCCATAATATAATATGATATAATGACTGTTTGTATGACAATACAAATTGATAAAAATTCATATATATATTTCTGCACAACCTTCTCCCTTAGCAAAGTCGTGAGAGCAGTGTGCTGTAAAACTTCCGGAAGCCTTCTTTGGTGTTTCGCTGATAGGCCCACGACACCTCCAGCAGTGAATCCCAGCGTCCCAGGTTCACTCCCTAGGTGCCATAAACTCGATAAATGAATAATGAAACGCATGTACCCCAGCAAAGCAGAAAAAAAGGAGGAAAAATTAAGAGACAAAAAGGAATTTGGCCGAACTTCTCAGAGCCTCTTCTTCTTTTTTCACACAAACTCCACAGTTATTAGCCAACACAGTCAGCACTGAAGGCGCCCCTGTCCCGCCAGACACAGGGATTTTCACCTCTTTCCCGGTTCTGGAAAATGACAATGTGCTGGTGAGTGTAGCCCATACCTGGACTTGCTTAAGGGCCCCCAAACATCTAAATCTGCCCATGTTTTCTACAATTAACATGATTTAAGAGAAACCTTTGTGGACCTTACAGGAATAGTTTTTAAAAACAATTATTCACTCACCCTCATTTTGTTGCAAATCTATGTCTGTGGAACACAAAATTAGTAAATTGTTAAGACTTTTGCTGCTCGCTCTGTTCCATAGAAAATTAACAATGAATGAAAAAAGCTCCAAAAAAGTAGCCAATAGTAAAAGTAGGTATTTTCAGTGAGTCAGTTGATTAAGTTTGCAGAACTGTTTTGAATGATTAATTCACAAATCAGACCTCATCCAGTTGACTCTCTGACTCAATGATCTGCTCACAGCAGTGAACAGCCCACTGAGCGGTAAGATTATCAGTGAATAACAAGATATATTTCAATCCGTTCACCACAAAAAGCTATTTTACGGCTTCAGATGACTTGGATTATTATGCACTTTTTCATTTATCCACAAGTATGTATTTATTTCCTCAGCCACTTTCTCTGTCCCTTACACCATTTTTCTTTCCACCCTGTTGTGTTCTCTTCCTACTTTCTTCCACTCTCATCTCTCTCTCTCTCTCTCTTTATATATCTCTCTCTTTATCTCTCCTCCACTCTCTGTCTCTCTATCTTCATCCGTCTCCTGGTGGCTAATTAGACAGAACAGATGCTAGACTCACGCTGAGTAAATACATGCAGAAAACAACGAATCACTGCCTCACAGAGAAGCACAAGTTGGTAAAAGAAAGTGAGATCAAGCAACTAGAACACAAAACATGAAAAAACACATAGTAAGACCCATTTCATATAGACATAAGTAGTATGTGAGCAAAGTAGCAGCACAACTGCAACAGCAGCTGCTTTCACACTGACAGCGTAAATAAAATCAAAACTTTGAATATTTATTTTAATTATGGACGTTCATTGGTTATTTGGAGTCGAGCAAGGCTTTTAAAGTTAAGACTAGAGTGTTACAAGAAAACTTTTTAGCTTTTTTGAGGGTAAAGTTGATATATTTATAGTAGCAAATCTGTATCCTGAGAGTGGTTTCTGTGTCTGTGTTTGTATAAGTATTTGTGAGTTACAGTGCTAGTCAGGACAAGTGTTCTGGCGTGGTTCCTTCCCAAGGGGTCAGAACGGCATTCTCCTTACTGCCCAGCTAAACAAACTGCCATACGCTTCTGTTCTTCCGTTTCTGCTCTAGAAACACACACACTCACTCACTCACTCACTCACTCACTCACTCAAGTATGAGATATATGTGGTCATTCATATCGTGTGGTCCATTTGTGTCTCTGTAGGACCACAGGCAATGGTAGTTCACCCAGCTGAGAAATATACTATATAGCTATGTTTTTCTTACTACACAGGTATTTTTTATATACATATATTTGCTTTCACAAGCAAGTCCTGCATAGTTATGATGTATGAGGTTTCTTTAATTCTCTTGCACAGGTAGCTGAATAATGGATGAGCTGGTGGTGATTTATGGGTTATGAGCAGGCCAATCTGTAGACCTTTTTTCATTTTCATCACTATTGCTTGGGGAAAATCTGTTGAATTCAGATTTATTGCAACATGGTAATAGGTGATCAGTGCCTCTGATGTCCCTCTAAATCAGAGGTTCCTAAACATTTGTCAGTTGAACCCCTATTGTGGCAGTGAAGAAAATCTGCCACAACATTGTTTGTTTTACTTTTACTTTCCCTTTGCGTGAATGGGTGGAGTGTTTCAATTAACGACGGAAGGAAGTTAGATATAGGGAAGTGTGTCGTACCTGGAAAAGACGCGTCATCTGTTTGTTTGCATGCGAGGTTTGCCAGTAGTGAGTGATGGATTATTGTGGAAAGACGGACGCTTGTCAATATCTGATGCTTCCTTTGTTTGATGTCTGGTGCGTTGCGAAATTCGACTGAAGTGTTGCACTTCTAGACCGACTGTTTTTGAGCTGTTCTGAAGACAAGTCAAAGCTGCTTATCCACCTATCTTGGTGTCTGACGATGACCCGTGATACTCTCTAGCTGCCTTCATACCTGCAAACGTGGATTAGTGTGACGCGTTTTCTGCACGTATTTCAAAGACCGAGTTGATCTACTACTGCTAGTGTTGAACTTAATTTTTTTTTTTTTTCATTTCTCATTTTTTAAAGGAGTTTGTGTTGTTATTATTATTATGAACATTATATAATTGAAGAATAAATATCCCCTGTGAACTTTTTTTTTTCACCTTCATTTTTAAAAGCACTTTTAACAGTATCGATTGTTTCAAAGCAGCTATACAGTGATAATAGAAATTACCGTAACAGATTGTTTAGGCTTTACAGCAGCTCTAGGATAAAGTTATTTTCCAGCTAAAGATAGTCTTGATTGATTCACTTCCGTTGCGAAGATCATTAGTTATTAACTTAGGGGCCGTTCTAACAGAAAAACCCTTAACGCGCTCTGGCCACCCATCTGCAAAAAACAGTGCCTGGTGTCTCGAGAACGTACTCCCTGAAATAGGTTCGATGGGGCAAACGATTATCCGTTTTCTCTGCGCAAACCACAAAAACGCAAACCCGCGAAACGCAGATGGCGTGCACATGCGCATCACCCGTTCAGTCGATAGGTATGCGCGTTTGAATATACAGTATTTGTGCGCAGGCGTGTAGTCCTCCTTCACAAATCAACCCTCAACAAACTACTTGTCTGGCCTTAAACATTTATAATACATACATTTTTGTCGCGTCTGCGTAGCCACACTAACCAGAATTATCCCGACAACATTTTATCTGTACAGAGATAAAGGGAGGGAGGCCTTCACAGGGGAGAGATTAGTTGACTCTTCAGGACTGCATTGTCGTCGTGTCCAGGCGCTGGTCCTTCATCAGATCTGGATACGGCCTGGATCCAGCGGACTGCTGTCCTCGGGATAAACAGAGACTAATATTAGCGTAGACACCAACCTTCTTATGATGTACCAAGTACATCAGGATTTATGGGAAGTGTTCCCAGTCCCGGCTGATCTAAACTATGCAGCATATATATATATATATATATATATAATGTGTTATGTGTATGCTAGGCCAAAGAGATGTGTTTTTTGTCTAGATTTGAACTGACAGAGTGTGTCTGCTTCCCAGACAATGTTAGGAAGATTATTCCAAAGTGTTGGTGCTAAATAGGAAAAGGATCTACCGCCAGCAGTCGATTTTGATATTCTAGGTATTATCAACTGGCCAGAATTTTGAGATCGCAATAGACGTGAAGGACTATAATGCGTTAAGAGCTCGCTCGAGTACTGCGGAGCTAAACCATTTAGTGCTTTGTAAGTAATCAGCGATATAAAAAAATGTATACGATGTTTAACCCTCTGGGGACCAATGTGTTTTTTTGGCCCTTGGGATGTTTTGACTTGCACTGACATTTGTGCTTTTTTCAGTTATTTATAAACATGTTAATGGCAAAGGTGTAAATTCACTCTATATAGCACAAACGGGGCTACCATAATCTGTGTTATAATATGTATATTACGGTACACGGTGGTAGGAAGCACGAGGAGACGAAGAATAGAAATAAACAGGATTTAATTCCAAACTCAGGAGAGCAAAGTAACTTTACACACCATACACAAACGAGAACGGACCAGGAATGAGGGAGAACGCAGGGTTTACATACACAGAGAACAGATAGGTGGAACAAGACACACCTGGGGCAAATGAACAGATAATGACAGAATAACAGGTGAATAAACTAAACACTAACGAGGAGCGGGAAACTGGAAACAGGACTGAACCAAATACACAAAGAACGGGGGAAACACAGGACATACATGTAACAATGTATGTCCATGTTTGTATTTTTAAGAGAATAATGTTTATGCGTGGTTATTGAAACAAATAAAAATGAAAGTTGCTGAAATAAAACCACAAAACACATACTAAATATGTGTCCACAAGACTTTGACTAATGGATGTTGTCGCTTCGAGTTCTGGCTTCAAAATGATGTGAAAATCTTCCTGCCTGATCGTTCACATAAAACAATGACATTAATTTATACTTTGTATGACAGTTTTTTGGTCAGAAGAGGTTTATGCGTGGGAGTGGTAATGGCCTATCAATATTAATGAGATTCAGACCAGGGGTGTGACAGACACTCCCCCAATGGCTAATGGCCCATCAAGTGAAGCAGCCTGAACAAAGAATGAGAGGAGATTCAAAGGTTTTCAATCTGTTTTATTATAATTCCTCTATTTGGAGAAACTAAATGTTCTAAATTTGCTCTAAGCAAATCAAATGTGATTAAAAAATAATCAGTCGGCTATAAACAAAGCAATTGTGAGCGATAAATAAACAAAACTAAAGGCAGGTATCTCACAGTAAATGCTTATGCCCCGTTGATGCGGGCTCTAAGCAAATCAAATGTGAGTAAAATAAACAAAATTAAAGGCAGGTATCTCACAGTAAATGCTTATGCCCCGTTGATGCGGGCTCTAAGCAAATCAAATGTGAGTAAAATAAACAAAATAAAGGCAGATCGCTATCCTCGCAGACCACGCCTGCTATGCTAGTGGGCTAAGGCTAGTAGAGGAAGTTCGGAAAGGTGGATTTAAGTAGTGAAATCAAAGCAATCCGATTGTTTTGAGAATACAGTTACATGTCTTGGTGCCATTTTTGAAAACAGTTCCTGTTCAACTGAAGACACAAGTGAACATTACATGCCTGGCATTTCCAAGGTGTGTCCTGCCTTTTACCAAGCTGTCCTTTGCAAAGCACACAGATCTTGCGACCAACTGTGCAAATGTTCTTTGCATCTGAGCTCAGCTCAGCGCCTGAAACCGGCACATGGTCACTACTGGTTTGTTTTGGTGCTACTTTCTGTGACACACCACAGAGCTCTGCAATAAGCTGTTCCATGAACTGTTTATGGGTCATGTTACCACATAGCTCTTTGTGGATAAGGAAAGCATTGGTGGCAGCAATGTCCAAGAAGTGTAGAAATATCTTTCTGTACCACTTCATTGTTTTGTGTTGTGCAGTGTAGTACTGTAAGAGTTGATCGGACAGGTCAACACCACCCATATGTTTGTTGTAGGCAGTCACAGGTGCAGGACATGGAAATGTCATTGTCCTCCATGTATCTTGCGTTTTCACCCTCCTCTGCACAGTCTCACCAGTATAAGCAGACTGAATGGTGGAACAGACAGATACCTCACGTGTGTCCATCCACTTCACAAATACAAGAGGTCCATCCCGAATCCACCTGACGGATCTCCTGGCAGATTTTTTTGAGAGTGAATTAGTTGTAACACGTGGGCAGTCCTTCCTGTTGTCCCTGTAAGTACCACATGCACCAAACTTCATTGCAAACAAGTCTTTTAGGAGGTTTGGGCTTGTGTAAAAATTGTCCATGTACACATGGTACCCAGAGCCTAAAACTTTACAGTCTAAAAGAGATGTTACAGCATCATATGACACTCCATGGCCTGTGGGAAAGTTGTTCTTTCCTGTGTACACAGAAAAGTCCAAAGTGTATCCATTTTGAGGAGTCTGCAAGAACAAACAACTTGAAACCCCATCTGGTTGGCTTAGCTTTCATGTACTGTGTCATGCCTGTGTGTGCTTTGCATGCCACCATTCTTTCATCCACAGCTAAGTTTCTTCTAGGATGATAAATGGCTTTACAAGCATGACGGATAGTGTCCATGAGAGGTTTGACCCTGAAAAGACGATCATGTTCAGCTGTGCCCCTCTTTCTGTCATTCTCCTTATCTGCATCTGGGTGACTCATGTGCACATTCCATGAAATGGTGTGGTATCTCTCTCTTGCCATGATTGTGGCAGGAAAAGGCAAAGAGAAAAGACTGTCTTGCCGCCAGTAGTCCTTGATGGAGCTCATCTTCACCATGGCCATGTAAAACACCAGCCCAATGTAGCGGTACATCTCACTGATGCTGATATCAGTCCATTTAAATTTGCGGCCCTTTGCAATTGCACCAGCAGCCTGAGCATTGGTGTTGTGGCACAGAGTTGACACTGCATTCTCAGAAATAAACATTTTGAAGAGACTCTGAGGAGTGTGTGTGTCAGCAGGTCTCAGTTGTGGTCCAGGTTCCTGTGCAGGAAGGAATCTCAGAGTCTGTGGAACCAGATCAATGTCAGTCTCTGTTTTCCATGACAGAGTGGACTGCTTGTTGCTTGTTTGAATGTTTGTCTTGGCCCTCTTTGCAACAGGTGTCTGATGATCACCATTATCTTTATAGCTGTAAAACAAACAAACAACTGTGAGCATGTTTATTACACAAAAAAATGTATTTCAATCACTAAAAGTAATATTGCCCAGACAAAACCGGAATATGTAAACAGAATTATACTAATATCTGAAAGAAAGGGAATAAGTGTACTTACTTGTCATTTTCAATTGTTATCAAAACTGAACGACACCGGTTGCGTGCCCTCCTCCCAGTGTGAGTTGCAGGTGAAGGTGAGAGTGATGCTAACACATTCCTATAAAAATAATAATATTAATAAAGGTTTAACAAAGTACTATGCCAGCACATGCATAACTGATGGACAATCAGCATGTTGATAAAATAACAAAAAATAAGCTTTTATATTAACATTACCAATCACTAATTGTAATATTGTGCATGCATAACAACAACAACACAATTTTTGCAAAGCCACACAGGCACATATGCATATTGTATCGTCACTAAGTATATAAACAAAATTGAACTAACATCTGTAAAATAGTGGGTATATGTACTTACTCTTTCTGATTTCCATCTGTGTTGTTGCGTGCCCTCCTAGTGCGAGTTCCAGTTGATGGTGAGAGTGAGCAAGCTACATTCCTTTCAAAAAAAGTTGAAAACTATTATTATCATAATTTACAGAGTAGGCCTACTATTCCAGCACATACATAACTGATAGGCATTAGCATGTTGATAAATAAAACATATGTAACATTATCAACCAACCTCCAAATATAAATAAATATATTATCACTAAGTAGCCTATATAAACAAAATTGAACTAACATCTGTAAAATAGTGGGTAAATATCTACTTACTCTTTCTGATTTTCGACTGTGTTGCGCACCCTCCGAGTGGCAGGTGAAGGGGTAGTGATGCTGCAACTACATTCCTTTAAAAAAAGTTGAAAACTATTATTACATAAATATTTCAAAGTATAGTACCATTGGCATATAGTATGAATAACTGATGTGAAAAATGGTAGACGCATGCTGTATATGCGTGTCAATGTGCCATTACCGGAGATAGCACTAACATTAACACATTTGCGCACTTCATCAACCGGGCATATTTACACATTTCAGCACATTTACAACAGAGATTTGCGAGGCAATGCAAGCACACGCTTAGTTGATGATAATGAGGCAGCATAAACACTATAGCCTAGTCAAAATTTAATCTAAACATAGATAATATTTTTTAAATATCATTTTACATATCATACAGCATTTAGCCTATAGGCTAGACAATTTAAATGTAAGTAAAACCTGCCTATTAAGACATATTTTAAATTTCAATACTCTGAATAGGCTACTGGATGGCAAGTCTGGAAATAGTCCAACCAGTAAAATATGTACATGTTTATATAAAATAGCTTGTCAACGAATGTAAGTTAAACTAAAAGACTTACTCATCCGAAATTGTATCCATGGCTGGATCAAGTCGCTCTTCAAAATACAAACGTTCATCGTCAGAGTCCCGCTCTTCTTCTGAGGAAAATGTGAACTCGTCGTCACTGTCCAGGACGAGCTGAAGAGCTTCCGCGCCGGTGTAGCGTGCCATCTTCCAAACGCGCAGGAAAGTGAGTGAATCTTTTTATGAAACTTGCTGCTTTTAAGGCATTTGCCTGGGGGTGTTTCTCTATTTTGCATATGGCCTCAACACATTATCTTGTGAATAGCGCGCTCTGCGAGTGGGTGTGAACAAATTAACGATAATGAGCTGAGACAGGAGAAACTGTACTTCTCTTTAGTTTCATGCAGTTTACATTGCAGGAGAATATTTGTTTTAAATGTGAATTGTTTTATTTAAAAGTAGAAATTTAAAGCGTTCTTTAGACGTATGTTTCATGTTTGTGTGATAAGTATTGGCTGAGTTTTCGTTAATTTTCCAGACATGTTTCAGAAAGATTTTTTGCAGAGACAGAGTGAGCTGAAAGCGCACCCTGTTTATTTTATTTATTTAAAAAAAAACACACGGTTTTGATGTTAATGTGAGTGTACACAAAAAAAGAAGACCCTCTATAGTTTATAATCATGTATTGATTTTATTTATATGACCATAAATGACGGAGTATTTTAAGTGTATGTTGCTGCTATGTGAAAAAAACCCAGCAAAACGCGCAGGCGCGTTTTTGGTCCCCAGAGGGTTAATAGGCAGCCAATGCAGTGTTGACAGAACCGGGCTAATATGGTCATATTTCCTGGTTCTGGTAAGAACTCGAGCTGCTGCATTCTGGACCAGCTGTAGTTTGTTTATTAAGCGTGCAGGGCAACCACCCAGTAGAGCATCACAATAATCTAACCTTGATATCATGAACATTTACATTTACATTTATTCATTTAGCTGACGCTTTTATCCAAAGCGACTTACAATTGCTATGATGTCAGAGGTCGCACGCCTCTGGAGCAACTAGGGGTTAAGTGTCTTGCTCAGGGACACATTGGTGTCTCACAGTGGATTCAAACCCGGGTCTCTCACACCAAAGGCATGTGTCTTATCCACTGCGCCATCACCACCCCGCATGAACGCATGAACTAATTGTTCTGCATTTGTCATTGAGAGTATATGACGTAAGAGAGATGACGTTTATATATATTTTTAAGATGGAAAAATGCGGTTTTACAGATACTAGACGCGTGAATTTAGAAACTGAATTTTTTTGTGATTATTACTGTGATTTGATGTGTGTAACAGGTGGTTACTTTTTGCTATCCTGGGTTAATTTAAATTTAGACAGGTTTAATATTGTCTGGCGCCCAAAGTTTTTCTTTAAAATAATTTATCTATGTTAGGGCGGCCACCACCGTTTCACTATGATGACCTAAATTAATTATTTGAAATAACCTTTGATTTTTTTTAATTATGTTAATCTTTCAAAATCTAATGCATTTAACAACATCTTTTCATGTTTACCTATGAAATATTTTTCTTGTTCTTTTATAACATTCTAATGCACTCTAGTTATTTTTAAGAACCTTGATTTAATGCTTTGCATTTTATTATTAAATATGCAATGGCAAATTTGTTTATTTATAAAATATACACTCACCTGCCTAGTTACACCTGTTCAACTGTTCAGCTGATAGAAAGGCAACAGTAAAGGCCCGTTCACACCAAGAACGATAACTATAAAGATAACTATATTAGCGTCCACACCAGCACACATTATCATTCTTTTTATTCTTAGCGTGTGCTTATCTGCCGCTTTAAATGCTCCAGCTCGTTACAGCTGGATGGATTCTTATTGGCTGCCAATGTTTTTATCATTTATCAGTTGGATAAAATTGTTCTGAAAGTGATTCCAACGATATTTTTTCTCAGTGCAGTTATCATTATAGCTGTGGTGTGAACTCTGCTATTCTTTAATATTGAGAACGATTTTTAGAACTATATCTTTATCATTATATTTATAGTTATCGTCCTTGGTGTGACTGTGAACTAGGCTTGGGCGGTATCCAAATTTTGATACCCTCAAACCTCCTCCCTATTTTACCGGGGTATACGGTATTACCGTGACTAATTAAAAATTATGACATAAGGCTCAGACAGCATCACCAAACTGTTGACTTGTGCCTACACCGTTCAGAAACTGAATACCAGATCGGGCAAAAAAAAAAATCAAAACAAAAATCAAGGCCAACCCGTGCACATTGTGTCTGATCCCGGCTGACGGCATTAAATGTAATTATGAGCCGGAGCCCTATTTAGACTCGACTATTTTTAATACGTGGGCCGTTATAATATGGTGGCGCCAAATAATTTTTTAACCCAGGTGCTGAGGGGGTGGTAGATATAAATACTATTTATAAATGAGCAAAAATGGGACACTTAATAATATTTAATTATTTTAATTATGACAATTAAAGTATTCATTTTATTAATTAAATTAAATTAAATTAACAAGCAACAAGCAAGAAGTGCATTTGTAAATCCGGTGACACGCGTCCATTGATTTTTATTAATACACCTTTTCTGTCAGTGTCAAAGATTAAGTTGACGATCGCCATCTCCTAGTGAACGCGCATATGTAGAGAGAAATGCAAATCATGGATTAAATTTAGAAGGTATAGGCTATCCTTTTTCTTTTCGTTTTGAATTGTTTCGTTTAAAGAAATTGCCGATTGGTATCTCCGTAGTGAATGCGCCTATAGAGACAAATGCACATCATGGATTAATCAGAGAGTAGCCTATACTGCCTATATTTCTTTTACTTTTGAATTGTTTCGTTTAAAGAAATTGACGAATCGCCATCCCCATAGTGAACGATAGAGAGAAATGCACATCATGGATTACATAATCAGAGAGTAGGCAAGCCTATTTCTTTTCGTTTTGAATAGTTTCGTTTAATGAATTTGATGATCGCCATCTCCGTATGAACGCGCATAGAGAGAAATGCACATCATGGATTAAATAATCAGCGAGTGGCCTATTTCTTTTCGTTTTGAATTGTTTCGTTTAATGAAATTTCAAGCTTTATTTAGATATAGGCCTATCTGTCATGTCTGTGAGGCATACACTGAGTTTCGGTTAATTTATGATGAGATTTCAATGCAAGTGACCGCGGCGCGATCATGTCATGATTATGTTGTCTGCTATATTTGATTCTTATTTTAAATCCAGGCAATTGGTTGATAAAAAAATTATTAAAATTAAGATACAATTTATACAAAACGAAATTCACTTTAAAGAAAGGCCTTTAACTAAATGAAACTTAATTAAGTGGTCAATGTCTGACTCCCGATGCATCCCATCTTACTCGTGCTGTTCACTTTTCATTATCAACGTAAAAAAAAATAACATTATAATATTTTAACAAATATAAACTATGCGCTTATTTAATGAACTCAGGGCAAAATGCATCCTCGCAGCAGTGAGTGGGTGGTTGTTTCGGAGATGAGACATTAGGTTAGAGGTGTTTACATCTCTCGCGGTCACCTTTTTTATTGCAACATTTACGGTAAATACTTGCCTCGTCAGTATTTACCGCCTCTCCCTTCTCTCTCTCTCTCTCTTTCTCCTCCACACTGTCACTTGATGACAACTACATAAGCATTTTTAGGCATTGAATAAATTATATTTATATATTATATATAAGTGCCGGTAATGACGGTATTGAAACTGATACCGTTGCTATTTTAAGACCCCGCGGTATACGATATTACCGTAATATCGCCCAACCCTACTGTGAACGGACCTTAACTCAAATAACCACTCGTTACAACCGAGGTTTGCAGATTGCAGAGCATCTCTGAACGCACAACACATTGAACTTTGAAGCAGATGCAGCAGCAAAAGATCACTGCTGGGGACCACTCCTGTCAACAGGAAACCCTGTTTCCACCCTGTATTAAGATGTGTTTTCGGTGATCCGATCACAAATGGTCAGCCAAGACATTACAGTTTTCACCTGGTATTATCATGCGTTTCAAATGCATCTCCTGTGACCACTTGAGTTTGGATTTCCTATTATATCGTCACACTCTACATCACTTTCACTTTCTGCACACAAATTGTATTGAATGGACATAAATTATATTATATTATAGTAGAAAGTTCACAGATAGAAATGACGAAGAAGTCTGAGTGACGAGCAAACAGTCTTTATTGCCTCCCAAAACAAATATAGAAAGAAAAATCCTCTAGCACACGGCCTCGTACAAACTCAAAATCATAAACAGTGTTGAACACAATCAGTCCAGCATGTTCTCTCTCTCCCTGTCCCAGGTCTGTGGGGTGCTTATATCCCTTCTCTCTGCTAATCACTGGAATTAGAGACGGGTGTTAGTTATCATGCACTTGACTTCCTTATCACCGCTCGTCTCCGCACTCGTTCCCCCGCTGCAGACCTCGCTTTACCACGCCCCCCTTGCCACAATTATATTATATTATGTTACATTCAGTTTAGTTTAGTTTTCATGGACTTTCAGTTTGTGTTCATTTGTGTCTTTTTTCTGATTAACATCGTTCCATTTTCCATTTCCATTTATGCATTTGGCAGACGCTTTTAACCAAAGCGACTTACATTGCATTTCAAGGTACACATTTTTAAAATTATCAGTTCTTGCTTTCCCTGGGAATCGAACCCATGACCTTGGTGTTGCAAGCGCCAACGCTGTACTGTTTGAGCTACAGGAAGGTGTTTCCCTTTGAGTTTCTCCAGTCTCATTGATGCATATGTGTGTGAACATCTCTGCCTGTTTGGATTGCTACCCGTTTGGATTGTTATCAGTAAACTTTGTGTTGGAACTTTATTCTTCTGTGTCTTCGTCTGTCTTCCTGCACACGCGCGGTACTATTATATTAAATTATATATGGTGGGTGGTTGGAGGTATGCCATCTCCTGGATGTGAGTTTTTGCAGGGCGGGATGTCTAGTGTACCAATCTTCTGATGGCTACTTCCAGCTGGATAACACGCCATCATGTCACAAATCATCTCAAACTGGTTTCTTGAACAGAACAATTAAATCAGTATACTCATGGCCTCCACAATCACCAGATCTCAAAATGCTGACAAATCTGCAGCCACTGCATAATGCTATCATATCAACATGGACCAACATTTCTGAAAAATGTTTCCAGCACCTTGTTGAATCTAGGACACAAAGAATTAAGGCAGTTCTGAAGGAAAGTGGGTCCAACCCAATACTAGCAAGGTACCTAATAAAATGGATGGCGATATAGTGTATATTCCACTTCTTGAACTTTTCTGATGACATCAGGTTAGTGAATTATGTAATGAGTCAAGTGTCCTTTATTTATATAGCACTTTATATAATCCAGATAGTTTCAAAGCAGCTTCATAGGAAAAGCAGTCATTGGCTTCTTGTCCGTAATGATGTCTGTTATTTTGTAAATATTTGTTATTTTTCGTGATTTGGAATAAGCTGAATTACTTGAGTTCGATGTCTTATTCCAGCAGCAGAAGGGCTTTTCTGTTTCCGGCATGTGAGTTAACATGCTTTCTTCCATCCTGATGCAAGCTGTCTCTATAGTAACAGCAGGAGCAGAGGAGATTGGCTGACTTGAGTCTTCATACTGTAGCACCTGAGAGCTCTGACAGTATGTGTGCAAAGCTACAGGCGGTTTTGCTTCTGTATTGTGTGTCTGTGTGCCTGAGAACAGATGCAAGTAATCACTTATTTTCTTGTCATTTGGAAAAGAAATAAGATATATTGCCATATAGTGAAATCAGACAGCAATTACAATTTCTGTTATATATACTGGAAATTGAAGCCTTAAACACAATCACAGAGGGAGTGAAAGAAAGTAAGAAAGAAAGAGGCTAAAAGAGGGCCATTGCAGTTGCAGGCATTGTGTTCTTTAGGGTTATTTTTGAGTCTCTCGCTCTCTCCTGTGCTCTCTCATGGTGAAGTGATGTGATAGATTGCATGAGATGGTGTGCGTGATCTTTTAAGAAAATAGAAGAGCTTCTCGCATGGTCTACAGAGGAGAAAAGTGCTTGTGTGGTAGTGTGTTCCAGCATATGAATGGCTGTAAGAGTCATTTATATTTTACTTATTCTGACTGCATCTTTTCAAGTGATATCACCCAGTGATAACTCCATTAAGACAAGGACAGTTTACCATTTGTAATCTTGTTCAGTATTCTAGGGATTTCATGTAAAAAAAGAAAAAATAATTTTAAGTAATAGGTTATTTTAAATTATTTAAAAAATATGTATTACTTTCTACAGTTTATTATTTTAAATACATGTATACTTTTAAATCTAAATAAATGAATTTTATTAATAAACCAAATTTTTTTATTTCATATAAAAAGTTGAATGCAATTTTTAATTCTGAACATTTGATTTCCATTTTAAAAACAGACATGTCTTGAAATCGCAGGGGACCCAATAATCGTTACCACCTTTCACCCCATCAGCTTTCAGGCCCCTTGGGAAGTTAGTTTTTAACAATGACAATCTTAATAAACCATATCATTCCATAGCTGTCAACATTGAACATTGAAAATAAGGGAGATTTCCCGGAATCCATCCCCAAAATAAGGGATTTTTTTTACACGATTCTTACCCACAAACTTTAAAAAAAAAAAAGCACTAATCATTAACAATCTAAAGAGTTCATAACTACACAATATATATTAAAGAATGACAGACCAATGGATAGGTTTAAAGTGCTTTATTTATGAACAAAGTAAACATTACTTACACATTTTCATTTGCTACAACGTGTTTTAGCTTAATGTTGGGAGACAGAGTGAGAAAGGAACAGAGAGAAAGAGACAGACAGACAGACAGACAGACAGACAGACAGACAGACAGAATGTGTGTAAGAGGCAGTTTAACAAATGGATAGAGACAGTAAAGACAACCTTGTCACCCCTCCTGGTGTGAAGCATGTGCCCTATTGTATACATGTGGCTGATTTTGCATTTCTTAAAGGGGTCAGATAATGCCATTTTTGTACAAGCTAATATGATTCTTTAGGGTCTAAATTAAAAGTTTGTAATATACTTTAACCCTCTGGGGTCTGCAATCACGCCGGCGTGATCTGCTCACTTTTTTTCTTATCAGTGCAAAACAAACTCAAAAAACTTTGTTGATTTTGATCATACATATAAGTGTTACTCATCATTCAATACTGTTAAATGTCTTCTTTTTTTGTGTACACTCTTATTAACATCAAAACCTTGTGTTTTTGTAAAATAAATAAAATAAACAGGGTGCGCTTTCAGCTCACACTGTCTCCGCAAAAATCTTTCTGAAACGCGTCCGAAAAATGAACTGTAACTCAATAAATACTTGTCACAGAGACACAAAAGATTTCTCTTTATGAAGCTGAAATTCTCTTCTTTTAAATGAAGTAATTTATATAAAAAAGCAACTATTCTCAGTTGATGTAATCTGTATGAAAAGAGATAGATGTTGGTCTTTTTCCTTTCACCTAATTATAGCGTATGACGTGTTAATGTGACCACGCCCACTGAGAGCGCGCGCTATTCAAACGTTAATGTTGAGGCAAGCCATGAAAACGCCCACATCAGAACGCCCTAACCTTTATCTCGTCTTGCTGCGCAGTGAGGAATAATTCCTGGAAAAGTTAACTCAGTTACCCGTTTCATTTCGAGGAGCACGGATTCAGCTGATGTAGTAAGTCATTTATTCTTAAGTGCTTTGTTCTAATCGCGTTATTGAATAGTGTCTGTAAACTGCACAAAGACTGTTTAAATATTAAATGCGTGTCTGTGTGCGAATGAATGGACGAATTCACAGACGCGCACGCTGTGCGTTCATTCACTCTCGCTCCTACATTAGTAAGACTACTGAGATTTGTTCTAATCGCAATATAGAATAGTATCTGTAAAACCAAAAAGACTGTTTAAATATGAATCGGGTGTGTGGGTGTGTGAACAAACGAACGCACAGATGCATAGCCTACTGTTACAGACGAAATAGATTAGAAAGTTTTTACTATAAAATAGACATCAAATAAGCTTTAGCTAGACAGTTTCTGCTCATATGTTAAATATATAGTAGCCTATGTTTTGTAAAAAATAAACTAATCAACTGTTATCCAATGCAAGCTTATAATACTTTAAATGGGGAAAAAAAATCTTTTCAAGATGTTTCCAACTCTAACTTTGAACCAATTCTATACAATGACCCATATAACCTATTTGACCAGGATTTGTTTCCAGGTATGACTAAAAATGGGTTTTTGACTTTCATTTATATTTTGATTATATATATATAAATGAAGAGTTCAGATGCAAAAGCCTCTAGTGCCATTTGAAATTTTCTTCTAGAATGATAATTTTTATCAAGCTTGTACATTTTAAGTTCAGTAATTTCACTTAAATGACAATTATTAGGTAATCTTCATTAGAGGTCGACCGATAGTGGATTTTACCGAGACCGGTATTTAGGTTTGACCGTACATGCCGATAACCGATAATTCAACCGATATTTTTTTAAATGGATACTGGATTAAAAACAAACATAACACTCACAATAAAACAGTGCTGAACTGAAATGTGCTAAATTAAATAAATATATAAATATGAATATATTAAAACTCTATACAGAAAATAATTTAAACATTAAAACATTACAGGTTTCGTTAGCTATAACCTAGAAACATACATACATTTCATAGGTAACACTTTGCAAGTCCCATTTGTAAACAAGGATGTATTAGCTAGCTTTCATGAACTATATGCATTATGGAATATACGTTTTTACTGCATGTATTATATGAGCAATACAATTGTACCTTTATCATTCATGTTAGTTCATAGTACATTAACTAAGGTATTAACAGATCAAATAAGAATTAAAACTCCATTTCAAATGCATTATTAAATGTTGAAATTAACAAACTAACAATGAATAATACTTCTACAACTTGTATTAACCTTAGTTAATGCTAAAAATGGAATCTTATTGTAAAGTGTTACCATATAATTCCAAAGAGTCGTGCTTAAAGATGGCCATTAAAATGTAATAAAGACCTGTATTACGTAGGCCTATATGTAATATAGCCTCTCACTTTATTTGCTTCTATTTTAGAACACCTGATGATTATCTAATCAAAATAACAAGATGTATTGTAATTAAAAAGATCTTAAATCGAACGCGTTTCTGATTTGTTTGTTTCTGTCGGCTGCATGAACATAATGTTGAGAAAGCAATCACGTCACTAATTTTACAGATGCAATTTCGTCGTCTAATGAATGCATAAAAGTGACCAGCCGGATATAAAATAATGCAAATATATGGTAACAATTGCGCCATAAAACATTTGGGTCAGGTGCTGCGTGTGTTTTTGTCACAATTGTTATAAACCGCTTGACTGAGGTAATGTTAGAGTCCTCACAGCCTCGACGGCAAACTACTGTTCTTTCTCTGCTGATGCAGCATCTAGTCAACAAATGAATTACTTTATAATAATATGGCAATATGTACTTTAGTGTTCTGTATTCATACCGTTTCGCTGTCTGTGTTTTAAATGCGCGTCTGAAGTGTTAGCGCTCTCGCTGCTTGTTCTCTCCGTGCTGCGCGTGTTCTCTCCGTGCTGCGCGCTGCCTCACGTGTTAACGTAAACAACTCAGCCAGTGATAGTTTGTTATTTGTCCTCTAGAGGCCGCTCTCGCTCTGTATAATGCCAGCAGTCTCTTCCCAGCACTCTCGTGCTGTGTAATGTAATGACCGCGCGCACTTCTCAGCCGCTCCAGCAACGGACGCAACCCGGAAAAACTATCGGTGTGGATTTTTGCCGATAACGATAGTTCCACCAATCAACTATCGGTGCCGATTAATCGGTCGACCTCTAATCTTCATTGCCATTTAAGTGAAATTACTGAACTTAAATATACAAGCTTGATAAAAATTATCATTCTAGAAGAAAATTTCAAATGGCACTTAGAGGCTTTTGCATCTGAACTCTTCATATATATATATATATATATCAGTGATGCGCGGGTTGATCCAAAATGAGCGGGTGCCCGCGGTCACCCGCGGTTACCCGCAGTTACGAGTCATCTAAAAATATTTTTAATGATATTCGGGTCGCGGTCGGTCGGGTCGTTTGAAAAAAGATGCAAATTAAACCTTTGTATTTATATAGTACTAGACATAATTTTGTATGAAATATATAGGCCTACACTTTATTGGCTGAATAACTGGCACGCAGATGACACAAGCTCAGTCAACAGTTCTCGGTTCTGTACGCGGATGCGCAGTATCAGCTGCTCGTGCTCATCACTTCTCTCAGCAGTGGCACGCACCAACATGTCTCAGTTCAGTGAACTGTTCCTGGAGTAAAATATACTTCGGGATATTGGTTTATTTTGAATTCAGAGGGACTGTCAGGCATGTCTGAAAGTGAGTAACTTTAGTAACTTGTGGATCAGCACTGACGCAAGACGCGAACTGTTTCGAACGATTCAGTTCGATTTAGTGTACTGGTTTGACCGGTTCACTAAAAAGAACCGGTTCAAAAGAACGATTCGTTCACGAACCGGCCATGTCTATGATTGATCACTAGTCTGCAGAGAGATGGAGGCGGCAAGAGAAAAGGTGAAGACTGGGGAGTGGAAGCTCCGAAATAATGAAAGATGATGACCACAGTGTTAATTTTGACAGCAAATTTTGATTTAGTTTTAGTCTTAGTCTTTTGACTAAAATGCCATTTAGTTTTAGTCATATTTTAGTCATCTGAATTGTTTTAGTTTTAGTCTAGTTTTAGTCGACGAAATACAATACAATTTTAGTCGACTAAATCTACAGTAGATTTAGTCGACTAAAATATAATGGGTTTAGTTTAAGTGTAATGCACTAATTTAGAATTTCGCTTAAATGTCCAAACCCATATACCGGAGAAAACATCTATTAACCTATTAATATGAATGATTTTTAAGTTTGAATATGCAATACATTAACTATTGTGACTTAAAAAATATCTTAAAATTAAATAAAACCACTTTTCCTAAAGTAAAACACAGTCTTCTTTTCAATGAATGATACCGGTATATGCATTCTTTATAACTTGCATACATCATTCTTTATAACTTGCATACATCATTCTTTATTCTTTCAAGCAGACATATTTATTTGTATGAATTAAATATAATTAATCCTTATTAAAGCTATTAACAAACAGTGAATGCTTTCTCTTTTTCTTTTGTTGCTTGAATATTAAGGACACAGACCGCATTAGGTTTATTACGCACTTATATTTATATTTATTACGCACACATGCGGATACAACCGCACTGATGCACATCCGATACACTCACAACTGTTTAAGACATAACCGACATAGTTTACATGAATACTCTCCAAAACGGACATTTAGACATAATGTTGTGTTTATTTTTTCCATTCAGACACGAAAGAGAGCTCAGTTCAGTACTCGTGCACTGTAGGCTATATGTGTCTATGTGGCTGCACGCTTCGGGTTAGGTGTGTGCGCACAGAAAACCGCACCTAATAGAGCTCTTTTTTGCGTCGTCACTCTTATTCAGATCTATATGTCTGCTTTACTCATTCTCCCAGACGTTTATATTTTTTAACGTTTTATGAGACCGCGGGGTAGATCAAGTTACAGTAGGCTACAAATGTGCGCATCTACCACACACGCGCAGGACATCAGTTCTGACTGGATCGCTTTCCAGATCGTCACTAACATTTTCGTCTAGTTTTTATTCGTTGACGAAAATGTCAATAGATTTTCGTCATAGTCTTTGTTATTCAAAACTAGGTTTTATTTAGTTATCGTCTCGTTTTCGTCTGTGAATAAATGTCGTTGATGAATAATTTTCGTCATTATTTTCGTCAACGAAATTAACACTGGATGACCAAAGTGCTGGCTTTGTTATGTGTACGTCTTCTTGCGATGCTGTGTTGTTGTTACACGTCTATGGCCCAATGACGCTACGGTGAGCATTTACTACTTTTAAAAAATGCGGTCAGGAAGCGGGTCGGGTACAATATTTTCAAACTTTTTTTTTGCGGTCCGAGTTGCGGACGGGTTAATTGAAAACGTCGGTCGGGTGCGGGTTCTTTATACATTGACCCGCGCATCACTGATATATATATGTATATGTATGTTGTCATTTCAATTTTGTATGTTGTCCTTCCACACCTGAATGAAAGGCTCATTATTATGCGGGTCAGGTGAGAATCACCTAATTATTCATGATGGGGCTTGGACTGTTCAAGCCCATTCGCATATTGCCTTGGCAAACAAAAAAAAATTTTTCACAATAAAACCCAATTCACAGTTTTATGTGAATGATTAGGCAGGATGTTTTTCAGATCATTTTGAAGAAAAAACACTAGGCAACAACATCCATTAGTCAAAAGTCTTGTGGACACATATTTATTATGTGTTTTGTAGCCTTATTTCAGAAACTTTGATTTTTAGTTTTTTCAATAACCACGCATAAACAATATTCTCTCAAATATACAAACATGTACATACATATTATATCACATATTATCGTAGCCCTGTTTGTGCTAAATATAGTGTAATTTCACCTGTGCCATTAATATATTTATAAGCAACTGAAAAAAACACAAATGTCACAGCATGTCAGAACATCTCAAGGACCCCAAAAACACCTTAGACCCCAGAGGGTTAATTAAAAATTATCATTAGTATTGTAAGAAAACACTTATTTTACCTGGTCAAAAACAGCTCTGTTTTCAGCACGCTGTTTCAGTGCATATGACTTTAAATGATAATGAGCTTTTCTCACCCCGCCCATCTGTTCTGTGCATACACCGTTTGAACACAATAACACAATAACCATAACGCGTTGTTCAGTATAAACGTGGGATTATGAATTATATTGAGAACGTCATACATAGAAAACATGCCGTAATGTACCCTGAGTGTAAACCTTAGACGCATTCATTGTGAAACGTGCAGCTAGCGATTTGCAAAGATTAATATAAATATTAATATAAAGTTTAATAAAACGTTACACTCACTTCAGTTCTTCTGGAGGTTCAGCAGGATGCGATGGTTGTGTACAGGCACTGCCAACACACATTTCAGTACAATCAACTTGTAAAAGTGCATGTACCATTATATGACCCCTTTAACACTTTCTGTGAGGGAGTGTATAGCTGAACCTGACCAGTGTGATTTTTTTTTACAAGATAGCAATGCACACACAGTGCTGGAATCCAGTGCCATTCGGTTGGATGTAACAATCTTGCTCACCATACTAAACTCCCTTTCTGAGCTTGCGTTACTGTGTGGTATACATAACAGTTTCTTTGCAAGTCTCGCCAACTCAGTGAAACTGTCATTCTTTCCTACAAGGCCCCAGAACCTGTCTATTCTTGGTTCTTGAGGGAGATCTTTGCTATCAGTGACTTGGAAATCAATTAGCTCCTCTCTGAGCCTATCCTCATTCACGAGAAACTGTGGGAACAGGGCACCTAGCCTCGACACTGAGAAAGAAAACAAATTCATTCATCATAACCCTCAAGGTAGATCCTGCCAGCTTACTATCTCTGATTTCTCAGTTAAAAACATTCAGAAATTGCCCTTCACTCATCACAGATTTACCATACAAAATACATGTTATCCCTATCAGTGTCTGGACTTATCTCCATTCGAGATGCAGGCTTTAGTATTCTCAAGTCCTTCAGTAGCTGGGAATCAATTGGAAAGCAAGCAAACATCTTCCGTAAAACTGCTTCGTAAAAAGCTCTCACAGTTCTACATGAAATGTATAAAAAAAAAAACATGGATTTGTGTTAGACATTTCAATGTGGGTTAGCACAGAAGATGAACATTATAATTATATTGTACAAAATAAATCACTTACTGAAATAATTTGTTCTTAGTTGGAACAGGGAACTCTGCAGTTCTAATGAACGCCTTTGTGTCCCCTCCAATGAAGAAGTCCTCATCTGCCAATTGATGTCCCTCTCCAAAGTTCACTTCTTTGAGAGGGACATCCATAATCGCCTTTGCTGGAACAAGGCACCCCAGCATCCGCTTGATAAGCCTGGTCATCTCTTTGTCCAGCTTGTGTATCTGTACCTGCTCTGACTGTAGATAGCAAATAATAGTGAAATGATGAGGATTATCATCTGTGGTTATCAATTTATTATTGTGACAACTAGGATATGAGTACTATACCAACCTGAAAGGCAATATTAAAGTCTGGTAGAGGCTTAAGGGCAACACTGAGGAACTTGAAGTACGCCTTAATCAATGGATCGTTGAGATGTTTTGACAGATCCCTAATTTTGGTGTTCGTCTCCACCCCCTCATGACTGTTAAAATATGCCTATAGATAGGAATATATGGTGAAAAAGAAAATACCATTATAAAATATAATTTTAGGTTTGCATATTATAAAAAAAAAAAAAAAACCCTGAACACAAAGTGTTGTAATGGCAATTTTTTTACATAGTTTATTATCATCATCATCACACAAGAGTTATGTAATTATTATTTTTAGTAGTGGCATACATATACTATAACAAACCCTACCTGAAGAGCAGCCCACTGGTTGAGAACCCCCTCTATACAGCTCAGCAGACTGAGCCATCTGGTGCTGCAATATCTAAGCAGTTTCAGGCTTTCAGAATCCGTGAACTCTACAAATTCCTTGTAGAATTCACATCTCTTTGCACTGAAAACAAACACATATGAGTTCTGTAAATGTCAGTTAACACGATAACAGTTATACAGGTGAGTGAGAGAAAAGAGTGCATGTCTACATGTATGAGTATTACCTTTTGTCAAAGTGGATGTAAATGCCCACCAGTATGTCTTCAACAGGCAGCCTTCATGCCACAACCAGTGGCAAGCTGGACTAGGTGGCAGATGCAGCCGAGAATATATATATATATATATATATATTATATATATGTATATATGTATATATATATGTATATATGTATATATATATATATATATATATGTATATATATATATATATATATATATATATATATATATATATATATATATATATATATATATATATATATATATATATATATATATACAGTGAGGAAAATAAGTATTTGAACACCCTGCTATTTTGCAAGTTCTCCCACTTAGAAATCATGGAGGAGTCTGAAATTGTCATCGTAGGTGCATGTCCACTGTGAGAGACATAATCTAAAAAAAAAAATCCAGAAATCACAATGTATGATTTTTTAACTATTTATTTGTATGATACAGCTGCAAATAAGTATTTGAACACCTGAGAAAATCAATGTTAATATTTGGCACAGTAGGCTTTTGTTTGCAATTACAGAGGTCAAACGTTTCCTGTAGTTTTTCACCAGGTTTGCACACACTGCAGGAGGGATTTTGGCCAACTCCTCCACACAGATCTTCTCAAGATCAGTCAGGTTTCTGGGTTGTCGCTGAGAAACACGGAGTTTGAGCTCCCTCCAAAGATTCTCTATTGGGTTTAGGTCTGGAGACTGGCTAGGCCACGCCAGAACCTTGATATGCTTCTTACAGAGCCACTCCATGGTTATCCTGGCTGTGTGCTTCGGGTCATTGTCATGTTGGAAGACCCAGCCTCGACCCATCTTCAATGCTCTAACTGAGGGAAGGAGGTTGTTCCCCAAAATCTCACAATACATGGCCCCGGTCATCCTCTCCTTAATACAGTGCAGTCGCCCTGTCCCATGTGCAGAAAAACACCTCCAAAGCATGATGCTACCACCCCCATGCTTCACAGTAGGGATGGTGTTCTTGGGATGGTACTCATCATTCTTCTTCCTCCAAACACGGCGAGTGGAATTGACCGTTCGCAAAAGCCACGCCCCCTAGTTATTGTTACTACGCCCGTCAAACAAATGGTCAAACACGACCAGCGCGACAGATTGCCATGACGGGAAGAGGTATACCCGTGCGTATCAGTGACCTTTTTTGGAGCAATACCTCAGCGATATCCTCCAGATCGAGGCACAAGGGGTTACAGTATGCAGTGGAGGGATATATTCAAAATATAAAAATATGCAATGAAGGAGACACGACTACTATCGAGGCTAATGCTTACCGGTCTCAAGCGAAATCTGAGAAACCCCATGACCTCTACCTCAAATGCAACCAGCACAGCCTTGAAGAAGATTTTATAAGCTGGTTCAGTGGGTAATGTTTGGAGTTAGAAATATATAACTCGCGCTGCATATTTAGTAATTTTGCCTCAGATACAGGATTAACACGTTTGCGTTCACAAGCAGGTTGTTCATTACCACGGCAACCGCTTGCGTGTCATGCTGAATGCGATTTTCGTGTTTAAAAAGTAACTATACATAAGAGACGGAAAGATGCAGATAACCATACATTATTTAAGGTTATTTCTATTCGTTACGAATTTTGATATATAAACTGATGTTGTCAAGTAAGCTTCATGCTTTCCCCGTTGCGAGCATGCACTCCTCTAAACTGTAGTCTACGGGTGCTGCACTGCTAGGTGACTGCTGCTCATTCTCCCCTGAGAATATCATGTTAAAGCTAGGGTATACGATTTCAAAGATTGTTCATTATTAATATCCTCGTTTATATGCTGGTTATGGTTATATAGTACAATCCTAACAATATGAATAGAAAAAACGAATGAAAAAAATCCATTCAGTCTATTGGCTGTACAGCCGCAGAGAAGTTGACCAATGTAAGCTGTCCGGCCGGACAGCTTATATTGGTCAACTGCTCTCATCCAATCACCAGCTCCACTTGAAACTCCGCCTGGCGCTCGGGTCTCCAACCCAACCGCACCCGACCCCGCCCCCCTCCTTACGCCTGCAAGCAGCTGACAGACAGTCTATGGTAGTTAGCTAAGTAGCGTCAGATCAGCAATGGATAAAATATAAACAACAGCAGCAAGTGGCCCCTGCTTGCCCCTACTGTAAATTTTGGACGAAAGTCTGTAGAGGAAAGAGCAGAGATAAATAAAATAAAAAATGTGGGGTCCACCATTGACCGTTGGAGGAAGCTTCAGGGAGATCTGGGACTGAAAACCGACGCTGACACGGCTGACTTTTTGTTGAGCAGGTAAACATTTTTTTAAACTTTTATGTTGTGACGTGTGTTACATAAATAGCTTTTTATCAGTTTGACACCTTGCTCATGCTGCGGTCGGCATTGGCAATGTTAGCCGTTTAGCATCGCCTATCACGGGTCAAAGTAATTATATTTCTTGAAGTGGTTGAATATATTTCAGTATGCCTAGCGGGTTTCTGTTCGAGCCGATCGGAATTTGAACAAGAGGGGCTGTGTGCTGCAATAACAATTACTCAAAACCTTAGCAGAACATTTCATGTGTTGCTAGTCTTGCGTTGACGTGAACTCAAACGTGACATAGCTCAGGGATCAGGTAGCACAGAGGGGAGGGGTGTGTGTGTGGAGGGGTGGGATGAGTTTTTTAAAACTTCCCTACCGTCTCAGGCTTTCTCGACCGATTTTTAACATCGTATACCATAGCTTTAACAACAACCCTTTATAAAACGTTATTCCTTTGTGGATCCTCTTGATCTGCTTTATCCATATTTCTTTGACTAATCTCAGTGTCTCAGTCTCACGCACGCTGCACGCGAGTTAACCATGTTCGACACATGTAACTGGGAGTGGGACCGTCCACACTGTTTTATCCATTGTAGGCACCTCTCACGTTGTGTTTTCGGCTTTGGAAACGGAAAGAACACAACTCCTCCAGACAATCTCTCGGGGTACCTAGTGTCCGATTTACAAACGCCGTGGGCGCACCGCTTCACCATCTTGCTTGGAGTCAATGTTTGACGGACCTGCTCACATAGTAACGGTTGCTATGATGTGTGATTGGACAATGTCCGTTTTTTGTGAGGGGCCTGCGAACGGTCAATTATGACCAAAAAGTTCTATTTTGGTCTCATCTGACCACATGACTTTCTCCCATGACTCCTCTGGATCATCCAAATGGTCATTGGCAAACTTAAGACGGGACTTGACATGTGCTGGTTTAAGCAGGGGAACCTTCCGTGCCATGCATGATTTCAAACCATGACGTCTTAGTGTATTACCAAACAGTAACCTTGGAAACGGTGGTCCCAGCTCTTTACAGATCATTGACCAACTCCTCCCGTGTAGTTCTGGGCTGATTTCTCACCTTTCTTAGGATCATTGAGACCCCACGAGGTGAGATCTTGCATGGAGCCCCAGTCCGAGGGAGATTGACAGTCATGTTTAGCTTCTTCAATTTTCTAATGATGGCTCCAACAGTAGAGATGTTCCGATACTCTTTTTCCCTTCCCGATACCGATTCCGATACCTGGACTCAGGGTATCAGCCGATACAGAGTACTGATCCGATACCTGGGTGTGTACAGTATCTATAAAGCTGCAATACATACTAGCACTGTATGAATTGATAGAATTATTTTATGGCGTGTTTCAGACTTATCCCTTAATTAAACATGAACAAATACATACAGTGAACTTGAGTATTTTTATTATCTGGCATACATTTCACAGAAATATATTATTTATCTTTCTTAAGTGAAAAAAAAAATTAAAATGCAACCACACATCTAATACTGTAAACTGAAAAAGGTATTTTGGTTTTACTATATAACTGCATAAAAAAAGTGCAACAAATAAATCTAGGAATCTAAAAAATGATATATGAATAATATAAGAAAATAATCTCTTTATAATTTAAAGTCCATAAACAATTTTGCTAAATAAACGGCATTTCAGTTTTGACCGCGGCTGGTCATCCAGAATAATAAACTCAATACATGTCGTCGGTTATATTTATCGCTCGTTGGCTGTCTTTTGAAAACTTTTCTCTTTGTTTGAATGAAGCTTTCAGAGATTGTTGATTCTGACGCGGCTCATTCTTCTCTGCCCTTGCGTTTGTGTAATCGTGTTCTGCGGGGTGACGCGTCTTCAAATGCTTTAAGTTACTCGTGTTGAAGTTCCTAATACTTGTTCCACCCCTCGAAATTGCAGTATGGCATACGAGACATGTCGCCGTTTTCCTGGCTGGTTGGTCCAGTCTGAAATACTGCTAAACAGCGGACATACTGCTATCGCGCGCGCACGTTTTCTTCTTCGCTGCTCTAAACAGTGGTTGCTTGTGCAACAGCAAAACTTCCTGTGTCGCCTCAAGCAACCACTGTTTAGAGCAGCGAAGAAGAATTGATCTCCGATTTGCAGCGTTATGCAAAGCTAGCGTACATAACTAGATATTGTTTAAGAAAATGGTATCGGATCGGTACATGGGTAGAAGTACTCGCCGATACCAATGCCAGCATTTTTATTGGTATCGGCGGCATTTCCGATACTAGTATCGGAATCGGAACAACTCTATCCAACAGTGGACCTTTTTTCACCAAGCTGCTTGGCAATTTCCCCGTAGCCCTTTCCAGCCTTGTGGAGGTGTACAATTTTGTCTCTAGTGTCTCTGGACAGCTCTTTGGTCTTGGCCATGTTAGTAGTTGGATTCTTACTGATTGTATGGGGTGGACAGGTGTCTTTATGCAGCTAACAACCTCAAACAGGTCATCTAATTTAGGATAATAAATGGAATAAGTGGAGGTGGACATTTTAAAGGCAGACTAACAGGTCTTTGAGGGTCAGAATTCTAGCTGATAGACAGGTGTTCAAATACTTATTTGCAGCTGTATCATACAAATAAATAGTTAAAAAATCATATATTGTGATTTCTGGATTTTTTTTAGATTATGTCTCTCACAGTGGACATGCACCTACGATGACAATTTCAGACTCCTCCATGATTTCTAAGTGGGAGAACTTGCAAAATAGCAGGGTAATCAAATACTTATTTTCCTCACTGTATATATATAGTAGTATTATAAGTATAATAGTATAAGTAGCCAACCGGCCAAAAGTTTGGACACTAAACTTTTAAGCATTTATTTTATTTGATCTAAAATACAGAAAAAAACAGTAATATTGTGAAATATTACTACAATTTGAAATAATTGTTTTCTATTATAATGTACGTATAACCTTTGATACTTTTTTCAGGATTCTTAGTTAAAAAAAAGAACAGCATCTATTTAAAATATAAATATTTTGTACCAATATACACTACCGTTCAAAAGTTTGGGGTCAGAAATGTTCTTTCTTTCTTTCTTTTAAAGAAATTAATACTTTTATTTAGCAAGGATGTGCTAAATTGATTAAAAAAAAGTGACAGTAAAGATTTAATGTTGTTCAATTTAACTTTTTATTCATCAATGAATCCTGGAAAAGGTATTTAGAAAAAAAAACTTTAAAATAGAAGTGTCCAAATATTTGACCAGTAGTACTGTACTATTATACTATTGCTGCATAATTATCTATGAATAATTATGTTTACTGCATAATAAACGTTGTATCAATTTACATAGACAGAAAACAAGTGACTTGAATAGGCTACTAGTATTACTTCCCATTAATGCTACTTTTGGTGCTAGTTTTGTGCAGTGCTTTGTAGTCAATTAACATCCATTGATTTAACGACGCAGATTCAGATCGCTTCATAAATGTAAATTCGTCTGTCCATGTAATTTTCAAACGATTTATGAATGACCTGAAAATTACCGCTTGACTTCACATTGTCCAAGGAAATTTGAACTTGTTGTGCCTGATGACGACGATTGGTTGGTGTATTATACATGACATACAGGTATGGAAGTAAAATAATGTCAAATGTTTTTGAAACAAAAAGCATGTTGAATTGCACCAATTGAAAAATGCATTGCGTTAACCATGCTTGTATTTTAATTAGGGCTGTCAGTTAAACGCGTTATTAACGGCGTTAACGCAAACCCATTTTAACGGGGTAAATTTTTTTATCGCGTGATTAACGGTCTTTTTGGCCTAGCAAACTTTGTAGTTTTTTTCACATGCTGTTACAACAGGACGCGGCATGCGCGGCGCTGTGCTATGAAACCCATTCATTTCAATGGCTTGCGCCGCGCGAGGACGTTTTGTTGCTTCATCGACCAAAGCGCAAGCCGATCTAGCTAGACCGGAAACAAAACAACAGGCGCGCCGCACACACTTGTTTGGCCTTGCGAGCCGGCCAAATAGTTGGTTAACGTTACACTTTGAGTGGATGGCGAGCGCGAGACGCCGAAATGAATGCCAATAAGATTCTGAATGGAAAGTTTACTTTTAAAAAGTTGCCAAATGGTTCCATTGACAAGACCAAAGTGATCTGTGTGTTTTGTCGTTGTGAACTGAGCTATCATCATCGCAGCGCGTCCAGTCTGAAATACCACTAGATGGCCAAGCACACACACACACACACACAAACAGACACAGCTGATGCGAATTCTCCGCCCCCTCGTCAATATCAGGACCTCGTCAGTATTTCTTTCACCCTTTTATTGATGGACAGTGTTACATTGAGAGATTATTTGCTCCAAGTGAGAATGTTAGTGTGAAATTGAACACAGTATATGTCTATGTTGTTTTCAATAAAAAACATTTGCACAAAGCAAGCCGATCCACTTTTCCATGTTGATAAGAGCATTAAAATGAGAAAAAATAATGGGACAAAAAGAAAATCAAGAGACATTTAGAATAGATAAAAATAATTGCGATTAATCACGAGTTAACTATGACATTAATGCGATTAATCGCGATTAAATATTTTAATCGTTTGACAGCCCTAATTTTAATCCATTGTATTTTTAAGGCTTGCATTTTTATGGGCTGAAATTCAACATGGTTGAATATTTAAGCTGTGAATATTTGAATTAAAAACATTTCAAACACATTTTCAATATTAAAAATTCAATAATCCATATTCACCTTTCATATTTCACTTCCAAAATTTTCAAACTGTTTAAAAATACAACCTATAATATTCAACAGGCAATTTTCGGTCCATTTTATTTCGCCTTGAAAATTCGCTTCCACAAATTCAGTGGTTCAAATTCGACTGTAAATTCAACGTCGACATCCAGGAACTGCAGGAAAAGCAGTAGATTACCGATCATAATCTCCATCTGTTGTAGTCAGCTTTACCAGCAGGGGGTGCACCCGCGTGTTGACAAGCACCAAAGCAACAGGAGAGGCCTTCACAAAACGTCATTTGCTGAAATGGACAGACCAATGAGTACGGGTTATAATTTATGTGTGTGGAAAAGGTTGATTAAGACACAAAACACACGAGCGTTTACTCAAGTGTCTTATGAGACTTATTTTTACCCCCGTGCAAAGTAAGGTGATTTGTCCACTGCAAAACTAAATTCTCTCGCCGTTGGCATTGATATTAAGTTTTAGTAAAACAACTGTAATACACTGAGACAGAGTGAATTGTTTGATTTAGTCACTATGACGGAATACTAAATTGATGGCTGGGTTTTACATGATGGCAAAGGGAATTTTATTTAAATATAGTATCATTAAATACAACCAAATTACAATTATAAATTAAATTCAGCAATTATAAATTAAAAATTACATCTCTACCATGATATCTGGTCATCTCTGTGTTATAACGTGAATTGTCTACGCCATTATCCAGGGCTGCGTACAGTAGGGGTATTTGTCATCTTATTTTATATCTTTTTGTCCATTTGGAGCGCGCGTCACGTCACCTATTAGCGTCGCGCCTGCCACAAGATCTCTCACTGTTTACATGAACCAGACACTCCGATGAGAGCACATAAAGTGCAATCTCTTATTTACCATTTTTTCATCTTATCGTATATTTTATTCGCTCCTTTGCCCGTATTGGAGCGCGTCTCGTGGCTCTTACTAGCGTCGGGCCAGCCACACGATCTCACTGTTTTAATCTACCAGACACTCCGATTGATGCACGAAAACACAAAGCCAATGTAATCCTGCTCTTAGTTACCCTTCTGCCATCTTATCTTATATTTTATTTGCTCGTTTGTCCCATAGAGCGCGTTTCGTGGCGCGCCAGCCACAAGATCTCTCCCTATTACAGTTGCCTGATTCTCTGATTGACATTCTGAAGGAGAATGATTTTGACCACTCCATTACGTTTTGTTTTTTATAAAGCCTTTCTTTAAAGTGAATTTCGTTTTTAATAAATTGTATCTTAATTTCAATCAATGTTTGCTCAACCAATTCCCTGGATTTAAGAAGCAAAGGAGACATATAGGCATAGCAATAAAATCATGAAATTTTTGCATTGCACATTTCTCACAGGCATGATAAATACATCAAGGTAGAAATGTCTACCCTACTTTTAAACGAAACAATTCAAAACGAAAATAAATAGACTACTCTCAGATAATGTAATCCGTACGAAATGAGCATTTCTCTCGGCGCGTTCACTACTGGCTCCAATACGACGCGCTCCATTATGGACAAAAATAGCGAATAAAATAAGATGACAAATAGATAGGCTACATAAGAGCAGGTCAGGATTGCACTGTCTGTTTACACATGTGCATCAATCGGAGTGTCTGGTAGATTAAAACAGTGAGAGATCGTGTGGCTGGCCCGACGCTTAGTAAGAGCCACGAGACGCGCTCCAATACGGGCAAAGGAGCGAATAAAATATACGATAAGATGAAAAAATGGTAAATAAGAGATGGATTGCACTTTATGTGCTCTCATTGGAGTGTCTGGTTCATGTAAACAGTGAGAGATCTTGTGGCAGGCGCGACGCTAATAGGTGACGTGACGCGCGCTCCAAATGGACAAAAAGATATAAAATAAGATGACAAATACCCCTACTGTACGCAGCCCTGGATAATGGCGGAGACAATTCACGTTATAACACAGAGATGACCAGATATCATGGTAGAGATCTAATTTTTAATTGCTGAATTTAATTTATAATTGTAATTGGGTTGTATTTAATGATGCTATATTTAAATAAAATTGCCTTTGCCATCATGTAAAACCCAGCCATCAATTTAGTATTCCGTCATAGTGACTAAAACAAACAATTCACTCTGTCTCAGTGTATTACAGTTGTTTTACTAAAACTTAATATCAATGCCAACGGCGAGAGAATTTAGTTTTGCAGTGGACAAATCACCTTACTTTGCACGGGGGTAAAAATAAGTCTCATAAGACACTTGAGTAAACGCTCGTGTGTTTTGTGTCTTAATCAACCTTTTCCACACATATAAATTATAACTCGTACTCATCGTTCTGTCCATTTCAGCAAATGACGTTTTGTGAAGGCCTCTCCTGTTGCCAACACGCGCGTTCACCCCCTGCTGGTAAAGCTGACTACAGCAGATGGAGATTATGATTGTTAATCTACTGCTTTTCCTTCAGTTCCTGGATGTCGACGTTGAATTTACTGTCGAATTTGAACCACTGAATTTGTGGAAGCGAATTTTCAAGGCGAAATAAAATGGACTGAAATTGCCTGTTGAATATTATAGGTTGTATTTTTAAACAGTTTGAAAATTTTGGAAGTGAAATATGAAAGGTGAATATGGATTATTGAATTTTTAATATTGAAAATGTGTTTGAAATGTTTTTAATTGAAATATTCACAGCTTAAATATTCAACCATGTTGAATTTCAGCCCATAAAAATGCAAGCCTTAAAAATACAATG